>OZ024794.1:31414314-32014314 GCA_964017045.1 Omphiscola glabra | reverse complement strand
ACACACAAGTTAGTGTTCTAACTTTGATACAACACAAACACTGACTCACACACAAGTTAGTGTTCTAACTTTGATACAACACAAACACTGACTCACACACAAGTTAGTGTTCTAACTTTGATACAACACAAACACTGACTCACACACAAGTTAGTGTTCTAACTTTGATACAAGACAAACACTGACTCACTTTCAAAGGTTGATTTTTGCAGGCAGCACTCTACCGTCCTTGTGCAAGGCACATTGCAACTTTTCTCTGGCAATTTGCAATTCTGGGATACAAAAAATGAAATGCACATATAGAATTAACCCCCCCCCCAACCAGCCAATAATAAGGGAACTATTACTATGGTACCTCCCTCAACTCCCCCACCCACCCACTACCTTTTTGTCCCTCTCTTCCCTACAGAACTTCCATTCAACTTTTGGGTGGCCATATTCCCAGCTGTGTCTTAACAAGGGAGAAATTCAGCTTAGAGTGGTGCATAATTCAATCGCGTATGATAAAATGGCCGTTCAGTACATGTATTAAAAAACTGAAATGACATTACAAATCAGTAGAGTCGCGCCCGTTACAATCATACGCTGGTCTACAAGGCATCGCTAAATATTAAACCTTTGGCTAAACCAATCCTAGCGGTTTTCTTAAAAGGCATAAAAGCAATTTCTGCATTTCATAACTCTACTGTAAACGTTGGGTATAATATTACCATTGTAGGTTTCACCGTGCGAGAACACTATGACTGTCCTGGAAATTAAAAGCACACTTGAAAAGTATGCAGTATTTTTTTTATTTTTTTGGGACAGATGGAGTTGGCGACCTCTTATAATTCACAGGCGAAATGATTAGGTATAAGCCAAAATGTCTTTTAAATTAAAAAAGAAAATTAAAAAATTAATTAAAGAGCGATTAAACGATGTTGAAAGCCTAAAGATTAATAAGAATACACCTTAATCGACTTTGGTAGCAAGAACGAATAAGAACGGAAGTTACGATTTTAAAGCACCAAAAACGGAAGTGAGTCAGAAAATTGAAATCGAAATAGCTACCGAAAGAAATATTGTACTTTAAAATTCCCATTGACTTAAATGTTTGTTGATGTCGTTTGGGTGGTTATTTCCTACCAGCGCCAAAGGGGACCATTTCTTCTATTTCTAAAGTATACATGTTTATCTTTTGAGCAAACTTAAAACTAAATTTGTACTGGTCAAAAAATGTAGCGTTTCGTTGAAAAAAAAATCGCGGTTTCATTTTTAACATTCCTTCCGACTAGTCCAATGTCTTCCCCTTTTATCAAGCAGTTGTGCATTATTTTAGTTATATGGATCATCGAAGACATCCCCACATTCAATGCAGACCTAAAGCGGCGCCTATGTTAAAGTCCTACAGCAACTCAACCCTTAACCGAGGTATGTGCAGCCCTTCAAGAAACAGCTCAAATCAAAAGAACGCTCCCTGTAATGAGTTTGTCGTGTACCGCCGGGAGCCGTATCCGGACGACTGTGAGCCCCAGTACGCCGTGTACAACAGGGAGGATGACTGGAACCTCTCCAGAAGCCCTTACCCCAGAATGACCCCCGTAGACTGCCCGCCTCCGTGTGAGAAGCTCCCCCCCGATTTCGCGTGCCCCGGCTGTCAGTGTGTGTTGGTTTGCCAGAAAAAAAATCAGATATTTGACGGTAGGTGATTTTTAAGTTAAGGATGGTATGGAATTTTAAGATATTTGATGGAAGGCGAATCTAGTATATATTTGATGGCTGGGGGATCTAAAATATTAGTTGGTAGACGAATCTACTAAGAAATTAGATTGCATGTGAATCTTGGATATCATATGGTAGGTAAATCTAGGAAATTAAATGGTAGGTGAATCTAAGATGTTAAAATCCTTGATAGAGACTTTTCGTAGTATTTAAATTAATTGATTTCTAATGAAATGGTAGGTAATTGAAAATTTATTTTATGATATTTAAGACCAAATATTTAAAATTGTTAAGTGATTGTAGGTAAATATATAAATATTTGAGTGTCGGTAATTATATTAGAATGAGTAAAACATATTTTAAGGCAGGTAATAAAAAAGATATTTGAGGGTAATAATAAAATGGATGCTTGAAATGAATTTATAGAATATATATTTGAGGGTAGGTATTAAATAGATATTTGAGGGTAGGTAATCAAATAGATATTTGAGGGTAGGTAAACTAAGACGTGATTTTAGATTCAAGAGGACTATGCGCAAAATGTCTTCGAACATTACCCAAATCCATAGATTAGAGAAAATGCAATTTCTTATTATTCTATAGATTTGAAGGAAAAAAATATTTCTTTTACTCCCTGTAGATTTGAGGAGCAATAATTTCTTCGCCTGTATAGGCAACATCCTGACATTCATGGTGGCTTTCTTCTTTTTCCTGTCAGTCTTAGGTAAGTAGACAATCTCTGCACTTAAGCAAAACCAGCACAGAGACTTTCGTGGCGTATGGAACCTCTCTATTACCTAAGTATCTAAATTAGGGCCAATGCTTATTACAACCGAACTAGGGAGCTACGGATATCACAACCGAATAAAGGCCCATGCGTATGACATCAACATTACGGACCCGTGCGTACTAGTGCCTTATTAACATAACATCTTCATTAGGGCCCATGCACATCGCAATCACAACAGCAGATACAAAAAAAATCCATCAGGGCTCTAGGTCAGTGGTCGGCAAACCGCGGCCTTGGAACGAAAAGATGCGGTTTGTTAATTTAAAACAAAGAAACAGAGCCAACCAGTCTATTACGACATTTAAATAATCTGCAGCTGTCTGTGACTGTCTGTGACTGTCTGTGACTGTCTCCGGTTGCATGCCGCTGTCTGCGGTTGTATGCCGCTGTTTGCGGCTGTCTGTGGCTATCTTCGGCTGTCTGCAGCTGTCTGTGACTGTCTCCGGTTGCATGCCGCTGTCTGCGGTTGTATGTCGCTGTTTGCGGCTGTCTGTGGCTATCTTCGGCTGTCTGCAGCTGTCTGCCGCTGTCTGCGGTTGTATGCTGCTGTCCGCGGTTGTATGCCGCTGTTTGCGGCTGTCTGTGGCTATCTTCGGCTGTCTGCGGCTGTCTGTGACTGTCTGTGGCCGTCTGTGACTGTATGTGACTGTCTGTGGCTGTCTGCTGCTGTCTGAGGCTGCCATAATATTTTATGAGCAGTTTTAATTTGTAAAAATGGCTCCCCAATAAAGGGAGATCGTAGCTTAGGTATTACATCGAGGTAGGGCTTTGTGTAACATAAACATCACAAAGTTCATCTTAACGACGCAATGATCTTCGAGATGTTGCATATTTTACAACCACATCAAGATCCTTGACATCACATCCACATGCTGGCAGCCATTCTTCTAATAAAAATGAAAGCAAACACTATACATACACCCCCCCCCCCCACACACACATACATAGTTTCTGAATAAGTTACCAAAATAATTTTGTCTCTAGTTAAATACCGGACAACCAGTTAATCGCAAGTGTGAAATGGCTGGCCATCGTTTATGGTCCAGGTGGGGTGGGGGAAGGGTGAAACCTTTACTTGTTTTGAAATAAAAATGCTCTGTTTCGTCTTTTTTTTTCCTTCTACCCTCCCCCCTCAGAATACATCGTATACCATGAAATTGGGGACTACCCAGAACCAGGTAAGCCGCGCGTCCAATAAAGATCTTATATGTGACAGGTTAATGAATTTTTTTTTCTTCTAAAAATAACTAAGCGCAAATGAAACCATCTCGGAATTCGTGAAAAAAACAACAAAAAAGAACAAGCTATCAAACTTATGACAAAAATTTAATGCGTATAGATCCCAATTCCCCCCCCCCCCCCCCCCCAAGACAAAGTAGATTGGGTTTACATAGGATGAATCTCAAAGCACCTGTACGCAAACAATGCAGCAAAAACTGTTACAACTAAAATGAGACTATGTTTAAAAAATAAAACTTCTATCTGGATGTTACGGCATAATGTGAAAAGTTCAAAATGAAAAAAAGCTTTAAAGCAGCGGTGCTCAACATGTGGGTCGCGACCACTTTGGGTGGGTCGAACGACTCTTACACAGGAGTCATCTAAGATCATCGGAAAACACATATTTATGAAGTAGCAGCGAAAATAATATTATGGTTGGGGGGGGGGTTGGCGCTACATGAGGAACTGTATTAAAGGGTCGCGACATCAGGGAGGTTGAGAACCACGGGCTTTAAGTAAAACTTTGGATACTTAATGCATGCACTATGTAAAATTTTTTTTTCTATTTCACAATACTACAGGTGCAGAGAGCCAAGGCAGAAGTTTCAATAAGGACCAGCAGTCACCCGAGTCTGGAGGAAAAGCTGAAGTACAGTCAGAGTTCGCCCCCGAACGGGATCGCAAAATTCAAGTGAAACCGGAAACTAAGACAAAACCGAAAGTAGAGTCTAGAGGCAAAGCATAATTTCCCCCGTTTTGTAAAGTTGAATGTTGCACCCTTCAATGTTCGTTAGCTTACACAATCCTTCAATTTCAGTAAGCTTATACCATTCTTCAATGTTAGTTAGCTTACACCATCCTTCAATGTAAGTTATATGCTTACATCATCCTTCAATGTTAGTTAGCTTACATTGTCCTTCAATATAAGTTATATGCTTACATCATCCTTCAATGTTAGCTAGCTTACATCGTCCTTCAGCGTGGGACAGCTAAACCTTACGTCTATGCGATTTAAATATATTTGAGACCAAACAGAAACAACCACACCAAAAAAAAAAAAAAAAGACGGCAATAGGACCTTCTACTACGTTGCCCACCTTCTCCGCATCTTTTTGAATAGCCTGTGGTGAACAGATAGTAATAATAAGCACTTAATTCGGATACCAGTAATATGAGGTACTTATTTCGGAAACCAGTGATATGAAGCACTTATTTCGGATACCAGTAATATTGAAGCACTTATTTCGGATACCAGTGATATGAAGTACTTATTTCGGATACCATTCACACATTGTCGATTACGTGCTTATACTTTCGCAGAGCCAAGCTCTTAGTGTATAGATTACATGGAAACATTCTGTTCAATAGAATCCGGGACTGACATATTTAGCAAAACCTACACCGGAAATTCAGATGGAGTTGGCAGCGTCTCAGACGGTTACGCCTCTGTCCATACGTTCCTTTAACGCAATCAAGACTGAGCTACACCGTTTTTTTAAGCGCTGTCTGCTACAGTGCATTATGTGCGTCTCTTCCTAAATATTGCATAGGATCTTCAGTAAAGCCCACACACACATATATGAATGCCGCCGTCGCAGCCATCACAGTTGCGTCACGGACCACTGGGACATACACTACCCCAAAGATAAATAGTGTCGAGTTCCAGTTTGACTAAAATCCAATGTTCAAATTAACGGTGCCACTTTAGGGCGGGTAGATTGAGGTATCACAGATAAGACATTTTGAAGAAAACATAAATGATTCAAATAAAACGCGTCCACCGATCTGAAAAATCCTCGGAGACCGTTCTAGATTGTGCCGCCAACAACAAGTTTAGCTGCGTGCAATTCCGAACGACAATGCTTTGTTTAATTCATTGTCAATAACCGAGTGTCGGTTATCGTTTGTACCGGTAGGGATATGAAACAAGAAACAGATCCCGGATGAGGTGTCGTCTGCTAAAAAGAAATGGCGCTGCTAACTTAAATCCTGCTGTCGATTGAGTTTTGGAAGATTGGGAAAATTACGTATGAAAGTGACATATGAAAGTTACATATGACCCGGCTACCCTCACGAATTAAGGAATCATCTCGAATTCATATAACGAAAGGTCACATTTCAAAAATTCCAAAAACCTTAAAGATATTGAGTGAATTTTATGCTATGGCGTGGGTGTCGTGGGGTGGTGAGGAGATTTCAGCTTCCATTGATGTGATTCTGTTCAGTTATAATTTCCACAAATTAAACTATTGATGAAAAGGTCTGGCTCCGTTTTACCCAGAAGTGCTCTGTACATTTTAAGTTGATGACGTCACCTTTTTTAAAATGAAAACGAAAGTGAGAAACTGTGTCAAACTATCAATAATCATCTAGTTTTTGATGGGCGAATGCTACTAACAAAAATTATTGATTGCTTAATCTTTTCCGTAAGCCAAGGAAAAATTTGAACCACGATACCCCCCCCCCCCAATTTGAACGATGATAGCCGCAAATTTGAACCATGACAACCAGCAGTTGTTGGTCCCTTGAACTTGAATAGATCCCCCAAGAAGCCCCAAAGACACCAGCACCCCAAAAAAAAAACCAAGAATATGACATCGCTTGAAATACCATCGTCAAGCAGAACAAATTGTGTCTTCTTTGTTCCTTCTACAAAATTTTGGACCAATATCCCTAAAATGGGATCACCCTCATTATCATCTTCACGATCATTATCATCTTCACCATCATTATCATCTTCACCATCATTTTCATCTTCACCATCATTGTCATCTTCACCATCATTGTCATCTTCACGATCATTATCATCTTCACCATCATTGACATCTTCACCATCATTATCATCTTCACTATCATTGTCATCTTCACCATCATTATCATCTTCACGATCATAAACAACACGAAGATTTCGTACAATAAATTCATATTATGATATATAAAAGTCATGCACTGTTTTTTTAATCATTTGTGAACTATATCTATTTTTGATCCTTTATATTTACTTTGTATTTGTTTGTGGCTGGTTGGGTGGCAAAATCTTCGGACGGCTAATTGGCCCATTTCACGTCAAGCTATCCAGCTGAAACTTGGCACATACGCTCGTTGTCGATGACAACACATTCTATCAAATTTTCAGCGCAACCCTAAACCCAACAACCGCCGCCCCTCCCCCATTTTTTTTTTTTCAAAGTGGAGATAAAAATGAAATTCCTGATAACTGCGCTAAATGAGATTCTTAAAAAACTATCGCAAGTGTGTTTGGTGCATATCTTATATATTTCTATTGGATGGCCCTATCTAGTACTTAGCAAATGCAACGGAAAGCTAGTCTATATACCTGTGACAGGGATCGTCCCCGGCCCCGGACAGACACAAAGCGGGAAAGTCCACACTTTGATCTTAGCCAAAAGGCCGAGGTCTCTCTCCTCCACTGTAAGGGGGATACAACCAGTAGACTACTTATACTGAATCATTTCGCGTGGCTTGACCTTTTAAATGCAGGTCAACGTTAGCTGTAGGCGCTGGTGTGGCAATTATTAGGAGAACGACGTGTCACCCTTCCTGGAAGGTGGTAAGCAGATTCTGCTAGGTTAATGGGGTATATAAACAAAACGGCCCTACAGTGTGACAATGGCTTGTCAAATTTGTAGCCCCCCGCCCCCTCGATTGCTGGATGTTCCAGTTTACTCTTCACTTTCGTGCTCAACGCAACTTACGTCTCCAAATGGGTTTTCCTCCAAGGACTTTTCTGAAGTATAATAAACTACGTTCACTAATATTAACTCGGCAACAGTTGACAAATACCATGCACTACATATGTGAGGGAACTTAATGAATGGGAAAATACAATATATGGGGTGTGTGGGGGGGGGGAGCGAAAAGTGTATTTTCAGTGGTGACCCATCTGTGCCAAACAAATAGCATACAGATGAAGGTGGGAAAAATGCTTGTTCAAACAGTAAATTTTGATAAACTAAAACAGTGTAATTCAAATCCCGACTCACAGATGTTCAGACAATAAGATGTGAACGTTTAGGTAACCAGACAAAAACGACAAAAGACAAAACGACCAGTGACCGTTTGTCACCTTGTCGTTTTGTCACTTGTCGTTATGTCATGGAACCGAACGTTTCGACTTAGAGCCTTCTTCAGCAAACAGGACAAATAAAAAAACGTCATGAAATAGTGCACAGTATAAAAAAAAAACTTTAGAGATCTCCTTTGTTGTTGAAGGGAAGTAGGCCTTCCTTAAGAGAGCGCTCAATAATGGTTTTCTCTGCTTTTCAGCCAGGCAGTCAATCTAAACAGCTTTTCAGCCAGGCAGTCAATCTAAACAGCTTTTCAGCCAGGCAGTCAATCTAAACAGCTTTTCAGCCAGGCATTCAATCTAAACAGCTTTTCAGCCAGGCAGTCAATCAAAACAGCTTTTCAGCCATGCAGTCAATCAAAACAGCTTTTCAGCCAGGCAGTCAATCAAAACAGCTTTTCAGCCAGGCAGTCAATCTAAACAGCTTTTCATTTTTTTAAAAAAAGAATACAATTATATGCTTCTTTTTTATTTGTTATTTTTTTTTCACATCCACCCTCCTCACTTGACATCCACACTCCTCACTTGACATCCACCCTCCTCACTTGACATCCACCCTCCTCACTTGACATCCACCCTCCTCACTTGACATCCACCCTCCTCACTTGACATCCACCCTCCTCACTTGACATCCACCCTCCTCACTTGACATCCACCCTCCTCACTTGACATCCACCCTCCTCACTTGACATCTACCCTCCTCATTTGACATCCACCCTCCTTACTTGACGTCCACCCTCCTAACTTGACATCCACCCTCCTCTCTTGACATCCACCCTCCTCACTTGACATCCACCCTCCTCACTTGACATCCACCCTCCTCACTTGACATTCACCCTCCTCACTTGACATCCACCCTCCTCACTTGACATCCACCTTCCTCACTTGATATCCACCCTCCTCACTTGACAGCCATCCTCCTCACTTTATATCCATCCTCCTCCCTTTTCACCCTTTTAAAAAAAACTACTCTGATTTTTAAATTTGTTGTTTTTTCTTAACTTTCGATTCGTCCCATCATGCACCCACTCAAACAACTTGGTTTTTAAGTAAAACGTTATTTTTAATTTTATCTGTTTATGTTTGAAGTCGCTTCTATGTCACATCCATTCGTATTTTCGTTTTGTTCTTTGACCTGCTGTTTAATTTGGAAGAGAAAAAAGAGATTATGAATTGAGTAAGCAAATAATACCGAATTGATTATATCAAACTTTTTGTAATAGCTTTTAAAAGAAATACAATTGCGAAATAATAATTTTCTGCGAGACCCTTTTGGTGCGCAAAGCAAAACTAAAACAGAAGGTGCGAAACTTAAAGGTAGCACAAAAGAGAAAAACGGAAGCAACATATCGCAACATAATAATAATAAATAAAATATTATTTTCGTTTTCAACAAAAACCATAATATTTTGTACTAGGCGTCATCTCTCTGCTGTCTAGGCGTATTTCAGCACCGCAGTACTTTTTTTTTTTAGATTATCATAATCGACAAGATAAATGTACGCAAATTTTCAGGACACAGACCAATTGCAGGAGATATTACTCTACAGCAGGGTGGTGGTCAAGTTTGGTGGTCTATAAGTTCAGGGCAGCCATCATGACCACTATATTCTCACACTACGAACATCGGCCGCTCTGCTTGAACAGGAAGAGTTTCCCTCGCGCAACATGCCTTGTCCCTGTAAAAAACTTACCCTATGCATGCACAGCCACGCGTGCCGTAACCCCAGGACCTGCCGTCAGAAGCTAGGTCGAACCACCAGAGTAGCAGCCCACGACCCACAACCAGACCCCACAACCGCGACAACAGATCAGAGCGCCTGCCACAGACAGCCGATCGGAGATTGCCTGTGTTATTGTAAGAAGGTCCGGTGCCGCCGCCAGGTCCTGTGCCGCCATCCTTGCCCAGCAGTGTGCCCCTGTTGTTGTGGCCCTTGCCCCAAATGTGGTGTTCAGATGGCGTACCTTCATAAACCTATTGGGATATTTTCCGGTAAGGAGCTTTGTGCGATTTCTCTTGTTTAAAAATAAAAAAAAATTTTTGAGAGTCACATACTTGTTACAGAATGACGTCACTGTAGATCACAGCCAAAAAAACCAGACGATTTGGTAAAAAAAAAGTTTAAATTTTGGCAATACACGCATTCAGTTAAACTAATGCAAATTAACCAGGAAGCAATGAAAAAAGTGGGTGAAATAATTATTATTATTAGTTGTCTTATATAGCGCGGTATGGGTACCATAGGGCTGGGCTGGGCACACCGCACTGTACATAAAATTATTAGCAAAAGAGACATAATCGGGACAATAAAATAAATTTATGTAATAAAGAACAGCTGTATAAAAACAAAACAAAAAACCAATGCATATTCACCCCACCCGCCTCGAAACTTTTACATATCAAGCCATGGGCGGAAGCGAGCAGTATCGTTTATTGGGCTAAGGGGGGAATCAGTCGGGGTAGTAGAGTTTAAAGAGATGTGTTTTGGGCGCAGTTTTGTAGGCCTGGGTGGTTGGTATATTGCGGATGGGTAGTGGCAGAGAATTCCATTGTTTGGGGGCGCAGAAAGAGAAAGAAAGTTTACCATATTAATTAGTGCCTGTCTTAGGGACGGACAGAATACGCATGTCTGCGGAGGAGCGAAGGTGTCGAAGGGGTGAATAGACAGAAAGAAATTCGGTTAGATAGGAAGGGCAGGAATCTGAGAAAAAGTTGTGACAGAGAACAGACAGCTTGTAATCATTGCGTGCCTGTATAGGGAGCCAATGAAAGGAGTGGAGTAGTGGAGTGACGTGATAGCGATTTTTTGCCTTTAGAACTAGCCTAGCAGCTGAGTTTTGAACCTTTTGTAGTTTTTCTATAAAGTATAGTGATGAACCTGACAGAAGAGAGTTGCAATAGTAAAGACGAAGGAGAACAAGTGCACAGACTAGTGTTTTTATTGCGCTAACTGTGAGGTAGTGGCGGATGGAGCTGATCTGACGGATATATTGTCTTGACATACCCCCCTTAGAATTGCCACCCTTTTCTTGTGTTAGTTCACATTTCGAAATTTGTAAGCCGGTTTCAGAACAGGAGGTCAAAATTACTATTCTGGAGTCTAAGCCTACGTCATGTTCTTTGGACCCCATCCCCACCCCCTTGTTGGTTGAGTCGTTAGATCATTTGCTCCCAACGATAACCAACATAGTCAATGAAAGCTTGTCATCGGGCACTGTTCCATCTATTTGTAAGTCAGCTGTCATCAAACCATTGCTTAAAAAGCCTGGTCTGGATGAAAATAATTTTAAAAACTATAGACCTGTATCTAACTTATCATTTTTGTCTAAAGTCATTGAAAAACTAGTTCTAAAACAACTTTTTGCTTACTTAAATGACAACTCTCTTCTCAGTCCTAATCAATCAGCCTATAGACCTTTCCATAACACTGAGACGGCTCTCTTGAAAGTCACCAATGACCTCTTGCTTGCATTGGACAGTGGTGATGTCTCCCTCCTGATCCTCTTGGACCTCAGTGCGGCCTTTGACACTGTCGACCATGAAACCCTTTACAAAACGCTTGAAAATTACTTTGGCATTTCTGGTTCTGTTTTGTCTTGGTTTAGGTCGTTCCTCTCCGATAGAGCGCAGGCAGTCGCTGTCGATGGCTGTATCTCCAGCAGTGCTGACTTGTTGTATGGAGTGCCACAGGGGTCCGTTTTGGGCCCGGTTATATTTACAATGTATACCAGGCCACTGCTCCTCTTGCTCGAGAGGCATGCTGTGGGGAGCCAGTCTTTCGCGGATGATACGCAACTATACAAGCATACCCATCCCTCTCTTGTAGATTCAGCTGTCCGAACTTTGCAGGAGTGTCTTGGTGATGTCAAGTCATGGATGACACTCAGCAAGTTGAAACTTAACGATGACAAAACGGAAGCACTTCTTATTCATGATCACAAATCATCCTCTAACTCAGCTCTCCCCACCTCATTTCAAGTAGGTAACTCAGACATACAGTTTACATACTCAACTAGGAATCTTGGTTATATTCTGTCTAACAACATGTCTCTAGATAAACATATATCTCACATTTGTCGCTCTGCATACACTGCTATCCGTCAGATCAGCTCCATCCGCCACTACCTCACAGTTAGTGCAACAAAAACCTTAGTCTGTGCTCTTGTTCTCTCTCGTCTTGACTACTGCAACTCTCTTCTGTCAGGCTCACCAAAACACTTCTTAGAAAGATTACAAAAGGTTCAAAACTCAGCTGCTAGGCTAGTTTTAAAGGCAAAAAAACGTGATCACGTCACACCACTACTTCATTCACTTCATTGGCTCCCTGTAAAAGCACGGATTGATTATAAACTCTCTGTTCTGTGCCACCACTTTTTCTCGAATTCCTGCCCTTCATATCTAACCGAAATTCTCTCTGTCTATTCACCCCTTCGACAGCTTCGCTCCTCCGCAGACAATCGTATTCTTTTTGTCCCTAAGACTCGCACAAAAACATACGGTGAAAGATCTTTCTCTTACTGTGCCCCCAAACAATGGAATTCTCTTCCACTACACATCAGAAATATATCAACCATCACAGCCTTCAAAACTGCACTCAAAACACACCTCTTTAAACTTTACTATCCTGACTGATTCCCCCTCTGAAAGTTAAACGATGCTGCTGAGTGCAGTCCATGGCTTCACATGTAAATTGTTATGGAATGGTTGGTTTTTAATTTATATTTTTTAAGTTCATTTTAATTTGCATGTACAGCGTGGTGAGCCCAGCCCTAGGCTGGGGTACCACGCTATAGAAAACTACCCATAATAATAATAATAATAATAATAGCCGTGTATGCAGAACGACAAATGTGAGAGTTTTATCAAGAGACTTGTTGTTAGGAATAATATAACCAAGATTCCTAGCAGAAGATGTAAACTCTATGTCGGAGTTGCCTACTTGAAATGGTGTGGGGAGAGTTGAGGTAGAGGATGATTTGTGATTTTAAATGAGGAGTGCTTCCGTTTTGTCATCATTAAGCTTCAACTTGTTGAGTGACATCCAAGCCTTGACATCACCAATGCACTCCCGCAAAGTCTGTACAGCGGAATTCACAAGAGAGGGATGTGTATGCTTGCATAGCTGCGTGTCATCTGCGAATGACTGGTTCTAAACAGCATTCCTCCCAAACTAGAGGAGCAGTGGCCTGGTATACAATGTGAATTGAACGGGGCCCAAAACTGACCCCTGCGGCACTCCGTACACCAAATCAGCACTGTCGGAGAGACAGCCATCGACGGAGACTGCCTGCGTTCTGTCGGAGAGGTAGAACCTAAACCAACCCAAAACTGAATCAGTGCCCACATGTTGTTTTTGTTGTTGTTGTTATTTACGGGCGTTTGTTGGACACGGATACAAAACATCACCGACTTTTCTACAGAACACTTACAGATAACGACCGGGTTTTTTCTTATTCCGGTTTCGCAGAAAACGGTCAGTTCGCCCCAGGGTGAACTAACAGTTCTCGTGCAATCCTATGTAAGCTGTGATGCCCAGTTAATTGTTGTGTAGTAAGATTTTGTAAAAACCCCAGTCGGTCCTTGACTTGGTACACTTTCACTCGGAGGAAAACCATGAATAGAAATACCGAATGCACATCGAATATGAGCCTTTAAAAAAAAACTATAGGTAATGAATGGGATCGAAAGTGTCGCACGGGTGGACCACGTTCCCCCCCCCCCCCTCATCCTACACAAGTGGGTATGTTAATAGTGTCTGAGTCTTCAATTCGGAAGCCATTACCCGGGAAAATGCTGCGCTGAGGGCAGAACCTGAATTTAGGCGCCATATTCCTAAAAAATGTATATTATCGTTTTACAGTTAAAATGAAAAATGACATAATTGGCGCATTCTGAAGTTTGTGCCTCAGACGAGTGCCCCCTCCCCCGTTTTTTCACTCTCGCCCCTCCCTTTTCGTCCCCTCTTCTAACAGACGTTACTTCAAGGATTATTTCAATAAAAAAAACTGTTCATAATAAAATAAATCATGATTGTTTTCCCTCTATTGATCTGCATCTTTTCAGATTTGCGCGGGATAAATTTCTTCACATGTGTTGGAAACATCCTTACATTTCTAGTGATCTTCTTCTTCTTCCTGTCACTTCTAGGTAAGCTACAGCATTATAATACATACGTAAGCTAATGTATTACAATACAAAAGTAAGCTACTGTATTACAATACACACTCTTTTCTGTTTTAAAAACAATTTTATAAGGATGCGGAATAAAACTATAGAAAAGAGATAGAAAGAGCGAGAGAGAGAGGGGGAGACAGAGAGAGAGAGAGAGAGAGAGAGAGAGAGAGAGAGAGTGGGAGACAGTTAGATAGATAGATAGATAGATAGATATATAGATAGATAGATAGATAGATAATAGATAGATAGATAGATGATAGATAGATAGATAGATAGATAGATAGATAGATAGATAGATATGCAGATAGATAGATAGATAGATAGATATATATATATATAGAGAGAGAGACAGGCAGAGAGAGAGAGAGAGAGAGGGAGAGAAGGGGTGGATTGGGTTGGGACAGTTGTCTGCCCATCATGAAAAGATCAAGTGATGTAGTCGTAAAATAGTGCGTAATACTGGAGAGGGAGGGGGTTGGTAAATTTTTAGCCGTGGCTGCTGAAGCTCATGTTATCGCCTAGAGCTAAATTTTAGGGACGATTTTGAAACTTTCCTTGTAAATTCAAGTAAATACAACACTTTTTTTTCTTCCTACCGTATACAGTAAGAATGTGATTCATGAGGTCGCTCATCATGTGATCCGGGTGTTAAGTTTCAAATTTTAGAAATCTTACAGTAAATTATTTTATGTAGAAATCTATGTTTCAAGTTTTATTTTTTTTTAAATGTAAGATTTTCTCCTGTAAAACCTTTACGGTAGCTTTTTAAAAAAAAAATGTGAACAATTTTATTCAATTAGCTACCAATAATCGGTCAAGGAAAATATATATTTTTGAAAGCATAAATGTGGCTAAATAATATATATCAAATTTTTGTGTGCTACACTACTTCACCCCCACCCTATTAATTTATGGCGGACGTCCCAGTATATTTATTTATACGTTTAAAAAAAACATTATCTTCTTTCCTTTTTAAAAAAAATAAACGGATTATTTTATATTACAACCTTTGTAAGTGTGTCTGTTTTCTCTCCCACAGAATACTATTTGTTTCGCGACATGACCCTCCTCCACTTACCAGGTAAATAACTAGGGTAATGGGACCTCGATTTGAATTGTAATTGTTGCGATAAAATCTTGGCAGTCCATTGTTGCAGCCTCAAAAATTAATGCCAGCATTGTTTGCTACAATGAAAAAAATTCATTTTTTTAAACATTAAAATAAGAAAATTTAAAAGAAAGAAATTTTCCCACTACATGTACTTCGTTTGACTTACTGAATTTTAGAAATCTTTTAAAAAATTATATTTTAATTACTTCTTTTTTATTTTTTTATAAGTATTTCCATTCCCCCTCTCCCCAAACCACCCCCTAACACCCCAACCCTCACTGGTCCTTTTCTTTTCTTTTTATATTTCATAAACTCATAATTTTATAATGTAATATGTCCATCTCCTATCCATGTGAAAACGCAAGATGGCATTAAAAAAAAGGTCGCATTGAAACGGCGTCCAGAAGAGAAGAAAGAACCGCCCCCAGTCCAAGTGCCGAAAGTGGAAGAGCAGCCCGTGATACCAGAGCCACAGGAACCAGAGGAAGAACCGGAGGAGGAACCAGAGGAACCGCCGAAACATTTATGGGAGGAGGATCATGAAGTGGAGCCGGAGCTTGAGCCAGTGGAGGAAAAAGCATTTGAGCAAGAGCTGGTGCCGGAGCCAGAACCGGAACCAGAACCGGAACCAGAACCAGAACCGGAACCGGAGCCAGAACCCGAACCGGAGCCAGAGCCGGAGCCAGAGCTGGAGCCAGAGCCGGAGCCAGAGCCGGAACCAGAGCCAGAGCCGGAGGTGGAGGAAGAGGTAGAGGAAGAGATCGAGCAGGAGTTTATCGAGGAAACTGAGCCAGAAAGGCAGGAGGAAGAGATTCAAGAGGAGGAGCAGAAAGAAGAGGAGACGGTGGAGGAGGATTTGGGGCATTATTATGAGCCAATAGTGGAGCAGGAGGAGGCCGAGGAAGAGGTGATACAGGAGGAGCCAATGGAACGGTACGAGGAGGAAGAAACCCCAGCGCCGGAGCCTGAAGATCAGGGTAAGGTTGCATCGCTATATTGACACTGTCTAGATCAGGGGTTCTTAGCCCCTATGTTTGTTTGTTCCGCGGACCAACTTTGCCAGTCAGATGACGACCAAGAACACCCTCTTAAAAGAATAGGGTTTATTTAATGCCTATAAATAAATGACGAAAAAGAAAGGCAGCTCACGGACCCCCTGACACATCTTAAGGGATCCACAGTGTTTGGGGGAGGGGGGGATATGAACCACAGGTTAAGAGCCCCTGGGCCAAATGAAATATTTATCTTTTTTTTTTGCTCCCATGACTTCTTCATCATCTCTCAGTTTTGATGAGCGAAGTATCGCTTGAAAATATAGTAGGAAAAAGAACGAGAAAAGACCACGGAACTATGTGTGTGCTTCTATCTGAATATTATCCCACGTCTGTTCTTTTGAGCAATCAGATCAAGCAGTTCTTTTGAGCAATCAGATCAAGCAGTTCTTTTGAGCAATCAGATCAAGCAATTCTTTTGAGCTATCAGATCAAGCAGTTCTTTTGAGCAATCAGATCAAGCAATTTATAACGTTTTTATTATTTAAGCACAAACAACTCACGTGATGCAACTCTCTTTGTGCGATGACAATAAAACAGAGGTGCCGCCAATAATCGTAAAAACTCAGTATTGCGATGTGCCACACTGAGTATTCAGGGCGTCGTGGGCGCCACTTGAAAGGGGCGCAACGAAATTGAGCTGGACTGAGATTTGTAATTTTTGTTTAAAAAAGAAAAAGTGTTTTTCGTCTGCTTTTCGGATTTGTTTCGTCAAATTTTCCCCAAGTTGTAATAATTGGACGTGACGTTTCTGGTCAAAAGACGTATGTGTCTCATGTGAAACGATTTGCGCAATATGAAATTTACTTGTCATTACATTAGAGATGTTTGTCATGTTACTACAATAAAAAAAAAAACCCACAAAAAACAAACAACCGTCTCAAGTAATTTTCTTTCCCATCCTGTTCCCTCAGAACAATCAGAATACACAGTCTGCTGGACAGATCGTAAGTTATCACATGTATAGTGTATAGCGTATAGTATATTGGTATAGCGTTAGTGTATAGTTAGGGTGTATTAGTATATTTTGTTTAATTTATAGTGTATAGTGCATAGGGTTAAGCGTATAGGATTAAGGGTATTGGATTAAGGGTGTAGGATTAAAGGTATTGATTAAGGGTATTGGATTAAGGGTATTCGATTAAGGGGTATAGGATTAAGGGTATTGGATTAAAGGTATTGGATTAAGGGTATTGGATTAAGGGTACTGGATGAAGGATATTGGATTAAGGGTATTGGATTAAGGGGTATTAATGCGGGAGACTGCAATCAGGCTAGCACAATAGGAAATTAGTAAAACAAAGTAAGGTTAAACCTGATAAAAGGAACGCAACAAAACAACCAAGTCGGCAGGAAGCCTTCATCAGCGAACAAACAGGAAAAACGAATAAAAATAAAAAAATATAAAAAAATCATAATATAGCACTTAGCTGAGAAGTAGTGTCCAAGAGGGCAGCAACGGGTTTGTGATTTGTTAGAAGCCATGACAATAGCGTTTTTTAAAATTTGACAGCGTTATTTGTAATATCAGTGGTGCTGGTGCTGGTGCGGTCATGAGTGCGAAATATACATTGAGGTTCGGACTCTCAGTCGATGTTTTGCCAAGTGTCCTTATTCAGGAAAAAGATATGTCGCATCTCGTGTAATTTGGAGTACTCAACATCTAGTATTACAGAAGCACGCTAAAAAAAAAAACTACTCTCGAGACCAAGAGTTATTACAGTAAACATGAGAAAATTTGCCTTTATTTAAATCATTGTATAAACTCTTCCCGTCACCAGGATCGACTGACTCTTACAGAACAGGATCCTGGCTACGATATTTGTTTTTCGGTAACATGGATTGAAGCAAAAGCCCAGTCGATACTGAAATGTCGAGTCGGATACAACAAACAGAAGGAACGGAATCGATTATGTTCATTTACGTCACGCTTTAGCACGCGATTGTTCATCTAATGTTAACATAAATTGTTTAAATAGAACATCATTGAAATGTTAACAAAATAAAAGAAGAAAAAATAATTATATTGAAAGAATGTGTAAACTTCTTGTCATGGGAGAATGTGAGACTGTGGCGTGGAGGCTGTAAGGCTGTGACGTGGAAGCTGTGAGGCTGTGGCGTAGAGGCTATTAGATTGTGACGTAGAGGCTGTGGCGTGGAGGTTGTTAGATTGTGACGTGGAGGCTGTGAGGCTGTGGCGTGGAGGCTGTTAGATTGTGACGTAGAGGCTGCGAGGCTGTGACGTGGAGGCTGTGATGCTGTGGCGTGGAGGCTGTTAGATTGTGACGTAGAGGATGTGAGACTGTGGCGTGGAGGCTGTTAGATTGTGACGTAGAGGCTGTGATACTGTGACGTAGAGGCTGTGAGACTGTTACGTACATGCTGTGACACTGTTAGAATGTGAGACTGAGACTGTGAGACTGAGACTGTGAGACTGAGACTGTGAGACTGAGACTGTGAGACTGAGACTGTGAGACTGTGAGACTGACACTGTGACTGTGAGACTGTGACAGTGAGACTGTAAGACTGTGACTGTGAGACTGTGACTGTGTGACTGTGAGTCTGTGAGACTGTGACTGTGAGGCTGAGACTGAGACTGTGAGACCGTGAGAATGTGAGACTGTGACACTGTGACTGTGAGACTGTGATTGTGAGACTGAGACTGTGAGACTGTAAGACTGTGAGACTGTGAAACTGTGAGACTGAGTCTGTGAGACTGAGACTGTGAGCCTGTGAGACTGTGACTGTGAGACTGAGACTGTGAGACTGAGACTGTGAGACTGAGACTGTGAGAGTGAGACTGTGAGACTGAGACTGTGAGACTGTAAGACTGTAAGACTGTGACTATGAGACTGTGACTGTGAGACTGAGACTGTGAGACCGTGGGAATGTGAGACTGTGAGACTGTGACTGTGAGACTTGAAACTGTGAGACTGTGAGACTGAGACTGTGAGACTGTGACTGCGAGACTGTGACTGTAAGACTGAGAATGTGAGACTGTAAGACTGTGAGACTGAGACTGTGAGACTGAGACTGTTAGACTGTGACACTGAGACTGCAACACTGTGAGACTGTGACTGTGAGACTATGAGACTGTGACTGTGAGAATGTGAGACTGAGACTGTGAGACTGTGACTGTGAGACTGTGACTGTGAGACTGTGACTGTGAGACTGTGACTGTGAGACTGAGATTGTGAGACTGTGACTGTGAGACTGAGACTGTGAGACTGTGACTGTGAGACTGAGACTGTGAGACTGAGACAGTGAGACTATAAGACTGAAACTATCTATCTATCTATCTATCTATCTATCTATCTATCTATCTATCTATCTATCTATCTATCTATCTATCTATCTATCTATCTATCTATCTATCTATCTATCTATCTATCTATCTATCTATCTATCTATCTATCTATCTATCTATCTATCTATCTATCTATCTATCTATCTATCTATCTATCTATCTATCTATCTATCTATCTATCTATCTATCTATCTATCTATCTATCTATCTATCTATCTATCTATCTATCTATCTATCTATCTATCTATCTATCTATCTATCTATCTATCTATCTATCTATCTATCTATCTATCTATCTATCTATCTATCTATCTATCTATCTATCTATCTATCTATCTATCTATCTATCTATCTATCTATCTATCTATCTATCTATCTATCTATCTATCATCTATCTATCTATCTATCTATCTATCTATCTATCTGTCTGTCTGCCTGGCTATCTATCTATCTATCTATTTCTCTCTCTCCCCCTCTCTCCCTCTCTCTCTACATCTAAATAAATATATATACATGAATTCCAACAGTCTATTAATTAGTTGACTATTCGATAATAATATTTATAACAAAAGATTATAATTCACCTAATAGCTAACTGAAAACTTCTTCATATTTTTTAGGCAAATCAAATTATCAAATACTGTTATTATTGAATTATGAATTTTACTATCTAACAGTTTGTATTTCGGTTGGACGACCTTAATGGCTGTGCGGTTAAGTCAATGTGCCATTCCAAAATTGTGAAGTGGATTTAAATCCCAGACTAAGACAAACAATAAATTGAAAGTATCGCGCCCCAAATTGTGTAGACGCCCATGGCTTCGTTCAAAACACACAAGGCTTTACAATTGTCTCCAGAAGTGTTTCAAATATTCCCTCACCATCTCATGTTAGTTTAGTTTGTTAAGGACCAATCCATTGCTCATATCAGACATATCTCTGGTTTGCGGATAGCTACAGAGTTAAAATTGTGTTCCTGGGCTTAGCATTAAAATGATTTTTGATCGGTCAAATTTAGGTCGATTCTTGCTTTACCGACTTAGTGAAGATGTAAAGAGCACTTTCGAATCAATATCGAAATTAAAAAGATGGGAGAGGGGGTTGGTTAAAGGGGGGAAGGTTGGTATGGTAAGTTCTGTTAAAAACAGAGTTCGCTGAAATCAAAATGCCCCTGTCATTGTCATGGCATCAGAGGTAAGGTGGGTAGTGTGTATTTTCGCTATTGGATTAAGCGAAGGAGGGTGAATTTAAGTGAAGTAGCGTGAACTTAAGTGAAGTAGCGTGAACTTAAGTGAAGTAGCGTGAACTTAAGTGAAGGAGTGTGAACATAAGTGAAGTAGCGTGAACTTAAGTGAAGGAGTGTGAACTTAAGTGAAGGAACCTGAACTTAAGTGAAGGAGAGTGAACTTAAGTGAAGTAGCGTGAACTTAAGTGAAGGAGAGTGAACTTAAGTGAAGTAGCGTGAACTTAAGTGAAGGAGTGTGAACTTAAGTGAAGGAGCCTGAACTTAAGTGAAGGAGAGTGAACTTAAGTGAAGTAGCGTGAACTTAAGTGAAGGAGAGTGAACTTAAGTGAAGGAGTGTGATCTTAAGTGAAGGAGCGTGAACTTAAGTGAAGGAGTGTGAACTTAAGTGAAGGAGCGTGAACTTAAGTGAAGGAGTGTGATCTTAAGTGAAGGAGTGTGAACTTAAGTGAAGGAGTGTGAACTTAAGTGAAGGAGCCTGAACTTAAGTGAAGGAGCGTGAACTTAAGTGAAGGAGCGTGAACTCTTGTCATATCAAGTACGGGTGCGTGGATTTTGGGGGTAAAAGAGAGAGAACGATCTAAGAGAGAGACAGAACATTTTTATGTTTTGGGTAAAATACACGGTGGGGCTTTTTGCCTGGTACCAGCTTTTCTGCTGGACGTAGGTAAGTAATTATTGTGTAATAAATGTAATTTCTTTTAGTTCATTGTGAAGAAGTGAAATGAACGTATAGTGTAAAATGAAATATTCAGTGTTGAGATAAGTAACGCACAGTTTAAAATGGACTATTTAGTGTTGTGATGAAATGAGAGATAATATCCAAAACAGAATAGTCTGACATTAGGTTAGACGAAGTTATGACAGCCTCCACGCGTAGAAAATAATTCACAATTTCTATCTTAATTAATACACACATTTTTTAAAAAAAATTCCTGGTTAAACTTCAATTTCCAGGCGCAATTCTTTTAAATTAAATTAAGCAATATTGTCTCCTTTGGATTTGTTCTGCTCGAAAGAGAAGCTGAAATGCATTGTGCGGGTGTGTGTTCTAGGAGCTATTCTTTTATAGTTCTTTTAAATCACGGGCTCCTGTCTGCCGAGGAAGGCTCCTAGCTTAAACATTCTTCTTTCTATCGCTCTGTCTTTCCACTTCAAGGTTCCACAGACCTTGTGCTACTATTTCCTCCACAAAGCGTGAATCCCAGTCCTTCATTTAATATTCCTTTAAAAAAAACGTGTGAATCGCAACTCCATTCAAGAGAAACAAAGTAACTCGAAACACCGCTATGTGTTAAAATAAATAAATTCGCAGTAAGAGAAAAAACTTATATAAATGAATGCAGTATAATGAAATCATCAAAACTGTCTTTCAAATGTGTTTAAAAACATTTTTTTTTAGTTTTATGTTTCGATGGGTGACCCCAACACAGAAAATTATTGAGTTGAGAACCATCGATCCTTGAGCAGAGGGATTCCAGTCCAAAGTATTCCATAGAGACAACAACAGATTGCAAAAACAAATTTATATATATATATATTTTTTAAAACAAATAAATTAAATACAAATAAAGTAGGCCATTTGAGGTTGACAGTCAGTGTCTATGGACTTTTAGTAGCCAAAAAAATATGTCAGCGATTCAAAACTTATTTATTAGAAATGGTTCATAAGCCAAAAACTTAAATATCACCAGCCTGCTGATTATTCGAACCAGTTTTCAATCATTGATAGCTTAGGGCGGCGTCAGAGTGGGGATTGTGAAATAAAGTCACGTCCACTTAGGGAACGTTTGAAACATGACAATCCAAGATATTGGATGATGATCAGTCACTGAAGCCCACTGAATGAACATAGGGAGCAGTTACTGAAGCCCACTGAATGAACATAGGGAACAGTTACTGAAGCCCACTGAATGAACATATGGGGCAATTACCGAAGCCCACCGAATTAGCATAAGGAGAAAGATTGCACATTTTAATCTCCTATTCATGGAGTCTAATGATGACTCTAAATAGTCGAGGTCAGAATATTAAAAGGACAAAACGCCATTCATTGAGGCTGACGCACTGGACACACGGGAGCAGGTTTTCTGTCAGATATTTGCAAATTCATTGAAATGTGTAAAACAAGTAATAAGCTTGGAAAAAAAAAGCTGGCAACAAAACAACATACGTGTCGGCATGAAGCCTCCGTCGGCGAACAGACAACGACTAAAACATAAATGAAATTTAAACTTCGCTGAAATGTTGCATCCGAGATGTTGTATCCGAGATGTTGTATCCGAGATGTTGTATTCGAGATGTTGTATCCGAGATGTTGTATCCGAGATGTTGTATTCGAGATGTTGTATCCGAGATGTTGTATCCGAGATGTTGTATTCGAGATGTTGTATTCGAGATGTTGTATCCGAGATGTTGTATCTCAGATGTTGTATTCGAGAAGTTGTATCCGAGATGTTGTATCCCAGAGGACATAAAGAGGAATGAGGTAGGCCATTACAAAGTAAGAAAGTTAACACAGGCAAAAGCGAGGAATAAAAGTGTTCACGACGATTGGTATCCAAAAACGGATCGGGCGTAGCTTAGAAAAAGATCTATCAGGTGGAGGAGAACGTGACATTCATGGCATGGGATTTCACAGTAAGGATGAATTAATTTTTAAATTGATTGTCAAAAGTTTTAGAATTATAATTGATGATGACCCAATCCCAAACTTTGCTATTACGTCTTCTTGTCCTGACACAAGCAAAGTGATAAAAAAAAATCTTGCTTCCGGTTTGAGTTAAGTGATTGGGTGACAAATGACCTGGAACGGGCATTGAACCAGTACCACGGTGACCTCTGTCCATTTGTAAAATTTAAAAATTAAAAAAAAAAAAGTTGTGTTTTTTTTAAAATCCTGACCCTATGGGTTGAGAATATAAGTATACAAAAAATGCTGTTACAGTCTTTGGTTTCGGCCGTGGTAGTGGTGAACTACACGCGGCCAAGAAAGGGCAACACAGGCCATCGCGATGGGCCCCCAAAGAAGGTATCTTATGTATAGAAAACGATTAATATTTGTAAATTTGTGCTACAAAGTAGTCTTTTGCATTAACACCCCCACCCCCCCCCCCCCCCCCACAACACAAACGATTACAACCGGCGCAAATGACTCGAAAAGCGTGTTAAACAATTTTGATTTGGACCATAGCTTTTTACAGTTTTAAACTGTCAAGAGGCCTCATGCTTTTATTAAAATCTGCAAAGAAACCATTGACACGAACAAACAAAAATTGATTAACACATATGTGAAAATTTTTTAACGTTGTAAACTTATGAATGTATTTTATCCAAATCATTTTTAAAGAAATCATTGCTTTTCAAAGTGATGCGTTTAAGAACTAAATAATCTCAAACAATGATCGATAAAAAAATCAAAGTTTGTAACTATGTAGTATTGGCTACAAACGGCAATTTAGGAAGATATAGGAAAAAATTTAAATAAAATAAGCCAAAGAACATGACCATCAGAGAACATGACCATCAGAGAACATGACCACCAGAGAACATGACCACCAGAGAACATGACCACCAAAGAATATGACCACCAAAGAATATGACCACCAAAGAACATAGCCACCAAAGGACATGACAACCAAAGAACATGACCAAAAACAATTGATCTGACGAACGCCAATAAATGTTTCATTACAGTTTAATCTGGTCGAACATTTAAAAAACAACAAATATGTAGTCCAGGAATCAAGGCCAACGAAAGAAAAGTCCATAAAATGACATTATAAAAGCACAGAGCACATCGTTATCTCGGGCAGTGCCCCTGTAAACCACCGGACATGTTGAAAAGCAGACACGCGACTTGGTGGCCAGTGCTGTGTCTGTGCCTTGCCCTCAGCGCCGCTGAGATACTCCTGAATCCTGGCTTCGAGAACGGCATCACCAACTGGCACAGCGACGGCTTCACCCTGAGCACTGACACCACTCACGTGCACAGCGGAAACGCAGCAGTCAAATGTTCTGGACGGTAAGTTGTAGTGAAATGGATTGTATTTCGCTGTTGTTGTTGTTGTTTTTGACCGAGACATTAATTTAAAAAAATATTTTATTATTATATTATTAGGAATTAGTTTAATCATGTTCTTTCTTCCTTTTGTGTTTTGTTAATTGTTTAAATTGAAGTTAAATTTGCTTTTATTGTTTTATATTTACTGTATTTGGGAGTTTGGAGTGGGCTGGGGGTATTTGGATTGTCAGCTATTTTATGTGTATAGAGATTTTTATGTGTTTCTTTTAAAGAACCGGTCATAACCAAGGACCAGCCCAGATAGTGCATCTCAAACCTGGAGGCAAGTACACCATCAGCGCTTTCATCAAGCTGGCCAATGGGGTCAACGCGCACCAGGAACCTGTCGTCACTGTCGACCTGAAACCAAAAAATGGTATGCTTTAAAAAAATTATTTATTAATTGACTAATCATTTTTATTTCATTTCCTTCAAGCGCAAATGGGGTGGGTGTGCCTTTTGTTACAGCCTTTCTGCCATCTCCCCCCCCCCCCCCCCCACAGTTCGCATCTCTGCTTTAAAACAGTTTGTATGATTTCACTCTTTATTTAAGTACGATGCTTGAACAGTTTTGTTTTGTTTTTGGTGGTCAGCCATTACTTGTTGTTTTGTAAACCAGGGCCCGACGAGTACATCCGGGTCTCCAAACACTCCTACATGACGGCAGCAGACGACTGGGTTCAGATCGGCGGGAACTTCAAAGTACCAAACAAAGGTGAGTGGCCAAACAGTATGTCACTTTTGGAGTTTAAGAGCCCCAAGTGCTGTTGCTGTGCCGTCAGACCATTGAGAAAAAAATAATAAATTCATGAAGTAAAACCGATGAATTGGTTTTTACATTAAATTAATTTTAAAAATTTCGACATCTGTATTCATAGAATTATTTGTGTCATTTTTTAAAAGATCTCACCTCACTCCCCAAACCCAACACCCCCCCCCCCCCCCCCAAAAAATAAATAAATAAATAAATAAATTACCAACGAAAAAAAAACCAAAGAATAAAAAAATAAAAACGGAACAAAAAACCATCCATTCTCACAATAATATTTCCATTTTTTTTACAATGTTAATTGATCTCTTCAAATTAAATAATACAATTGAATGAATAAAATTCCAATAATTATTTATATATGGAGCGCGTCAGAGTTTCTATCACAAGTCTCTACATATTGTGAGCTCTTCTTCTTGGATCTAACGGTCTATAATCACTTGCCATTACAGCAATAAATTAACAACAACAAAAAACAACAAAAAAGAAACAAACCAACTCGAATGAACGATTATGCTATACAGAAGTAGTCTATCAATTATCCATTGCTGTGATAAGCCTCTTGGTAATGTTCTTTTCCCAATGATCAGAGTACACCCAGGCACGAGTGTACGTCGAGGGCCCTCTCGCGAGTGTTGACTTCTACGTGGATGACATGTCACTGAACGAACTGGTTGAGAGCGCCGACTGGAAGGCGGACGCCAACGCCAGGATAGAAGCCAACAGAAAGAGCAACATACACTTTAAGTGAGTTTACTGCTGAACACGGCATTCACTTTGTTTACCAGGATAACACCATTGTACTTAAATAAAGTGAAGACTTTCTTGACTTTGTTTCCACTCCATTGCATAACGATGCTGCTGAGTTAAAGAGACTTTCATGACTCTAAACTGAGTTTGAAATACTAAACTCCGGGGTTTATCTAGAGTTTGTGACACCCGGGGCGTTCCTTGATTTTGATATGAAGTATAGCGAAAACCACGCGCTAAAAAAAGCCCCTCTCAAGTCCCCCTTTACTTCCTCTTCTACATATTAAGGACGCTCAATTTATTGATCATTCTGGCTCCTGCGTATGTAGCGGGGATTAGCAATGTTTCCGTGCCTGGTGTTGATGAGGATATTTCACTGGTCACAAGAGTTACTTAGTGAGGGTATCATGCACTGGGGGTTGGAAGGCCTGAGGCAATAGAAGCAAATGAGTCAAGTGTTGTCGCCTCAACTGTTCCTTTTGGAAGCGTGTTCCAGTCCCTGAATGTCTTTGGCGGGAATGAGCAATTCCCATAATTTTAAGTCCCATTGGCATAAATGAATTTAGCAAATTTTATTACTTTCATACGATTTGCGTAACTTTAAAAAAAATATTTAAAAAAAAAAATAAAAACTAACTTCCAATATTATTTTTAAAAAACCACCAAAATGCAAACCAAATAATTTTTTTTATGACTTTACTTAGCTAAAATAGTTTATGGCGGTGTTACTGTCTACTACTTAAAGTCTGAAAGTGTCGTGTTCAGTTAACCAATCCTCCTAAAGAGTCTCATCCAAGGAGCAAAATCTGATGCTCAGTCCCTAACAACTACTTCGTTACATTTCTCAGTTTTCATCTTGACTCCCACTACAACGCCGCTGACGTCAAAGTGCGGGTAAGTGTAGACAACTCTTCCTTTCTGGTGATTGTTCTGTTTAAAACAAAAATCAGTTTCAACGAATACTTAGATATATTTCAAAATGACGATTTGATAGTTCTTATCCCGTAAGAGCCTTCATGTTTCCATAATAACATTTAGTTTTTTTTAAAAACGACTTTCTATTTCTTGTTATTTCTTCACCTACCGAGGAAGGCTTTTAGCCGAAACATTCTTTGTTTTTATTGTTCTGTCTTTATATTTCAAGTTTCCACATAACTTGTTCCACTATTTCCTTCACACAACGTGAACGCAGTCCTTCATTTGTTATCAAAATTTTCCCAAGACTTGTCATCTACAGCGTTTTCAAGTCTAACAACAATTTTGTTCCCAAAGTCCCATCGGAATGACCCACTCCAACGAAATGACACACTCCTACAAACTGAACCACTCCAATGAATGACCCACTCTTAATTATCCAACTCCTTTCCTGTTTAATTTTTTTCATTGGAGAATACCGGTGTATTGCGTTCTTTGCTTTGAGATACTTACAAATAGTTTCAGATAGATTTAGATATGCCCTCCGTCGATGGGCGTTCGCTATATCCGGCAAAGTGGATTCTTCTAACACCAACCAGTCCACTTCATGTTCTTTGCTCTGCTGGTCCTCGTTAGGAATTCTAGGACCCACGTGCGGTCACGTCAACTGATTCCCTGTGATCTCACTTTAGTCGTCGCATTATTATATGAACAGTAATCATGAAATCAAATACTGACTGGCGCACATGGGGAAACGCCTAATAATTTTCCCGTACCCTGTCCCTACCAGATAGAGCACACCAAGCATCTCTTCGGCTTCGGCACCCTTATCCGTCCGGACTACATGGTGGGCAGCAGCCATCAGAAGTACAGGGATATCGTCGCCTACATGTTCAACTGGGCGGTGGTGCAGGACTACAAGTGGACTTTCGACAAGGGACAACCAGTAAGTCTGGCCCCGGGGGGGGGGGGGGGAGGGGAGGGGTGGAGATCGGTCAGTTCTTCGATCTCCCCAGTAGCTGTAACTCAATATCATTGTTACATTTACACTATAAATATTATTCACAGATTTTAAACTAAAAACAACATGAGACTTACATGTATTATTATCCTGTTTTTAAAGCCTTACATTTTCACGCTAACACACTCACTGTTGCACACTCACTGTTGCACACTCACTGTTGCACACTCACTGTTGCACACTCACTGTTGCACACTCACTGTTGCACACTCACTGTTGCACACTCACTGTTGCACACTCACTGTTGCACACTCACTGTTGCACACTCACTGTTGCACACTCACTGTTGTGCCATGACTTGATTTTTCTTGTATCGGTACATTTAACAGAAATTTGCTGAATATTTGCCAAGCTATTAAAAAACAGCCAAATGCCTACGTTGCTTGTCGTTGTTTTGTTTTCAGATTACTTACATATAACTTTATATGTGTTTTGATACTTTGCCTAACTTATTCCAAGGGTCACCCCGACTTTTCACAAGCCATAACTGCCACTGACGAGCTTAAGAAACTCGGGTACGTTAATTTTAGATCTACTGTACTTAAAAGTAGATAGTTTGCCGATCGGCATGGTTGGGGGAGGGGGTGTGAGGGGGGGGCGGGGGTTGGTCAAAACTTTTTCAAGAATTAAACAGTCTTATTGTTCTGTGGTTTCGTTTAAAATTCGGGGTATCTGTTCTTTATGAAGTTAAGTCCAAATATCTTTATTTATTTTAATAGACGAAACTCATTGTTCAATGCAAGAATCACTGTTTAATCATTCATTTGTTTAAAAAAATCTTAATTTAGTTTGAATGTACGAGGCCACTGCATGTTTTGGGCTGAGCCAGGTAAGACACCGACCTGGGTTCAGGGGTTATCAGGTCAAGCCCTCAAGGACGCCGTTGACAACCGCATCAAATACATGACGGGCATCACCAAGGGGAAGTAAGTTCGCTTTCAATCGCTATTAAAGATGGCAACAGTTTTTTGTGTGCATAATTTAAAAAAATAACTTTTTTATAACCAAAAAAAAAATATATACTTTCCCATCTTTTTTGCTGTGAGTAATGGTGTTTTTTTTTGGGGGGGGGGGGAGGCGGGACATCCTGGACTTTCTTATTTTATCATAGACTAAAAATCATATATATATATAAATGTTAGTCACAAAAAGAAGAGGAAGAAAAATTGAAATCACTTCCGTTTAAACAGAATGCCTTCAACAACAGTGCATTCCTGTCGTAGAGTGAGGATTATTTCTCCTCTTTTCCCCATATTCGTTAATTGAGGAAGCTGGTACTTATAATAACTTAGGTTTAATCTTTGTCATCAATGCTGCCTATAGAGACCGGTGTCCGTTCTTAATTATCATTCCACGCCAAGGTTGGTGATTGAAAAACAAAACCCCACTAAAATATAAAAAAAACACAAAAAAACCTGCGGAAGTAAACTCTATGTGGCCGAAAAATTATTCCGATGGAAGATTGAAAAATTGCCCGTAGCTGGAGAATAACTAGGAGAATTTAGCCTAAGTTTTATTCTACGTTTTATCCTATCTATATAAGAGGTTCCTGCCAGTTACGACGCAAATTATTTCAATTCAGAGGGAGCTACAGAGAACATATCCGGCAAAAAATAGTGACACACAACTCCCCCCTGTTCACTTCCGCAGGCTCGCCCACTGGGACATCTACAACGAAGATCTCCACGCCCATTTCTACGAGTCGAAACTCAACGACGATTCGTACATCCAACATCTGTACAGGGCCGTGCACGCGGCAGATCCGGCCCCGAAGCTTTTCCTCAACGACTACAACGTTGTGGCCCAGGGAATCTCCACACGAGTAGGTTAATTTTTTTTTTACTATTAAATTAAAAAAACACATAATAAAATAAAAACAAACTTTTTTTGTATAAATCCGTTGTAAAATGTTATATCGAGCAATACGGCCCGGGGGGGGGGGGGGAAGGGCTGAAAAAATTGTAAAGCACTTTATATGAATCCCAATTACTGAGCACCCACTCACAAGGCTCGCAACCGCACATTTGATTTTACACGTCCCTGAACAATATTTATATTCTAATGACACACCCGCTTTTACAAAGAAGATTTATTTCAACAGCTACTGAAGAAAAACAGAGGGGAAACAGTACGCACCAAACGCACCTGAGATTTAATTTAAAAAAACGAGATTCTCATTTAACGCAGTCATCGGGAATTTTTAGCGTCCATCATCTTCTCCTTGAAAAACGGGAGAAAAAAATATGATTTTTGGGGGTTGGGGCTCAAAATTTGAAAGAAAATGTTGTCATCGGTAAGGAGTCTTTGTGCAAAGTTTCCGCTGGAGTGGTTGACGGGAAGTGGGTCAATTACCCGTGCGAAAATTTTGCCATCCAGCCACGAACAATTGCGAAGTAAATATAAGTGATTTTGAAGAATGAAAAAAAATGCAATTTAGATAGTTTACAGGAAAAAAAAACAACGTTGTAGAACCAAAAGTTAAAATGCCCCCGGAGTAAAATATTTTACTGCAATAACATTTGTTACATGCTATCCACACGTCGACAACACTATCTGTGATATTACGGTCAGCACTATCTGTGATATCACGGTCAGCACTATCTGTGATATCACGGTCAGCACTATCTGTGATATCACGGTCAGCACTATCTGTGATATCACGGTCAGCACTATCTGTGATATCACGGTCAGCACTATCTGTGATATCACGGTCAGCACTAATAATGAACACCGCCGCTTTAAGAAGCGAAGTCATTACATGCGTCCCCCCTCTTGCAGGCCTACCTGTATCAGATCAACCGACTGAAGGCGGCCAACGTCGGACTGGCCGGTGTCGGAATACAGAGTCACTATACGGACTACACAGAACCTGATCTCACTCTTGTCAAGGTAGGGCAATAGGTCTCATATGTAAATGGTTATGGCCAATGGCTTCGCTAGGATTGGAGGCGCCCTGGATGGGCCAAGCTTTTTGTCCCCCCCCCCTCCATTTTCCACGAATATTCCACAATTCTCCGAAAATGTCCCCCCCCCCTCAAAATAAAGAAAAAAATGCTGCCTAGGGCGGAAAAGCCCCATCCGCACCCCCTTCTTACTCCACTGGTTACGGCACAATCGTGCCCCCGGGCTCTATTAATGATGAAAGCAAGATCTTCAGTGATCAAATCACCAACGATTTAAATATTACCAAAAAAATATTCTAAGGATAAAGTTTGTAAAGCATGGATCCTTGCAATGTGTCCACTAATCCATTGACGTTTCCACAGAACCGACTCGACATCCTCGGCAGTGCTGGATTGCCCCTGTGGATTACCGAACTGGATCTCTCCGCCCATGACGAAACAACTCGCGCCACGTGGTACGTGTCACATAACTATGCCTCTTTGGGTTTTGTCGTGCCTGAAGTCTTCCTTTGAGCACAAATACTTAATCCACATTCCAGATATGCTTTCTTCTTTTTTTTTTCATCTTTCATATTTAGAACAGACAAATGTTTGTTTCACTAAAGCACGAAGAGCAGCGAGGCACGTTATCGTTACATCGTGTACTTTGAATATCTCTAATATGGAATTTGCTTCTAATGTGTCCTGCTTCCTTTTCACAACCACCCCCACAGCCAACATGTTTTATATTAATAATACTGAGTTGGGGGGGGGGGGGGGGGGTAGCTGTCAGGCAATGAGTGTCATGCGTGACGGTTGAACTCATGTCAAAAAGTTTGAATATTTTACGGAAGCGACTTTTATATATTAATCAATAAAGAGCAACGGGTGTGATGTGTGTCTGCCTGCAGGACTATTGTCTGCCTGCAGGACTATTGTCTGCCTGCAGGACTATTGTCTGCCTGCAGGACTATTGTCTGCCTGCAGGACTATTGTCTGCCTGCAGGACTATTGTCTGCCTGCAGGACTATTGTCTGCCTACAGGACTATTGTCTGCCTGCAGGACTATTGTCTGCCTGCAGGACTATTATCTGCCTGCAGGACTATTGTCTGCCTGCAGGACTATTGTCTGCCTGCAGGACTATTGTTTAAATGCCGACAGGTAGGTTGTAGGCTTGTCTATAGACCCATTGTTTATGAGAAGTTCGATTTTTGTTTTGTTTTGTAACACTTGGACCCACGGGTATTTTCCCAAATACCCGGACCCGCTGTAAAAACGCTGCACCCGGTTAAGTCATAGTTTATGAAAATTTGTGCTTGGAAGAATAACCACATTGCCGGAAACTTCCTCCGCAAAATTTTTCTAATGTCGTAAATAAAGCTTCACCAAACACACGCACAGCCACGATTTCTGTCTTTTGGTCTGCTCTAGAGTTGCCCTGTTTACGACACTAACGCTTTGATTATGCCCTGTTTACGACACTAACGCTTTGATTATGCCCTGTTTACGACACTAACGCTTTGATTATGCCCCGTTTACGACACTAACGCTTTGATTATGCCCTGTTTACGACACTAACGCTTTGATTATGCCCTGTTTACGAAACTAACGCTTTGATTATGCCATGTTTACGACATTAACGCTTCGACGTGCGCTAAGAAAAGTTGTGGTCTTCTTCGTCCTTCCAGGTACGAAAACGTGCTGAGACTTTACTTCAGCCAAAGGAACGTGGAGGGCGTTCTGCTCTGGGGCTTCTGGGATGATTACATGCCACACGACAAGGCTCTGGTCCACGGCGGCGGCTTCACGGTAGGCTTTGCACGCACATGAGCGTGTGTGTGTGGGGGGGTGTGGGGGGGTCATTGTGGGTAGGTGGGGGTGAGGGAAGGGGGATGGTGCAAAGATCATCACATGGCTGCTGTCCTCGTTTTTATAAAAAAAAAAATATGGAAATTAATTAAAGTCTGACTCATTCATGTCTGGACGTGTATATTAGCATTTACAGGTACCGAATGTGTGTTGTGTGTGTGTGTGTGTGTGTGTGTGTGTGTACTCGAGAGAGTAACAATTTAATATCGTTTCAGAGAGGGGGGGGGGGGCAGTAAACGATACAAAACCATCAGCAATGTTAAGTCTTGTCGTGTCTGTGACGTGAATGCCGCGTTTCTCAATGCTGTTTACTTTGTGGACAATGCAACATGCGTGAGGCTTGTATCTGAGAGAGAGAGAGAGAGAGAGAGAGGGGGGGGGAGAGGGAAAGAAAGAGAGAGGAAGAAGGACAGAGAGGGTGGAGAGGGGAGAGAAAGATGGTGAGAGAGGAAGAAGGACAGAGAAGGGGAGAGAGAGAGAGGGTGAGAGAAAGGGAGAGCTATAAGGAAAGAGAGGGAGAAAGAGCGGGCGAGAGATAGAGGGAGGGGGAGAGAGAGGGAGAGAGAGACAGAGAGGGAGGGAGAGACGGAGGGAGAGAGAGGCAAGCAGTGTCTGCAAGAGTTTTTCAGAATGTATTCACCATTTTGTTTGTTATTACTCTGCCTCAAGTGTTTGTGTCTAGCTTCGTGTTATATTGTTTGCGATGTTTAAAAAAAAAATGATTTTAGAAAAATTGACATTCAATTCTCTCTTATATCAAGTAAGAAATTCAAACGTCCGGAAACCAATTTCATTTGAAATTATAAAGTTGGCATAATTCGTTGACCCCCGATTTCGCCAACAGCTGGACAAGGCCGGCGAACGATACCTCCAGCTGACCAAACAGGAGTGGAGCACTCACGTGAACAGGTCGCTGTCGGCGGGGACCTCCTTCACCGTGAGGGGATTTCAGGGCAACTATGACGTCATAGTGCTGCACCACGACAAGCCCGTCAAGAAGCAATCGTTCTTTGTGGGCAAGGCGGACACGACCGTTGACGTCACACTGTCCGGAGTACCTCGTGAGTTAAAAAAAAAAATTAGTGTAAATCCGGCCTTAGAACATAACATTTTTGTATTTTAAAAAATGAAGAAGAAATAACATGTTAATTTATGCTCTAGACCTGTTTGTGAGATTTAGCAGAAATATTAGTAGGTAAGGATCGCGCTTTCAAAGAAACTAGAAGTCTAGAAGAAGCCTTTTTTAGTTCCTTTTGGGGGGCAAAATGGAATCATTTAACTATTCTTTGTAAAGTTAATTTTGTAACAGTCATCTTGTTTAAGTCATCGGGTTAAAGTCTTCTTGTTTAAGTCGTCTCCTTAAATTCATCTCGATAGCGTCACATCGTTAAAGACATCTCATTTAAGTCATATAGTTAAAGTCATATCGTTAGTCATATTGACTAATTTATATTCTGTAAGTCCGGTTAAATTCATCTAGTTTAAGTCATCATGTTAAAGTCATCTTGTTTACGCCATGTGGCTAACGTCCTGTTTTCGAAGTAAATTTGATGGCTGTAACCCTTGAAGTCGACCTGTGACTATCCTGTTGTTGTGTTATTTCTTTATTTTTTTTTTGGTTGTTTTTTCGTCAAACTGTTTATCTACTTTATCTTACTATTAACAAAAAAAATTTTTTTAAAAAGAAGACACTTGATAGCCTTAACGTTAATAACTTGTTGCATATCCTCACAGAACAAATTCAAGTTCCCGCCAAGACGAATCCGTTCCACAAGAGATCCGAGGAGATGGAGGCAGATTGGAACTGAAATTATCTTGACTGCTCCGGCACATAATGTCTCGCACACGCTGCTCATTAAACACGCACACACTATCTTGTGGATGCTTATGTACATTTTGTTGTTGTTGTTATATTAATTACTGAGTTGAAAACGTAAACGCCCGGTTTCTAAATATCTTAATAACTTAATCTTTGATGTTTGATTGGTGTGGATGTTGATCCTATTGTAATATCTATTTCCTTTTTCCACTCAGTTTCGTTTATTGCTTCACTATTTTTCCAGGTATAACATCAGCTCTCCCCATCTATAACATCAGCTCTCCCCATCTATAACATCAGCTCTCCCCATCTATAACATCAGCTCTCCCCATCTATAACATCAGCTCTCCCCATCTATAACATCAGCTCTCCCCATCTATAACATCAGCTCTCCCCATCTATAACATCAGCTCTCCCCATCTATAACATCAATTACCCCCACCAATTACCCCCACCTATAACATCAGCTCTCCCCATCTATAACATCAGCTCTCCCCATCTATAACATCAGCTCTCCCCAGCTATAACATCAGCTCTCCCCATCTATAACATCAGCTCTCCCCACCTATAACATCAGCTCTCCCTATCTATAACACCACTTTTATCGGAAATAGATGTTCGAACAGAGCTATTGTGTGTGTGTTGTCTTTTATATAAAAATAATTAAAAGAAGTGAAAAAAAAGACAATGGCTATCAAACAAATGATTGCAACAGGGTTGATCGGCTAGGTTAACTCTACAGCTATATAACCTACTGCAAGGTACGCCCACCTGTATGACCTACAGGTATACATTTTTGAAGATGTTATCTGATTATGTGAGCTAAGTTGAGATGTTTCTAACTGGTACTGGGACGGCACTCCAGTTGATCTTTGGGGAGACGTTGTATTTGTTGAAAGATATGCTATGTCTGCAGGACCTCGATGAACATCGTGCGTCAGGAGTCACCATGCTTGTGGGAAAATAACAACTGAAGTTCGCAAGCAGGGCCGGCCTTAGGCCACTGCAACCTATGTGGAAGTAGTGGGCTCCGCACTCTATTTTCTAATACAAAATCTTAATTTTCACTTATCCCTACCCAGACTCGGCCCCGCGCAATCCGTTTCGCATAGGGCCCCGCAATTGTTAGTGCCGGCCCTGTTCGCAAGCAATTTCGGGTGGAAATTATGAAAAAAGAGGACAATTACTTGTGCAAGAAACTGATTGAAAGATGAACTTTGTTAAAGCTAAATGGCTATAAACTTATGTTTAGGCAATTGTGGAGGTTGAAGATATATGAATGGACGAGGCTGGGAATGTAGAGAAGTTGATTGGACGAAGCTGCAAATGTAGAGAAGTTGATTGGACGAAGCTTGGAATGTAAAGAATTTGATTGGACGAAAATGGGAATGTAGAGAAGTTGAATGGACGAAGCTAAAGCTTCAGAAATGTTTATTGGACAAAGCTGGAAATGTAGAGAAGTTAATTGGTTAAAGCTGGGAATATGGTGAATTTGACTGGACAAGCTGGAAAGTTAGAGAAGTTAATTGGATGAAGCTGGGAATGTAGAAAGTTCAAAGGGGAAAGTTGTTAAGGGCGTCATCTGGACTCATGGCGAGTGGTAGTGCATGCATGTACTGGGTGGGTGTGTCAAAACTCGTTTGGGTCTATTTTTGTTTCAATGACAGTTGGTGTCGGGATATGGGAATTACGTGTAACATTTCTAATGTTAGTGTTCCCTCTGGTAATATGCTATTGCGTGATTCATGCTAAGATATTGATAATGTATCGATTGCCTACCAAAGCTCCTATGCCGATTGAAAAAATTTCGAGAATAACATGTTGGTTGGAAATGCGATGATTTTTAAAAAAATTGCGGTACCCAGAATATTTTAAAAATATAATAAAACAAAAGAAAAAAAAAACAACTCGCATAAAAAGTGTTTAAAAAGTTTTAAAAAAAATATTTTTAATGTTATTTTACAGTTTAGTATTTACTACCACCCCCCCCCCCCCCGCCCCCCCCCCCCCCAATAAATAAATAAATAATAAAACCAATTCAGCTGGCCAGTCCTTTAATGTCTTTTCAATATCTTAGATACAGCACTTGGAAGAAACCCAGCTTATTCTATTTTAATCCAAATGGATCCAAGCATCCAAAACATTAGAGTAGTATTTAGACCAACCAAAGACTAATAACGCAACAAAAAAAAATAATAATAAATTAAACAATTTAAAAGTTAAAAAAAACACGCTAAAATATTAATGATAGCCATATGGAAATGAATGTTTTTTAAGGCCGTACCCGGTCTCACAGCCAAGCTGTTCAAATAGCTCTGTAGGTATTGATCCCCTTCCGAAGAAAATCCGTACTTCCATTGTCTCTTTCTTCAATGGGTAACGGCACAGAGACTATGCTGGTCGTGGGATGGTGCCTAGAAGGCCGGCACATGGCCGTCAGATCGCTAGTTTGTGAACTTTGACTTTGAGCAGCGGTTTTTTTTTTAATAATGAAAGGTTTATCGCGAAACTTGACTGGTTATAATTCTGGTGCCGTCGACTTAAATAGCAGGTACGTCCAAGTAATTGTACAGCAGAGTAGCTTGTCCGCGGGTTGCCGCCTACTTTTTTTTTACAATTCGGGTTGGTTTTAAAAAAATCATGTTTGCTGTTTCTGAACTCGATTCCAGTTAGTTGAATAGGGCTAATTAGAGCAGAACCCAGTAAACAGTTTTAAAATAAAACGAATGACTACTTTTGCTCTGAATAATTTATTTCCTTTCAATTCACGGTATCGTCATCCAATCCATGTTTACTTAGCCCAACACGACAACCACAAAAGTAATGAAAGCGGAAATAATATGAACAACCCAAAACAAATATTTTTTTTCCCTTCGTGGTCGTACACCATATGATTGACCTTAAAGATTCCGGCTTAAATTTTCTTTTTAAAATGCAGGACAAAGGCGATTTTCGTTTTTGAGTTCTTCGGTCATAGATAGTTGCCCTACTTTTATGGAAAACATGGTGAACTATTTTTTTTCCTTCTAATTTATCTAGTGCCTCATCATTAATGTTATCTATAAATTTTTGTGCAGGTGTGTGGCTCATTTATGAGTAGCTCTAAAATTAGGTAACTTAATTCCTTTCAAGCAAAAAAAAACTGAATGAATTTTAGAAAAAAATGTCTTTGTAGCACTTATTCTCTCCAAAAGTTTCATTAAACACTTTGCAGAAATGCTGTTTTTCATCAAGTTAACGTTAAGCTTGAGACAATAATGAACAGTTTTGGAAGGGTGGATGTATAATGTTGCATAGTCAAAGATACATTTTTGTATGATATTTTAATTGTCATAGTTTTTGTGTGAGACTTTGAAAAACTGTAAACATCAACAGATGCGTTTAAAAAAATAAATACCATATTATAAACTATAGGGCAGGGGTGGGCAAACTTTGCGCGCGTAGGGCCACATTGACAAAGGAAAAGCTATTAAAGGGCCGCATATATATTTTGCCATATTAGAATTACATTACGATGGTCAAGGACTGTTTGCTAACAATTGAAAATTGGAAAAACAATTTTATGAAAATGTTAAGACAATCACAACGGTACCAGAAATTCTGTAAAATTCAACAATATAACTTAAAAACGAAGTAATTGTTTAAATTTTTAAATGCCCTCGGGGGGCTGCATAACATCAGTTGCCGGGCCGCATGAGGCCCGCGGGCCGTAGTTTGGCCACCCTGCTCTAGGGTAAATATTTTTTTTTACAGTTGTATTAAGTTCTGTAATCTTACAACATGAGAAGCACTGATATTTTTTTTAAAGTCAAGGTAAAAACAGTTATAAGCCCACGATTTGACAGAAAGGAGATCTGGCGTTGTCAAACATGGCGACGTTACCGAAAAGAATAGCGCTGCTGTCGGCACTCTGTCTGTGCCTTGCCCTCAGCGCCGCTGAGATACTCCTGAATCCTGGCTTCGAGAACGGCATCACCAACTGGCACAGCGACGGCTTCACCCTGAGTACGGACACCACTCACGTGCACAGCGGAAACGCGGCTGTTAAATGCTCCGGGCGGTTAGTACCCAGTTGTTTGTCTCCTAAATAAAACTAAAAGATTATACAATAAAAAGGAAACTTTCATTAACTGTCACTTTTGCCGCACACGTTTCAGAGTTTTATAACATTATTATTATGTTTACTTTTGAAAATAGTTCGATAATATATCTGTAGACGAGAGGTTGAAAAAATCGAAGTTATTGCTTTAGAACCAGAGCCGTAGCGTGGGCCCTTCAACCCTTAGTGCTGCAAGGTGCCTCGGATATATAAGGGGCTCAAATTTATGCTGTGGAATAAAAATAATTAAACAATAAAAATTGGATGGCAGAGAGCACAAAACCGAAAAGTGGAAGTTAGAATTCCAAAAATAACGCTACGGCTCTGGGTTCAAGCTCGGAAACCATTTGTTACGTGAGTCGCATATGTCAGCAGTAACAGTAACTGAATGTCATTACAGCTCTGAGAACATGATATGAGTAAATATTTGCGGACATATACAGTTTAGTAATAATTTTGTGAATACGAAACATTCAAGACCTCAGAATTTTGAACCAATGGCCAACCTTATATAGTAGAAAACAAGAGAGAATCTAGAGCTGCAGTGCAGGGCGGGGGATGTCTGGAGAGCACGCCACGCTAAAGCTGCAGTGCAGGGCGGGATGTCTGGAGAGCACGCCACGCTAAAGCTGCAGTGCAGGGCGGGGGATGTCTGGAGAGCACGCCACGCTAAAGCTGCAGTGCAGGGCGGGATGTCTGGAGAGCACGCCACACTAAAGCTGCAGTGCAGGGCGGGATGTCTGGAGAGCACGCCACACTAAAGCTGCAGTGCAGGGCGGGATGTCTGGAGAGCACGCCACATCACAAATATATGAAGACTTTGAAGAGCAAAACAAATAATGTACAAGAAACCGCCAGTTATTATGATGGAGGCGACGCTTTCATGCTTTTGATGCCCGTTTTCTCTCTCACACTCCCAAATCAAAGTTGAAAACACGTATATTTATTGGAATAGGGAAAATCCGGGATCTGACAATTATTGCTCTAGGATTTAAATCTCTCCGCTGGATGGGAACAACCGCCCCAGACGGCATTTTTGGGATTTATAATATTACTTTATATAAATAATGTGTGTGTGTTTGTTAAAGGGGGAGCACTTTGGGTAATTTTGCCCGGGGGGGGGGGGGAATTTAGTCAAGGTATGCCACCGAAAGGGTGTAAAGTTCATTTCAGCTCTGTAGCACACAACAGACGAGAGATATCTAAACGTTACTGAATGAGGTCATGGGAAATATTTATATATCTATCGACCTCCTGAAGTCTTTGAAAAGTGGGTTGAAAAAAAACACATACAAATCAAACTTTGATCCGCCTCTATCGGGGTAGCAAACTAAACCCATCAGAAGTGCCGACGGTGCGAGATTACTTTTATGGCCTGAATACAGCAACACAACCTTCGAACATATACGTTATTTCTAAGTAAAATGATGAATCTCGCCTTCCTTGACTGGTCCGTGGTTAAACTTTAAAGTGAGTCTGCACCCAGTCTGTATTATGCACTGCTTTTTAGGAAGTTGTAGTGAATCTCCCGAACGTTGTTGACTTTTCCGTGTAGAACCAGCAAGATCCAGGGGCCGGCCCAAATCGTCCAACTCAAATCTGGCGGCTACTACACCATCACCGGTTTCATCAAGTTTGTCCAAGGGGTCGCCTCGCACCAAGAGCCCGTGGTCACGGTGGCCCTGAGGCCGAAGAGCGGTGGTCAGTATAGCATCAGTTAACTTATTAATTAAAAAAAAAAAAAGTGTATATACAAAAATAGTATATTTCACATAAATACTTTTTTTTAAAACTGGAGTTAACACTAATGTAACAATTAGCTTGTCAACTAGTGACTCGCGCAATCTACAGTGTGTCCAGAAAAAAAGAGAACCCTTTTGATAATGATTGGTCCTTGGAGAGCGTGTTTTGAAGCCTGAAGTGAAGTTTACAGTGGATCAGTGGCGTAGTGGCATCATGCCCCGGGCGCTATTCACAAAGGGGCGCCAAATAGTATATTATACTATAATATTGTATGGTTTTCGAATAGGGGGGCGCTAAAAAGGTATTGGGGGGAGCTAAAAAGGTATTGTGCCCCGGGCGCGAGTTATGCTCGCTACGCCACTGCAGTGGATCCTAGGAACATAAACTTTAGTTCAATTAAAATAACAACATTATGTTAGAATTAAAATGAGTTTTGTAATTTTAAAAAAAAATATTGATGTTTACCAGGAGTTTTCATCATTGTAAAAAGTTTTCCTTTTTTTCCGGACACAGTTTAAAACCAAGTGTAGCAATCGTCACAAGTAGAGGGTTCTATTCTGACAGTGAGGGAGGAGGGGGGGGGCGAATAAGGGGGCTTGGGGTGTTTGGTACTTTCTTGATAACAATACTTATCTACTCACGGCCGTTGCAACATTTATATCACAACTCAGCACCCGACGAGTACATCCGGGTATCCAAGCACTCCTACATGACGGCAGCGGACGACTGGGTTCAGATCGGCGGGAACTTCAAAGTACCAAACAAAGGTGAGTGGCAAGAAGAGGATGACAGTGAAAGAGCGCACGGCGACCACTGCTGCCTTTATTTCAATTCAATACAAGTTGATCATGTCACACAGGTTATAGATGACTTAAACAGTCAAGCGTCGATACTAATTAAAGTCAGTTAGGCATGGACTTCTCAACATTTTCAGGGCGACGGATCCACGTTTCATCAAGGACCGAGGGTTCCCAATTTGATAAGCAATGAATTAGCACGAAATGCCTATGTCTCTTTAACTAAACTTTAGAAGCCCTTTTTTAAAAAAAAAATTAAGGGTTAATAATAGAAGATATATATGGAAGATTCCTGAAATATACGATGCCATAAAGAGCTCGTTTATTCTCTATATTGACAAGAATATACCCAAGCACGGGTGTACGTCGAGGGCCCCCTTCCGAGTGCAGACTTCTACATAGATGACATGTCTCTAAACGAGATCGTGGTCAGCGCTGACTGGAAGGCGGATGCCAACGCCAGGATAGAAGCCAACAGGAAGAGCAACATTCACTTCAAGTAAGCTGTTTGACAATTAGAATAGGTTGTTAGTCGTACGATTCTACAGTTAGTTGGCAGTTAGAAATTCGGAGTAGGTTGTAACTTAGAGATTAGAGTGGGTTGTAAGTGTACACATTAGAGTAGTTTCGTGAAATAGAGATTCTAGTTATTTGTAAGTTTGAGTTTTAGAGTAGGCTGTAACTTAAAGGTTAGAGTAATTTGCAATTAGAAATTACAGTATTTTATATGCTAGAGATTACCGTAGAGTAATAATAAACTGTTCGCGATGAAAGAGAGTTTCCAATTGTACGAGAATAGAGTAAGCTGAGTGACAGTGCTAAAAAATTGTTTCAACATCACGTCTTAATATATGTTAGAAATTACTAAATTTGTTCATCCTTATGGATGAGCGGGAAAAATAATCTAGACATTATTACATGTTAATCCAGAAGTTTTCAACAGTTCAGGCTTTATATAATGAATGTCTAAACTCCCTTCCCCCCCCCCCCCCCCCCCCCCGATCTAAACATGCAGTGCTTTGCCATAACAGCTAAACACCAAATAGTAACAAGAATAAATACTACGTATATTTTTAATGAAAATTGTATCTTTTTTTTGGTGTTAACATCGCTAATGTTTTTAAATGTCCAACAGTTTTCATCTGGACTCCAACTACAGCCCAGGTGACGTCAAAGTTAGGGTACGTGTTGTTTAAAAAAAACAACCTACCGTGTCCATTATATTATGCTTAGGACCAACAGTATACAGCGTTGCAAAATGTAGCCTTTGGAGTTGATATAAATAAATGTAATAAAGAGGAGAGACTGCAATCAGGTTGGCAAAACTAAAAATAGAAAATGAGCAAAACAAAGCATGGGAAAACCTGGGAAAAAAAGGAACGCAACAAAACAACGAACGCGTCGGTAGGAGGCCTTCGTCAGCGAATAAACAACATAATTAAATAAAATATAGTCCTACGCTGCAAAGTAGCTTCCGAGAGGGCAGCAAAAGAATTGTACTGTAAATATATTTTAAATAAAATTTAACACCCCCCCAAAAAAAAAAAAAAAAAAAAAAAACACAACTATTACATGTAAATATGTATTATTTGGTAATAGAAATCAACTCATTAATTAACACCAAAAAATCTCCATGACATTTTGAGCATATCCAATTTTCTCCGTTCTATTAACCGTTAACGTCCCCACGACCAGATTGAACACACAAAGCATCTGTTCGGCTTCGGTTCACTGATGCGCGCCGACTACATGGTCGGAACCAGCCATCAGAAGTACAAGGACATCGCCGCCTACATGTTCAACTGGGCCGTCCTGCAGGACTACAAATGGCCGTTCGATAAGGGCACGCAGGTACGTGAGTTTCAGACGCCGGTCAAGCACTTAACAGAATACAAGGCATCCTTTACACGCCTGAATCAGAAGATAAAAATAATAATATGTAGTTCAGTGTAGGTCTTGTTGTTGTTGTTGTTGTTGTTGTTGTGTTCTTGTCTGTTTGGTTTTTTGTTGTTGTTTTTCTGATTGATTTTTTAACCTAAACTTTAAAAAAAATTGAACTTTTTTTATTAATTTTTTTTTGTGGGGGGGGGGGGGGGGTTATTTCCAAAGGAATTTTTCTGATCTTACACAAATAAAATGTAATGCCACTCAAAATACATATAAAACATTTAGAAATCTGCAAAGTGTTAAGTTTATCCCGAGTACTAGTTCCGAGTACCTAGTACATTTAGTTGATATTTTACCACACTCCCAAGCACACACCAAACAATAAATAAATAAATGGCTACATATTTTTTTTTTTAAATTATACAAATAAATTGCAAAATTACAAAATTCCATATCATACTATTTACACTGCTGTAATTAGGATGACTTTGATCAAATCTGCGACAAACCACATATATTGTGTAATTAACATAGTTTTTCAAAAGTTATTTCAGCCCCAAACGACCTATTGTCAAATGAAAATTAAACTAAACATCGATACATGTTAATAAGTCAAATTACATTGTTAATGTCTTATCCTCGTCAGCAACATCCTGATTTCTCACAAGCTCTTGCAGCTACAGATGAACTCAAAAGACTTGGGTAAGTTGACATTGTTTTCATAATTTTTAAAGAAGACAACATTATTTTTTATAAAATTCGTTTAAAGTGCTTAAACAATTACAGTCTAAAAACTATAATGTCACAATGGATTGAAAGTGGACATAAAGTTATGAAAATTGTGTGATATTTCGCAAGGCCCCTATGAGAAGGCCATAGCAACCTATATAGAAAAATTTTCTCTCCCTTCTTCCATGAGAGGACCATTAAAAAGACGATTTTTAAGCGCCCTTTGTCGTTGTTATGTGTATGGGATTTTATGGTTTTATTCACTATGCCACATTTAAAGACGATTTTGATGTCCACTGATTTTGAAATAAATGAGGGCATGCTACGCTGGGCAGGACACTTAGCATGCCAAATGACAAAGGGGTGAAGAGGGTTCATCACACAAACCCCAGAGGAAAACAGCTGTAAGTCAGACCTAGCCTTAGATGGATGAATGATGTGGAAAAAGATCTACAACGGCTGGGAATCCCAGCTTGGAAAAGAAAAGCATGAGTTAGGTCTGAGTGGAAGGAAGTTGTGAGGCAGGCCAAAGCCCTACATGGATGGATGGATGGATGGACTGATTTTGGCTCCTGCTGGTCTTAGCCCCATTCTTTGAGCCTTGTCCGAGGGCAACGTGGTGCATATTATAGAAACATCCAGCGATGAAAACACGTGACTTTTTTTAAAAAACTGTGATACATAATGATATAAAGATTATTTGATTTTGTTAAGGTTTTTTCGAGTTGGGGGGGGGGGGGAGGGGTTCGATAGCTCATTTTAAGTACACTTGGTGGAGGGTCGTCCAATACGTGCGCATGCAACGGGGTGGGTGGTTCTAAAAAATTGACATTTTTGCCTACGCACTATATGGATTGCCTTTACTTTATAATTCTCTGTTTTACTATATTATTATTAATTTGTGAAGGCTGGGATAAGGTTAGGTAAATAAGTTACAATAGGTATGGTAAAACCAGAGGGGTTGGGGGGGGGGGGGGGAAACGAAACAAGTGACGTATCGGCAAAAAGCCTTCTTCAGGGACAAAAGAAGTAAAACAAAATAAAATAACTTCTCTAATGCCGTGGAGAGTTCGAGAAAATGAACGAAAACTGTGAACTCTTAATGAACTAAACATACTATTATACAATTTAATTCAACGTTTCCCAAATGCTGGACCACAGCCCGGTACCGGGCCACCAAAGCAAAATTAGATGACAGCCCGGTACCGGGCCACCAAAGCAAAATGAGATGACAGCCCGGTACCGGGCCACCAAAGCAAAATTAGATCACAGCCCGGTACCGGGCCACCAAAGCAAAATTAGATCACAGCCCGGTACCGGGCCACCAAAGCAAAATTAGATCACATCCCGGTACCGGGCCACCAAAGCAAAATTAGATCACAGCCCGGTACCGGGCCACCAAAGCAACATTAGATCACAGCCCGGTACCGGGCCACCAAAGCAACATTAGATCTTAGCCCGGTACCGGGCCACCAAAGCAACATTAGATCACAGCCCGGTACCGGGCCACCAAAGCAATCTTAGAGCACAGCCCGGTACCGGGCCACCAAAGCAACATTAGATCACAGCCCGGTACCGGGCCATCAAAGCAACATTAGATCACAGCCCGGTACCGGGCCACCAAAGCAACATTAGATCACAGCCCGGTACCGGGCCATCAAAGCAACATTAGATCACAGCCCGGTACCGGGCCACCAAAGCAACATTAGATCACAGCCCGGTACAGGGCCACCAAAGCAACATTAGATCACAGCCCGGTACCGGGCCACCACAGCAACATTAGATCTTAGCCCGGTACCGGGCCACCAAAGCAACATTAGATCTTAGCCCGGTACCGGGCCACCAAAGCAACATTAGATCACAGCCCGGTAACGGGCCACCAAAGCAACATTATTGAGTGCCCTAAAGAAGAATAAAAATCTAGGTTACATTATCGTGACGTACTCATTGAAAAATAATTTTATTTCTTTGCATTTTAGTATGGGTAAATGCTTAATTATAATATATGAATACTGTGTGCGAATTCATATGTTTTATATTCCTTTATGCCTACATAGGCCAGTATAAGGGATACAAAATATTGAAAGGCCTAAAGGAGAACTATAAAAATAACCGTTTCACGAAAATGTTTGAGAAAAACTGATCTAATTGATAAGGCATCAGCAAGATTGATAATGCACTACTGAGATGGGAAAATTTAAAGAAAAAAAAAATAGGAAATTTGAATAGTGAACTGAAACGGTTATCAGTTTATGTCAGCCATAAATAACAATTTAAAAAATCCGGTACCACGTGAAATGTGAATAATGTTATTGTTGGCTGGGGGGAAACCCCCAACAAAGAACGCAACGGGATGGCCAAAGGTAAGGTGATGGGATGCAGATTTAAAATAACGTTTTTTTTTTTGTTTGCTGGTTTGTTCATCATCACAGTTTGAACGTGCGTGGTCACTGCATGTTCTGGGCAGTTCCTGGACACGAGCCAAGCTGGGTGACACCTTTGTCTGGTCAAACACTGAGGACCACAGTCGACAATCACATTAAATATATGATGAACATAACCAAAGGAAAGCAAGTGAATTTTTTGTTTGTTTGTTTAGTAAAAACCCTTACATAAATTACATTCACCAATATTTCTTCATATTAAGTTTGTAAAAATTATAGTACAAAATTTTGATCGTCTGTTTTAAATTATTATGTTTTTTTTAGTTTTAAAAAGTTATTTAGACACATTCTGGAAACGTGTTATTTTTTTCTCTTCATAATTTGTTTTACCCCCTACATTTTGAAAATTTTTACGTTGATGAGGTAAAAGATACTTTTAAACAAAAATCATGACATCTCAGGCTCGATACTAAAATGTGTAATGTCAGATTGAAGTCTCTGCTCGAGATGACCTACTGTGTATCGCAGACTTTCCCACTGGCATATGCACCAATATTAGGCCTACTATGTTTCAAATATACCTCCCCCAGAGTAATATCTTATGACTGGGATATCTACTAATTCAACAATATTAGGCCTAATATGTTTCAAATATACTCCCAGCGTAATATCTTATGACTTATTGCGACTCGCAGGCTCGCCCACTGGGACATCTACAACGAAGATCTGCACGGTCATTTCTACGAGTCCAAACTCAACGACGACTCATTCAGCCAACATCTGTACAGGGCCGTGCACGCGGCTGATCCGACCCCGAAGCTTTTCCTCAACGACTACAACGTTGTGGCCCAGGGAATCTCAACACGGGTATGCTGGGCTGTTAATATGTGACAGATTTAATGAATAAGTGATCTGCGGAGTATAAATGAAAAAAAAAAAGTTTAAATTTTGGGATTTCCTTTCATACGGCTTGTAAAATTGAACAAGCCTCACTACAGTTCCCAGATTCAAAACTCTCAATGGCTTCTTTTGTTCAGTCATTAAAAATCAAAATTTGCCTTTAACCGACTGATGTAATTATAGATAAGTGGGTAATGTATTCGAATTATGTGCGCAAGGGAAAATATAACTAGTTAAATTTCTTTAACTTCAACGTAGTCACCTTTCGTTTCATTGAAATCTATTTTTAGAGATTCCCAAACTTTTTATTGGAAATCTTTTCGGCTAAATTTCAGGCCTACCTGTACCAGATCAACCGATTCAAGGCCGCTAATCTTGGACTGGCCGGTGTGGGAGTTCAGAGTCACTTCACCAGCTACGCCGAGCCGGACATGACGCTCGTCAAAGTAAGAATCTTCATTAACACGGTGACAAAATGCTTTCGTGTGTCGCTGTTGACATGTGGACCTATTGACGTGTGCAATTGATGACGTGTGCAAGATGACGTGTGCAATTGAGGACGTGTGCAATTGATGACGTGTGCACCTTTTGACGCATGTGCCTGTTGACGTGTGTCGCTGTTGACGTGTGTCTCTGTTGACGTGTGCACATGTTGACGTGTTCAGCTGTTGACGTGTGTCTCTGTTGACGTGTGCACATGTTGACGTGTGTCCCTGTTGACGTGTGTCTCCGTTGATGTGTGTCCTTGTTGACGTATGTCCCTGTTGAAGTGTGCACCTTTTGACGTGTGCACCTTTTTACGTGTGTCCATGGTGACGTGTGCATCTGTCTACGTGTGTTCCTGTTGACATGTGCACTTGTTACCGAGTGTCCCTGTTGACAAGTGCACCTGTTGACATGTTTCCCTGTTGACATGTGCACCCGTTGACGTGTTTCCCTGTTTACGTGTGTCCCTGTTTACGTGTGTACCTGTTTACGTGTGTCCCTGTTTACGTGTGTCCCTGTTGACGTGTGTCCATGTTGACATGTGTCCCTTTTGACATGGGCACCTGTTGACATGTGCTCCTGTTGACGTGTGCCCCTGTTGACGTGTGCACCTGTTGACGTGTGCCTTGTTTACGTGTGCACCTATTGACGTGTATCCCTGTTGACGTGTGTCCCTGTTGAAGTGTGCACCTTTTGACATGTGTACTTTTTTAACGTGTGTCCTTGTTGACGTGTGTCCCTGTTGACTTGTTCATTTTTCAAAACTAGCTTCCAATTATTTCATTAATCATTTGCTAATCATTTTCACCGCTGTTACTTCATTTACTTTCTTTGCTTCGTTAAAAATAGTTGATCATCAGATTGCTGTTATTATTTGTTGCACTTGTTCTTTCAGAACCGACTTGATGTTCTTGGAAGTGCCGGTCTCCCAATTTGGGGCACTGAACTTGACCTTTCGGCTCATGACGAAACAACTCGCGCCACGTGGTAAGGTCACATTCATGCCTGCAATTGTCAAAGTCATGCCTGCAATAGTCACAGCCTTGCTTGCAATAATCACTGTCATGCTTGCAATAGTCACAGCCGTGCTTGCAATAGTCACAGCCATGCTTGCAATATTCAAAGTCATTCAACAATAATCGCATGTTTAATGTGACTCATTGACTTGGTGAGATGGAATTCCAACCCCATACCAAAAAAATTAAAATTAAAAATAACATATGTATAGTGTTTTTGTTTTACAGTTGTTTCTTTTGTAACCTGACCAGTAATCAGAGGCGTAGCTTGAGTGTTTGGCACTTGAGGACAAGAAGTATTTTCAGGCGCCCCATCCCCCGTCAACTCTGAAACCCTTTATCTGTATTAATAAAATACCACAAAGGTCGATTTTGGCGCCCAAAATAATCTGGCGCCTGGGGACATATGTCCCCCAATGCGCCCCCCCCTCCGCTTAGCTATGCCTCTGTCGGGAATCGAACCAAATCTAAAACGCGTGACTGAATTAAATTAGTAATCCAAAAGTGACAGTATTATGTAATCGTAAGCGTAAAGAGAAATCACGATTAAATTCAGCATTAGTTCCCTTGTTAAAATTTGCATTCACGTGTTGCCTTAAAATAAAAAAAAAATTCTTTTAAAACTTATGTCGTTTCTCAGGTACGAAAATATCCTGCGAATGTACTTCAGCCACAAGAGCGTTGAAGGAGTTTTGTTTTGGGGTTTCTGGGACAACTACATGGACCACGACAGGGCGCTTGTACACGGCCCCTCCTTCACGGTAAGTTCACAAGGAGGAAAATTCTAATATATATATATATATATATATAGTCACTGGTGATACATTTATGTACATAATGTGTGACAAAGTTAACTGGATTTCCTTAAAAGCGTATATGCATATTTGTCAGCGCATAAGCCCGGGCGCCACGTGTTGCCAGTAATGAAACGCAAGATTTTATTTGGGCTGTTGTATTTCCTAAATCGGTCACTCTGCGCAGGATGATTTCATAGCTGAGTATTATTTTCGATCATGGACGCATATCGTTCGTCCGTAACCATGAAAAGGATGTATATTGGAAATACTCATTAACAATGGTTTAAATAATTCCATGAGTTTTCCTAAACGTCGAGATCAGGGGGTCGCAAACTAAAGCCGCAGGCCGGTTCCGGCCCATCGCTTCGGTTTGGTTACCGGAAATTTGATCGAAAGAAATTTCGTCGACGGAAAATTGATCGACGGTAAATTGATCGAACGGAAATTTGGTCGAATCTTTTTTTCAGTCCAGACGTTAAAATTTTCATCAAATTTCTTTTTGAACGCACTATACTATATAGTAAAACAAAATAATGTATTCAAAAATAAATTTGACGCAAAATTTTAACGTATAAATTAAAAAAACGATTAGACCAAATTTCCGTTCGATCAAATTTCCGTCGATCAATTTTCCGTCGACCAAATTTCTTTCGATCAAATTTCCGGATACGCTTCGGTTTATCCGACCGGCCAGAACCTCGTTAAGTTAAATTTATAATATAGTTTTTTGTTGACGAATTCATGACCAATAAAATTGTCATAAATAAACATATTTTAAAAAACAGTATTTATCCCCTATCCACCCAATATAATGAAGATGTTTCAGCATCTTGTTATTATTCTCCAATGGAACATTGGTATACGTTTGTATAAATAAAACGGAGTTTTCATCCCAACTAAATTTTGTGAAAAGAATCGCGAGGTAAGCAACGGGCAATTCACCACACATGTTTGACCACGAAGTGCTTTCTGATAGAACACAGCAGTTTTTAGGACCAAAGCCAGTGTGAAAACAAAATAATCTACCAAAATCCGTTTTAATGTGCCGGTGATGAGCTTCCATCCTGAACTTCAAATGGAAGGGATCGAGCGGCAATGTTAATATATGTATGAAGACAGATATAAAAAACGACAATTGATACACTTATATAAGTGGCTCCCGTGTGGATGATTCTGTCATTTAAATGACGTGTTCGTGAATTCATTTCAGTCTTGCACCTTCTAAGAGTGGGACGAGACATTGAAAACAATGAAGTGTGTAATAACAAGCTAAAGAGCAGCTGAATGAGCACTTGTAAACAATTTTGATGATAGAACTAACTTTGAGCCTCAACTAAATGTCATTGAGTCAGAAGGGCATCAGGCTCACATTTCTCACTGAAGGAACATATTTGGCCAATTGATTGCAGGTCTGGATAATTTGAATACATTTATATCAGTCCGATATAGAGTTGATGCATTACATAGACTCAAGATATTTGCTTTTATTCCGCTATCGCACGTTTTTGCAGTCATGAGGTATCCCGACACTTCGTAGTTATCGAGTCTTCAGGCGTACACAACTTGAAAGATATATCCATGTGTTCTTTTGGACGTCTTTACGGCCCGAGTACAAATACGAGCTCAGCCGTATCTCTGTTTAAATAATTGCTATTGTTATAGTTCTCATAATTATTGACCGCGGAAGGCCAAAGGTCACCTGGCTCAATAGATACAGCAGTTTGACGTGCCTCAAGAGAAGCAGCAGTTAGACGTGCCTCAAGAGAAGCAGCAGTTAGACGTGCCTCAAGAGAAGCAGCTGTTAGACGTGCCTCAAGAGTAGCAGCAGTTCGACGTGCCTCAAGAGAAGCAGCAGTTAGACGTGCCTCAAGAGAAGCAGCAGTTAGAAGTGCCTCAAGAGAAGCAGCAGTTAGACGTGCCTCAAGAGAAGCAGCAGTTAGACGTGCCTCAAGAGAAGCAGCTGTTAGACGTGCCTCAAGAGTAGCAGCAGTTCGACGTGCCTCAAGAGAAGCAGCAGTTAGACGTGCCTCAAGAGAAGCAGCAGTTAGACGTGCCTCAAGAGAAGCAGCAGTTAGACGTGCCTCAAGAGCAGCAGCAGTTAGACGTGGCACTATCTAAGACTGAATGAAGCACAACTCCATGTAAATCAATAGCAAATATATACGACGAATAGCTTTCAAAATGTGTTCCGCTTTTGCAGTATAAATGTATTAGCTGTTCACCCTAATTTCTTTCATAACAGCTGGACAAGGCCGGCGAGCGATACCTCCAGCTGACCAAACAGGAGTGGAGCACCCACGTGAACAGGTCACTGTCGGCGGGGACCTCGTTCACCGTGAGGGGCTTTCAGGGCAACTACGACGTCATAGTGCTGCACCACGACAAGCCCGTCAAGAAGCAATCGTTCTTTGTGGGCAAGGCGGACACGACCGTTGACGTCACACTGTCCGGGACCCCTCGTAAGTGTACATTTAGTTTCGAGAATTTTTTTTTTCATCTTTCTGAACCATACATTTCCTTCACCGTATCTTAATAGCTTGGAGACGTTATGTTTGATAATTCGCGACTATTTCTTTCTTGTTTCTTTATTTTTCCTTCACGTTCTTAGTGAATGGTTATCAACAACGTAAATCCGTACGCCTCATAGTAATAATGCGATGTTGTTTGTCATAAAGTTTGATGTGTCGGTAATTATAAAGGATGTTGCGAAATGTTTTGAGAGGGAAACAAAAACGTATTTCGGTCCATAGGAAAGTCTCGTCCCGGAGATCCGCGTGGTTCAATGAAAGAGTTTGGGATGTCAACACGTTTAATGAGATGTCGCGTGTTGTCTGTGTTCCGTCTGAAATTCACCGAGACAAAGCTAACCCATTATTAGTCAGAATATTGACGCACCACTGTGCGGCCATGCGTAAGGCCGGGGGGGGGGGGGCAAGGGGGTAAGGGGGGCGTACAGCGCTGTAACTGAACGCCCATTCAGACATGTGCATGTTCTTACAAAGAGGATATGGCCCTGGATGTCGATTTCCCCCAGATTTCTCTCATAGGTTCTTATGCTGCCAACTCAACACCCCGTAAGAGTAAATACCACCGCCTCTGCTAGCATTTTTTATTTCTCGTAGGACTGGAAATTTGTCAAGAATCAGTTTTCTTTACAATCGTAATGTCGAGTATTCTACAATTTGAAATGAGTAGGATGTTTATTTACGTTGGTATCATGCACTCATTTCTCTTCCCCTCCTGCTCGTTTCTATATCAGAACAAATTCAAGTTCCTGCCAAGACAAATCCCTTCCATGCCCGATCTATTGCCGAGGACGATGGCGAGGCCGTCTTTTGAAGACTTTACAGAATGAATGAGATCACTCGGAGGACGGCACACTCAGCCAATGTGGTCCCAGCAAATGTAAACTCATACTTTCTAACGGTTTAGTTTTTGTTTGAAAATGAATTAAAAAAATGAAACCATGCGTCTACAAATTATTATTATTATTAATATTATAATAAGTTTTTTTTTTATAACTTAGTACCCAAACCAAGGGCTGGGCTCACCAAGATGTACATACAAATAAGATTGAATCAGAAATGATTTTTATTAAAAAATTAGTATGTGTTTATTTAATTGTTTGTTTAAAACCATTCTGTTGATTTTTTTTTTTTTAAATATAATTTTAAAAATGTTTCTTGACTCTTTTTTTTATAATCTCACGTCACACTAATACGGATTAATGATTACTGAATTTAATCTGCGGAGGCATCAGTCAAAGATTTGAATGTAAAAATATCTGCTGTCTGATGATTAGCATAATTTATGTATATTATTATCGTTAAAAATAGACGGATCACGTGACAATGTCTTTCTTGCTTGATAAGTGAAATGAAACACACACACACACACAAAGGTGATTATCCACCAGGTAATTACTTCTTCATCTAAATACCAATACTATTTTACCCCACACGTGAACCTTCGCGCCACACTATTGTGTGTCTAAGTGTGTCTCATCATGCTGACCTGGTTGTGGTACCACGTTCGATGGTGTCTGAAAAGCTCGTCATGATCCTGTACATCACGTTGATGCTATCTAACCAATGACATGCAGTCAATGTTTGTTTGAGTGACAGCTGTCAGAGTTATATGAACCTCCTTACACCTGAAAATCAAGTATTCATCCGAATATCAGTTTACTCTCCAGGGCCGGCCCTAACAATTGCAGGGCCCTATGCGAAACGGATTGCGCGGGGCCCAGTCTGGGTAAGGATAAGGATAATAAGTAAAAATTAAGATTTTGTATTAGAAAATAAATTCGGGGCGGGGCCTATGAAAGTTCGGGGCCCACTGTGGCCGCATAGGTTGCAGTGGCCTAAGGCCGGCCCTCTACCGTTGATTAAAATATAAATCATCGTCTCGCTGTTGGGTAGTCTGTCTTACCTTAAGCAGAATATTGAAGCTAAAAAACTTGCATGGCCGTCCGATTAAGTGTGTTATCAACTTAGTCCATTGACATTTTACCTGTCCTGTAGCGTATCCATATAGTAGCAAGTTCTATACCAGATTCATATAGTACCTGCACTATATCAGATTCATATAGTACATGTCCTATATCAGATCCATACAGTTACCTGTCTTATATCAGATCAATATAGTACCTGTCCTGTATCAGATTCATATAGTACCTGTCCTATATCAGATCCATATAGTACCTGTCCTATATCAGATCCATATAGTACCTGTCTTATATCAGATCAATATAGTACCTGTCCTATATCAGATCCATATAGTACCTGTCCTATATCAGATCCATATAGAACCTGTCTTATATCAGATCAATATAGTACAGGTCCTGTATCAGATCCACATAGTACATATACTGTATCAGATCCATATAGTACATGTCCTATTATTGAACCACATCAGATAATTCGTTCCTGTCCAACACCGGCCCCACGGTTTCTTTTTTTTCCCCTGTATATCATTCCCACCATGCTCCTAATCCATCTCATCTTTCCTAAACTAAACCAATCTCACCATGGACAGATCCCTATCCCAATAATGAAAATAAATACATGTAAATCTGTTTCCCTTAGCATCCACCGTTTCGATTTTTTTGTTAAAACGAACCGATTTATCTTTCAATTGCAATGTTTAATCTTGAAATGAAACAACATCTTTACAAAAAAAGTGGAATACAGAAGAAAAACCTATTCATTAATACTGGGTTAAGTTTATTTTTTGGAGTATGAAATCCAAACATCCCCAAATCATCGATTAAGCGGAGTTCGTCTAGACGGGTCAAGTATTAATTTTTTACACTGATTTTTGCGAAGGCGGGAGTGATAATAAAAACTGTATGGTCCCATTTTAAACCCTGGGTTCTCTTGTATCCGTGAGCAGAGGCGTATGAAAGGGGAGTGGGTGGTGCGCCCCTGGCGGAACTTATATATATATATATATATATATATATAGGTGTGGGTGGCAATTTCGACCCAGCGCTGCAAAATAGAAAAGAATTAAAAGACACAACTTTAAAAGTAATCTGACTATAATTTCCTCTACCAATGAAATATTGGAACTTTAAAAAAAATAGTTCTGTTCTTTTCAGTCAATTTAACCTAAATATTATGACACAGTTAAATAGACTTTTTGAGTGGGGTGGGGTGACGCATGACTCCCAACGCATCAGGAGTAGCGACTAACATGATTACTTGTTGCCGTTGATGGATATGAGGCTTGGGTGGCGGTCAAAACCCATCACGAGGATTTTAGCTACGCGGCCGTGAGAAAGCCGCTCCTAGGCAACCGTTTCGTACCCGCCACTACTCGTCCCGACCGAAAGACTCCTTGTAACGCAACACCTCCCCTCCTGACCCTCGGAGAGTGGACCGCGGACGCTTTAAACGCAGCGTCCTCGGTCGACCGGGCTCCGCAATGGCATAGGGGGAGTTCCAGGCGCCCATCCGCACGGGCTGGCGTCGGGGAGACCTTCAGTGCGCTGGCTTGTGTGGGGGCGCCGGGGGGCATTAAGAGCTAGCGCTCGACGGCCCACCGACGCCATCTCCTATGCGACATTATCAGTGGGGTGGGGATAGGGGGTGAGCAGTGGCGTAAAACAAAACAAGTCGTCTGCGATCACGCCAATCAAATTAAAGGCAATGATTGCAAATTTTTGTATTTACATAATAAAGGTATAATTGACAAACCACTGCTTTGGCCACTCGGCCCTGATCCTGAACTAACTTAACGCCCCAACTCACTCGACCCTGATCCTAACATAACACAGTGCCACAACTCAGTGGTAACACCTAGCGTTTGTGGCAGTGACATCACTATTTAAAGGTTCTTTATTTCCAGTTTCACTGTGCCAAAAAACCACTTTAATTTATATGTATTGTTTTCGGGAAAGGGGGGGGGGGGGTTTCCAGAAAACTCTAAGTTCTCCCCGGGTGGCATAATGTCTAGCTACGCCACTTCCCGCGCAGAGTAATCGTTCTTCAAAACCTTATCACTAAAAATATGTTTTTTTAACACTGCCTTAGAATCTCATTGTTGTACTTGGAATGAATAGAATCTACAGTCCATTTCTCCAATCAAATTCATTTTAAGAGAAAAAAAACAAAAACAAAAAAAAACAACAACAACAGACAATAGACATCTAAGTTACCATTTTGACCTCAAAGATAAGCTCAAGGCAGTAATATATATATATTTTTTTACTGTTAAAGAGTTTTAATTTCAAGGTTTTTCCTCCGTAGCTGAGAGAATCTGGTGGAAAAAAAAGAGAGTCTTAACTGAGAGAGTCGTCTCAAAGGCCACATCTAAGTTATGTTGAGTTTCAGTGCCGTCGTCCTAGTGGTTCTAGGAGTGAGCAGTGTCAATGGCGCCACGGAGCTGCTCCAGAACCCTGGGTTTGAGAACGGAGTGGCCAGCTGGCACCACGACGGTTTCACCATGAGCGCGGACACGTCCACTGTGCACGGTGGGACGACGTCGGCCAAGTGCACCGGAAGGTGGGTGGGAAAGTTTCTTTCAAATTTCTTAGATTATGATTTTAGCGAAATGACGTCATACACGTGTCAGGCGAGTGAGTCGATACATCTTGTGAAGAAGAACAAAATATTTGAAATAAATTGTATTATTATGAACATTTGCGAAATAGAATCAACTTTAATGATTTTATTTCATTAATTATTTTTAAAAATTCCTTAAAATTTCTTTTGTGGTTGGTTATCTGTTTAATTATGAAAATATCTGTAGAATAGTCCAATTCGCGTCATTTGTTAAAATCCTTTCTATTAACTTCGCTTTTTGTTCGTGGGTGACTGTCTGGGTGGCAAAATCTGCTGACGGCGAATTAACTCACTCCCCGTCTAGCTATCAAGCTGAACCTTGTCACACAGACGTATTGCCGACGCCCACACTTTCTTTCAAAATTTTCAGCCCCACCCCCTAACCCCCAACCACCAAAAATAAGTTTTTCCTGTTTTTCAAAGGGAACATGAATTGGAAATTCCCGATAACTGCGCTAAATGAGATTCTTCTTTTTTTTTTTTTTTTTAATATCGCAAGTGCGTGAGGTGCGTAATATTTTCTATTTGTTTTTCTGAAAAAGTAGTTGAAATAAATTTACGTAGTATAAAAGCTGGTGGGTCATTATAATATTAATATAGTTCGTCAGCTGGAAAACAAATGCCGCTGTTGTAAGCCTTGAGATTGGGGAGAGAGGGGGAGCTTTAATTGGGATTCTTATAAAGTACTTTACTTGAATGCATGTCTGTAAAACAAAATTCAGCCCGAATCCCAGTTGCTCGATATTACATTTTAAAAAGGGTTTATACGAAAACTGTGTGTAAAGTGGATGTTTAATTTGAATTTAGGTTTATAAATAATCTTAAAAGATGAAAATATTCTATCAATCATGTAGTGTTGAAGTGTTTTTTTTCCTCGACACATTTTTGTAAATTCATTTTTTATTTGAAAACGACAGAACAGCCTCTTGGCAAGGTCCAGCTCAGGATATTGTGGTCAAGCCCGGGGGGAACTACGCTTTCAATTCGTATTTTAAGCTGGCCAGAGATCTGCCAGGTCAACAGTATCAACTTGTGGCCGTGAAGATCTACTTTAAGTGGAAGGACACGGGTATGTACCACCATCTGCCACATGTGTGTACCATATTGTTCCTGATTAGTTTGGATACGTTGTATCTTAACACATCAAATTAGCAATTAAAGAACAGTTATTTCAAATCATTTCTTAAAGTTTTTATCAGACTAATCAGAGGGAAAGACAACGGATCTTAGGCTCTGAGTCGATTGTATATGTTTCTGTGGCTATTGGAAGGGACCTAACCCCTAGACGACCTTCCCCCACACATCACGCCTCCATGCCCTCTCCGCCTCATCCAGCACACTGCGCCTCCATGTTCTCTCAGCCTCATCCAGCACATCACGCCCCCATGTTCTCTCAGCCTCATCCAACACCCCGCGCCCCATGTTCTCTCAGCCTCATCCAGCACCCTGCGCCCCCATGTTCTCTCAGCCTCATCCAGCACCCTGCGCCTCCATGTTCTCTCAGCCTCATCCATCACACTGAGCCTATATGTTCTTATTGGGTCTTCTTCGGTGTCGTTTACCCTGGGCTGTTGGAGGAGTTCAACGCTAAAGACTGTCTGGCTCTGTGGTTGGTGTCTTTCCCGAGTGGTGTGTCCTATGCATCTCCATTTTCTTTCGGGGTGGAAACATATATCCAGCTTGTTTAACGTACATTTCAGGTGAGGACAACTATTTTCAGATAACCAATCGCCCTTACATTTCTGCTGCCGACGGATGGGTCCAACTGGGTGCTGACTTTACAGTACCCAACAGAGGTAACATTGTTGTATTATTGCAATCAAAGGTCACACTCACTTTTCAAAAATAGTATTATTTGTAAAATTTACAACTATCATTTACTCATCTGCACGAATATTATTATTTATTTTTTATTTGATGTTATTTTAAAAAAAATATTATTTGTACATTTTACGAGAGTGCATTCTATACATGTAAACGAAATTCCAGTCACAAATTTTGGGATTATAATTTAACTCTTAGGTATGATACTTAAAGAAAAGCATGCCCCTTAAAAGTCTACACTTTATTTGATATAAAGGCTGGGTTGAATTAAAACGATCTGCCGGCGTATTTCAACAAGCAAAAGTTTAATACATTCTCACCTGCATGGCCACATAGCTACCACTATATCCAAACTGTACCTGGAGGGGCCTGAGCCCAATGCTGAGTTTTACTTTGATGACGTGTCACTGACTGAGCTGGAGGACAACCCGAACTGGAAGACCGAAGCCAACGCAAGGATAGAGACGCTGAGGAAAAGCAACATCACCTTTAAGTAAGTGTGACATCAGCTGTCAGTAGGTGTGACATCAGCTGTCAGTAAGTGTGACATCAGCTGTCAGTAAGTGTGACATCAGCTGTCAGTAAGTGTGACATCAGCTGTCAGTAAGTGTGACATCAGCTGTCAGTAAGTGTGACATCAGCTGTCAGTAAGTGTGACATCAGCTGTCAGTAAGTGTGACATCAGCTGTCAGTAAGTGTGACATCAGCTGTCAGTAAGTGTGACATCAGCTGTCAGTAAGTGTGACATCAGCTGTCAGTAAGTGTGACATCATTTAAATTTGTCAGTAAGATTGACTTCAACTGTCAGTGAGAGTGACATCAGCTTTCAGTAAGAGTGTTAAGGCATTTCAGTGGACAACGCTGCTTAGTGCAAGGGCCTTGTCGTTATCTGACCAGGGTAACCCTCGCGCATTACACCTGTTTACCGTCTTACTGTCTCAACTAAATTACATTCACTGCCCACTTGACATTTCCATTTGATAGCGATCGCCATACTTTAATTCACCACAGATGTAAGAATCGTGGTAAAAATGTACCGGCGTTAGGGTCAGTCGGTATGAAATAAGCTTTTCCAAATAATTTTGGCATTCTTTAAGAAATCAAATACATATTTTCGTTATATATATCAGTAACTACGATCTGTTTTATTTTCTCCACAGCTTCAACGTCGCCTCCAGTTTCAATGTCAATGATCTAACAGTTGAAGTAAAGTCTTTAAAGATAACACTTTTTCCCCCCACCCCTTACCAGAACCCTAACATTCTTAAATGTTTCATTACTTCGAGTGACACTATTTCAGACGATCCAAATACAATTTTGACACAAATTGATAAAATCAAATTTCATGTATAGTTATCAAAATCTGATATTAAAAATTGTTTTTAATCTGGCAAAATTTTGCATGCACAGAAGCTCATGCTTGGCCCTATACTAAAATTTCAAAGTAAATTCTTGACTCACTAAAATTTTCTACATCTTAGCCTTTTAAAGAGGAAATTAAAATTATAACATAACCATTTTCATTGCCCCCCCCCCCCCCCCATTTTTCCAAACCGACCCCGACCCGTAACCCATTATGATCGTGATGCTACGTGTCCTACCAGATTGACCACACCAAACATCTGTTTGGGTTCGGAACTCAGATCCGCAGCGATTACCTGGTGAACCCCGACTACCGCCAGTTACAGAACATCCTGTATTACATGTTCAACTGGGCCACTATAGAGGAGTACAAATGGCCGTACAACAGGGGGACCCAGGTATGTCAAGAATAACACGACCCATGGTACAACTTCGAGGTATATCCAAATGTTTGCATTGTTCTGCAGGACATAATTAAATAAGCCAAACCTTCGCTTTTTCGATGCAATCAAAGGATATTTCGGAATATTTTGATGAACTAAAAACCGAATAACTTTTTTACTTTTTGCACCCATGTCTTCGTCTCTCAAATATATTTTGCTTCTGGTGTGGCTGCTTGCTTTCCACAACCGGCCCTCCCCTTACTCCACATGTTTAATATGAATAGTAATGTGTGGGGGGGAAAAGCTGCCAAACAGAGAACGTCATGCGTGACGGTTGAACTCGGGTAAAAAGTTTGAATTTTGTCTTACACGACTATTATATTAATTAATATAAACAAGGGGGTTTGTGACTGTTTGTAGTACTTTACTTAAATGGTAGGGTGTAGGACTGTCTTTAGAACTATTGTTCCAAATAGAAATACACGGGACTCACCGCTTAGCAATATGGTTCTTTTGCGTTAAATTTATCATCATCATCATTTATCCTATGAGTTCCTTGTGGATCAAAGAGCCTCTGTCCAAGCAAGCCGCTTTTCACTGTCTCTTGTCAGTATAATGAATTCTTCCCAGCTCTTCCCTGTTCTCTCAGCATCATTCAGCAAACCGCGCCTCCATGTGGCTAATCCCTTTTGTTGGTAACATTCGGATCCACCCGGCATTTTCTCAAAATACACGGAACCGGTTTAAAAAAAACTGCACCCGGTTAAGCCCTAGTTTTAAATATTTTATATCTTTGAACCTATTTCTAAAATGGCTTGAGTTAGTACTGAGCCTGTTTGTACCTTGTTTTCCCAATAATTATCTTTTCAGGAACATCCAGATTTTTCAATGGCCGTGGCTGCTACTGATGAGTTGCGGAAAAATGGGTGTGTAGCTCTAGGACAGGGGTTCTCAGCCTTCCTAATGCCGCGAACCTTTAATAGAGTCCATCATGCTGTGGCGACCCTCCCCCCAAACACAAAATTATTTTCGCTGCTACCGCGCATAACTGTTAGTATATTGTTTTCCGATGGGCTTAGGCGGCCCTTGGGAGAAGGTCATTCGAACCCCAAAGGGTCGCGACCCACAGGTTGAGAACCACTGCTCTAGGATGTATCACATTAGACCCCCCCCCCCCCCCCAAATTGTTACCTTGGATTTGCGGTTCACTTTACAACTAGCTGTCCCACTAACTAAACTAAAGAAATATTTAAGAAATGAAATCACTGTAGTTTATAACGAAGACATGTGAAATGAATATTTCGTATGCTTTCAGTCTGAAAGTTCGAGGCCACTGTATGTTCTGGGCTGTGTCTGGTAACGAGCCCAGTTGGGTGTCACCAATGTCTGGTCAAACGCTCAAGGACACGGTCGACGAACACATCCGTTACATGACCAACATAACCAAGGGGAAGTAAGTCACCCAAATTAACTTATTTAGATTTAATTCTGGATCAAATTTTATGCTCCATGACAGCAGACGACAATTTATTTTAGTCTCAATGACAGTAGACAACTTATTTTAGACGGAAACAGCTGATTAAAAGTACGGGAGGGAAAAAAATGCTGGGAACAGCTGATTAAAGCTACATTTTACACAGTGATGCCTTAGCACTGACTTCCTCAACTTATCAGAGTTATAATCCAACTCTCTCTGGTTCGACTCGCAGCTTCATTCTGATTACTGCTCAAATCCTTCTCTTTTAACAATGATGAGCCTCTCATATCCTTCCAACAGAATCTCTCATTTCCTTCCAAAAGAACCTCTCGCATTCTTCCAAAAGAATCTCTCATATTCTTCTTATAGAATCTCTCATATCCTTCCAATAGAACCTCTCATATCCTTCCAATAGAATCTCTCATATCCTTCCAATAGAATCTCTCATATCCTTCCAATAGAATCTCCCACTGGGATGTCAACAATGAACTTGTACACGGCAATTTCTACGAGTCCCGGACCGGCGACCCCCACTACACACAACACATGTTTCAAGCTATTCACCAGCTGGACCCCACACCCAAACTCTTCCTCAACGACTACGGTGTGGTGTCCAGCGGCGAATACACTCTGGTAATATTAGATGACATCAGTTCATGTTAAGACCAAAAATTGTAAGTTAATTGGTATAAAGTTTTGGGGGGAAAAAAGCTTTAAAGTGAAAATCCACTTTTTTTTTTGTATATTACAAATGCTTCTCCAATTGTGTTGTTGTTGTGTATGCTGTGTAGGTAAAACCATCATATTATTCTTCTATATTTTGAGGGCCCACGATCAATGTATTGATCATTCTCTTAAAAATGTTACCATATTATTGGAACCTACATAGTGCACGGGTGATTCAGTTTGAAAAAAACCCCACATTTTTCTCTCATCAGGAAAGAACAGGGAGATGAATGGAATCCGAGCAGACATTTTTTTTTTAAGTTCTGTGTCGGAAACAACAATCGAAAGATGTTTGCAAGATATTCATTTTATGAATTAAAACAAAATTCGTAGGATAACTATTCAGAGTAGTGTGGTACTTATTCATAGAATGTATTTGAACATCATAATTAAAAAAAAATTAAATTAAACAACCGCTAAAAACAAAGTTTGACACAATGTGTCGCTATCGGCAACGACTCCATGTGCCAAGTTTCAGCTCCAGAGGTTGACGGGAAATGGGTCAATTAGCCGTCGGAAGATTTAGCCACCTAGCTGGAAACTCACGATTTAATATAAATGATTTAAAAAGGGTGGCAATATGAAAACTCATAAAATGCTCATTAGTTTTTAATTTATAAGGAGTAATCTTTCAACGACCAAACTGATGACCGTGAACACCACCACCGAAATACTTCAATGACCTGTTGTATTTCTTTCATTCACTAAGTACTAAATTTGACCTGTTTATAAAAATCGATGTGCTTTTTTTTTCTCCCCTCCCCCACCCCTCTCCTCTATCTGCCTCCAGGCTTACTTGACCCAAATCCAACAATTCAAAGCTGCCAATGTTGGACTGGGCGGTGTTGGCGTGCAGACCCATCTGCCGGACTACGTGCAGCCCAATCCAACCCTGCTTAAGGTACGCGATCTTTCGTTACCAGTGTTCTTTTTGGGGTCGGGCTGGGTGGGGAGCGGCGATGGGGAGGAGGGAGCTTTGAGAATTTTTCAGTTCAGACTTTTATAATAAAAGTGAATGATAGTGTTATTATGTCATAGTGCTATAGTATATGCCAGAATGTAAGTCTTACTGATACAACATGTCCAGGTGCTCAGCATGTAAGTCTTACTGATACAACATGTTATAGTGCTATAGTATATGCCAGAATGTAAGTCTTACTGATACAACATGTCATAGTGCTATAGTATATGCCAGCATGTAAGTCTCGAATGTGATTACCGGAAATTTGTTTGAATGAAATTTCTTTGACGGAAAATTGATCAACGGAAATTTGATCGAACGGAAATTCGGTCGAATCTTTTTTCAGTTCACTCGTAAAAATGTTCTTAAAATTTCTTTTTGAACGCACTATACTATATAGTAAAACAAAATAATGTGTTCAAAAATAAATTGACGCAGAATGTGTAGCATTTTTTTATTTGGAAGTCTGTATTTACAGGTGTTTTTTTTTTTTTTTGCGTCTCTTTTTTTCTAATATTGTCATTCCATCTCTTCTTTGTACATTGGTTAATTCAGCATCGCCTGGACATCCTGGCCCAAGCTGGTGTCCCTCTCTGGGCCACTGAGATGGACTTGGCAGCCCACGATGAAGACGCACGCGCTGATTGGTAAATAGCGCACGTACATTAAACAATAACAAATTACTGACGCATAGAACAAAATCTAGAGAAAAAAAACAACCAAAAAAAAACACATTATTATTTTATAACTAAACAGTGGTAGTCCTAGGGAAAAATGTGTGGCAACGCATCCAAGATCTCTTTCCCGGAATAAATATATATTTAATGCGACAGACTAAAAAAGTATAGGAACTTCGTTCGCATGCGTTCCTGCAGAACTCGAGCCTCGTATCTAAAGAAATAATTATAAAATTAAAAAAATCAAATTCACAAAGTTAGAGGCCAATCGTTTTCCCAGTGATGGGAGCTGAAATATAGCCATTAGAATCTATGAACATTGACGGGACTAACGCTCTTTGTGTGATACAGATTTTTTACTTATTTATATATTTATTTATTTTTTTCTTTAGGTATGAGATTGTATGGCGGCTTTATTTTAGTCACCCGGGGGTCGAGGGTCTTATTTTCTGGGGAGTTTGGGACCACGATAAAGATCCCAACGCTTGCCTTATCCATGGATACACGTACACTGTAAGCACACAGTTCTTCTTTTCATTAATTTGTTCTTTAAAAAAATGTCTATATTAATTCATTTGGCATTGGTAATGATGGAATATCAAACAGAAATTTTTTTCAAAACTTGTTCTGAGAAAACCCGTACATATCAAAAAGAGATAATACATTTTTGTGTCAAGTTCGTAACTTGAGGAATAATTTAAACATTAAATTTTTTTTCCTGGATCCCCCAAAAATGGTGTGGTGAGGAGTATATTATAACTTGACCTATTTTTGGAATCAGCAGCTCCAGGATCCGACAATCTATTAAATATTAAAATGCTAAAAAGGTAGGGGGGCAGCCTACGTTGTCTGGAGGTTGGACACCCTTCATTATTTCCACAGAAAACAATTACAGAGTCCAAAAACCCCTTTCCTCCTGGCCCCTGCAGATCTGATGTGTTGTCAAAATGTGTTGTAAGATTCAAATCACAAAACGTTTTTGAAAGTTTCAAGTTTCGTTACGTAACGGTTTCCTGCGTACGACAAGTTCAAAATGCAAAATAAATATTCACCGGTGTTCAGAATAAATAGATGGCGTCCGAAAAAATCCTACACACTCGAATCACAAAATTATAGATTCACTCCCAGCAAAAATGTACAAAATCTTTCTCCCAGCGAAATTACTCAGCGTCTCTCCCACTCCCTCAAAACGTACACATAGCCTTTAAGCACGGATGTTTGATCATCACCCAGACCAGTTCATGACGTCACTGTGTGATGTCGTGATCAAAGATGGCAAATATCAAAGGGAACAGATACGCTCTTTCGCAAGTAATGCAAACGTCATGACACGGCACAGCTGAACTGCATCACGTTAACTGGCTGTGTGACTCTACGACCCAATGAAGCGTATCATGTTACCGGCTGGCTGTGTGACTCTACGGCCAATGACGCGTAATATGCGACCCGCGCGATCATCCCGAGAACTGGATACGTTTCATTTTCGTAGAATGTAAACATTGTGAAAATTAGCGGTAAACGCCTTTGAAAATTAATAATCACACTGTAAAATGATCAAACTAATAATAATTATCACAACAATTTTAAACAAAAACAAACAAAACAAAACAAAACACCCCAAAACAATATTAACATCTAGACCAGTGGTTCTCAACCTTCATGGTGCCGCGACCCTTTAATGCAGTTCCTCGTGTTGTGGCGAACCCCAATCACCAAATAATGTTCGTTGATATGTCATAACTATTGAGTATATGTGTTTTCTGATGGTCCTAGGCAACCCCTGTGAAAGGTTCAATCGACCCCAAAAGGGGTAGCGACCCACAGGTTGAGAACCGCTGATCTAGACCTAATGGAATTAAAAAAAAAAAATTAAATTGAAAAATAACAAAATTATCATATGAGCTGAAAGAATAACTTGATATGATTTCTTGGTACATGTCGGTTAAATCACCACCCCAGTAAATTTGAGGTGAATTAAGCGACAAGTACCGATTTCTCTCTCAAGTGTCTTGGCGATTCTATCAACAGCTGGACAAAGCCGGCCAAAGATTCCTCCAGCTGACCAAGCAGGAATGGAGCACCCACGTGAACAGGTCGCTGTCTTCGGGGACGTCGTTCAACATCCGGGGATTCCAGGGAGACTACGACCTGGTCGTCTATTACCGCAACAAGCCAATTAAACGGCAGACGTTTTCCGTGGGGAAGTCTGACGCGACGGTCAATGTGGACATCTCCGGGGATGGCAGTAAGCAAATTGCAACAATTTTTCAGTATTTTAACATCTTTAAGAAAAAAAACAAAAAAACAACTCACTGCATATCCATTAAAAGAGCGGGCTCTTTTAATCACAAGTAATAACTCTCCAGGTGTGTATGTATTTATGGGTGTAACACTGTTCAACAGGCACGCAAAATAAAATTTCCAGAAGTTAGCATTAATTGGGATTCTTTTAAAGCGCGTTACCTGAAGTAGATCGGAAGTTCACGCATTGCCGCCGCCATTATTTTGGCGGGTTGCGTCTAGCTAATTGCTATTAAAAAAATGTTAATTTCCCGTGCCTAATGTGCAGATGAAATTCAGCTTCCGCCTAAGAATGACCCATTTGAAAAGGCGACGGTTGTTCACGAGAGCACCAGTAACGGACTCTGGACCATTGGCCAAGCCACGTCCACAGCCAGTGCCCAGCAGCTGACGTGTACGACCAGGTGGTCGGCTGTGTCCGCTGTGGGAGACGACATAAACACCGATGTTTCCTGCAATGACAACGAAGTCCTAACCAGCTGCTCCAGTTATCTGAAGGTCAGTAAACAGGCGAAGAAATCGGGGGATGAGAAGGGTGATAGACGACATCATCGGAGAACCCCCCCCTCCCCAATGGAACCCGAGCGGCACTAACCCTAACAATAACCCTAACCCCAAATCCAACCCTAACGCTTAAACTTATACTAACCCTAACAATAATCCTAGCACTAACACTAACTCTAACATTAACGCTTACGCTAACACTAAGTCTAGTTTTGCAACTGTGTCAGTACCAAACTTTATATTATTCTTTTGATACAACAAACGATGGACATTCTAAGCAAGGTTTGAACTTTGGTCGACCACAAATGCAGATCCTTTGTTACTCAACTAATATTTATATAAGAGAAACGCTGCTGACCCAGATCAGTTTAAAATAACACACACACATATATATATATATATATATATATATATATATATATATATATATATATATATATTATATAAATTTATGTTTTTGTTTGTTTGTTAGTTTACATTGCTCACAGTCATTGCTGCTACGCCTCAAAGAAATATATTACGATCCGATAATTTCAGAGCAATGAGTGGCGACGAGACGGTGAGCGATTTGTTGTGAACAATGGCAAGCCTGCGTGTAGGGCAGTGGAAGGTTGGGGTGCACAGATAGGTTAGTGTACGGGAGTACGGAGTGAAAGAAAAAAAAACAGGGCAATCACGTGATATAGTTCACCACCACGAAACAAATACATGATGGCAATCGAGGTGCTATTTTTGAGTTTTGTCATTGATTTTAATTGGTATTTTAAAAAAAAATGAAGATCACGTATTCCAAACTATGTTAGCTTAGTCCATTATTTATACAAATGAAACAACCCTTAAAAAATAAAAGTTGTTCGTATAAATCCTTTATATGCATTTTAAAAAATTATTTTAATTTTATTTAATATTCTAATATCTCACCCGCTTTTACATCGCAGTTTTATTTCCCTATTTATTTCATAAAAAGAAAAAAAAAACGCAACAAACGCACAGGGGCGTGAATAAATGTGCGGTTGTGAGCCTTGGGTGGGTGGGGGGGTTAGGGAAGCACTAATTTAGATTCTTATCAAGTACGTTACTTGTATACATGTTTTATAAAATTTTTAGCTCCACCCCCATTGCTCATTATTACAATTTATAAAGGACTTATCCGAACAAAATTATTTTTAAACGTTGTTTAATGAAAACTTAATAACCATGTAATCACACATAGTGGACAAACTAATATGGGTCAAATGACTTGATAGCATCACCAGGTGAACTGCATGTTACATTAAAATGTATGTAGAGTTTACTTAAATTTATAGCCCTTAGCCGAGAGGTTTGGGTGGCCGGGGGGGGGGGGGGGGGGGACTTTTACTCATCTTTCGATTTCGACACTTGAATTATCAATATTTGGTGATAAGTTCAATAGAAGACTTTGACAGAATCATATACCCCGGCGCTCTAGCCGGCATGTCCGTCCCAAAAATGGCATGTCGATAAAGAAGCGTTTGCCACAAACCCCCTTAAACGTTACCCGGGGTACAGGATCCCCATGTAGGGGACCTGCGCTGAAAGGCAAATGTAACGCACGGGAACAGCGTTAGAAAGATCACGGCTGCGTGGTTTCCTACAAAGTGCATTTGAAAATAACGCAGAAACAGGTCGGGATATGTTTAGAGTTGCCGTATGGATATGAGGTGAGGGAACGTGGCGACGCTCACCGATGATTCTAAATATGCAGTCTTTGAGGGTACTGCCCCTAGGCGACCTCTTTTCTCTCCCAGCTGCGGTGTGAGTAAACCTTATTAGAGGGCGTCTTCAAAACCCCTACGCGTCCCCTCGGGGCGGGAAGGGGGAACATAGGCACGTAAAACGTATCCACCCCAGCCCTAGAAAGTCCGGCCCGGTTGCTGTGTGAAAGCAGCACCCCGGCCGGTCAGGTGTTCCTTCTCTGGTGCCGCCTCACTCGCATAGTCAATCGAGTGAAAGGGTGGGTAGAGGCTGTCTAAGTGGCCCGACTGGAATAAAGACTTCTTGGGGAGTAGTTGATGGCCAGTTGAGTTTAGCGGGGGGTGCGTTGGGGAAGACTTCATGAGCTTCGGCTCGATAATCTAATGTTTTTCTTAAGTAGATTAGCTTTGACAGACTCATGTCTGTAATACATTTTATCTCTCTTTGGATTTTTAAGGAAAACAACAACAAAGCATACAAAAACAAAATAACTGTCATGTCAATTGTAAAAAGTATTTAAATAAACATACTTTTTTTTAAAGGTGAGGGGTTTGGAAGGGGGGCACTGATTTAATGGCTCATCGATTTTAAAAGTAATGAGGCGGTTTTGCAATTGCAGGCACCCAAGCTATCGCCAGGTGTTGTAGTTTGAGTGGCTTGAGTTGTACTTACAAGACAGCCGGGCCTGCAGGGACTGGCGTGGATGATCAAGTACTGGTACCGTGTGCTTCTGACGGATATCCATTAGGTAATGTTCCCAATGTTCCCCGCTACTAACTGACAGCTATCCGTTAGGTAATGCTGCCAACTGCTTACTAACACTAACCATTAGGTCATGATTAGGTAATGCTCCCAACTGCTTACTAACACTAACCATTAGGTCATGATTAGGTAATGCTCCCAACTGCTTACTAAAACTAACCATTAGGTTAGGATTAGGTAATGCTCCCAACTGCTTACTAACACCAACCATTAGGTCATGATTAGGTAATGCTCCCAACAGTTAACTACAGGCATACTGAAATAGTCGTGGTATTAACTAATATTATCTTCTGAATGTGTTCGTGTTTGGTTTTCCCATGTAGCTGAACAATGAATGTCTCCACAGGTTGCTCTGCCTACTCTTATGTATCCGACTCTGATGGCTCCATATTCAACAACGACTCGTGTATAGCACAAAATGACGACCCAAGGCCAGGTAAACATATCACCACACCCGCCAATCAAATTTTTTTAAACAAGTTTCGTGAAAATTTCATTTAGTTCATTGAAAAAATTTCACCTTTTATGACGCATAATCGCTTCGTCTTCATTCTTGTTTACTTGTACTCTGATTTCTAGAATAGTTTAACTGAAAACTTCTTTAAACTCCTTCTAAAGTAAAATTCTTGTAACATCTTTAATGAAACCTTGTTTAGTGTACACTTTTGCTCACTGAGCCACAAATAAAACTTCATATAGTTTTATGTCGCAAAAGTTGTTTTAAAAAACCTATAGTCTGTAGTATGGAGACTGAAGTCATGCACCAATCAGTATTGATATCCTTCATCATTGGTCTGTGACAGGTGTGTACTCCTACGCCGCGTGCTGTAAAGGCGGGGACATCAAATGCACCACCGTTCAATCGGCGCCCAGCGGCCACGCCGTTGGGGACAGAGCGAGTGTCCAATGTCCGGCCAGCCAGGTCATGACCGGATGTAACGTGTACACGCAGAACGCCAAGGCGGCTGGTGCTTTCATTGAAGGTTTTCAATGTTTTGTTTGTTTCCCTGGTCTGATGCCAAACTCTTGATTGTCTAAAACTGTTATGCCTTCTAGACACTTAATTGAACCTCCCGTTTTCTCTTTAAAGAAATAAAAAACTGTCCAAGAAATATTTGTATTAATCTTTTAAGTCAAATGTTTACTTTTCTTGTTGTTGATTCTTTAAAAATATAACTTTAACCATTAAATGATTTGTAAATATCTTGGAACCAGTGACCGTAGCAGGGTTTAATGACATCCGAGTTGGACAAAGATTTGTTCCCGGCCACGCTTCCACAATAAAAATAAATTTAAAAAATTATTGGCAGGAAAAAATTCCATAAATAGACAAAAGTACCATCCGGTGCGGGCCGCCCCCTCCATTTCTACGCCACTGGAACACTAATAAAAATTACTAATTTTTGAGAGCTGAAACAGCTTGCCAAATTATAATCATCACCTGCCTTGTTGTTACAGCGACCAACGGAGTCGACCAATGCGTGGCCGTCAACGGCTACCCGAGGTTCGGACAGGAGGTCGGCGTACAGGCCTACGCTACGTGCTGCCACGTCTAAACCTGGTTTTTAAGACTGCGGCTGTCCAACGTCAAAATAACAGCTTTTTATATTTGCGTTTCGTTTCTCTATCTGTTGGTTGTGTATATCATCAAATAAACTGGGGACGAAGAGAGGGACGATGATTGATTCATTGTTTGGCTTAAGTAGTTTTGTACTGTTGTTCATTTGGTTTGGAGTTTTAAACATTGATAACTGTAATTACATCTGTAATACAAAGCTTTATCTTGGCATGGGTATGTTCACGGCTGTTGCATGTGTAATGACTGACAGCACGGGGTATAAAAAGCTGAGTTATTATTGTAGATAGGAGGGAGACGTGGGTGGGGGGGGATCCGGAAAATATTTAGTATACCAATATATCGGAGAGAGAGGGGAAGATAGAAAGAGAGGGAGATAGAAAGAGAGGGAGATAGAAAGAAGGGGAGAGAGATGGAGATAGAAAGATGGAGAGGCAGTTAGAAAGAGAGAGGGAGATAGAAAGGGAGGAAAGGTAAAGAGAGATAGAAAGAGGGGGAGGAAGAGGAACGTGGAAAGAAAGAGAGTTGGAAAGAGAAGGACAAAGAGAGGGTGATATAAATAAATGGAGAGCGGGAGATAGAAAGAGAGAGAGAGAAAGAGAAGGGGAGAGACGGATATAGAGGGATATAGAAAGAGAGGGGAGAGGAGGAGATGGAAAGAGAGGTTGACAGAGGGAGAGAGAAAGAAGAGGAGAGAGAGAGAGATAGAAAGAGGAGGAGAGAGAAAGGGGTGGAGAGAATGGTGAGAGACGGAAAGGTAGAAAGCGATAGAGAAAGGTAGAGAGAAGAGGCGTAGTAAAGCCGAACGGACGAAATTGAGACTGGGGGAAAGGAGATAATGGATAGTGGGAAGAGAGAAGGACAATGTGATAGGGAAAGAGAGACAATGAGAGAGGTGGGGAAAGAAAGGGGAGACTGGCTAGTTATACAGAGACAGTGTCAAAGGTATGATAATGACTGCTGTTGGTAAGAACGCTGTTTGTGGCAGTGAGTTGTGTCATGACAGTTCTTGTTGTGTATGAAATGATCATAGGTTGTCAGGGATAGAATAATAAACGCGTGTATAAGGCGTGAGATAGAGAGTGAAGGAGAGAGAGTTTATTGAGGAGATAGTCGTGACACATTCGTGAGTTATAGCTCCTGTGTTATTGGATAGACTGAGTAGTGATAAGGAGATACTGTAACCAGGTGAGTCTGCGTGACAGATAAACGCAATACAGAAGAGCCCTAGCCATTCATAAAGTGTTTTGCGTTGTTGATATTCGGTGTACCCGGGTATTGGTTGATAGGCCGTTTTGCAGAGTACCATCGAAAAACGTTGCCGGAAAACACTCGAAGATGCCCGCCTAGAGTTATGGAGTATTTTAACAGAAAGAGCAAGGTACAAAATGGTAAACACAGTCTACACTGGCGTGTTTGGGGACGGCGTCTTAAGAATGAATCTGAAGAGAGGTTGTTCTGTCCTCAACAGATTCACTTAACGTTCTCCTTATGAAAGATAACAGTTAACGTGAACCTTTTAATAACTTTTGGTGATGATGATTAATGACTTGTACAGCGCCTGTCTCCAGGCTATTCTAGGCTCAAAGGGCTCTGAAGTCATGGAATCAATTTTTTAAAATTTCGTTAAATATCTCTTAAATGATTTTTTAAAATAAGGTTTAATTCCCTTAAAGATTTAGGCAAGCTGTTCCATAATTTCGGCGCCCTTGTTTCAAAAGGGCGAACCCCGTCTGAAGTGTGACTTATTTCCGTGTCCATCCACACTGGGAACTCACATTAAGGACTGTGACGAAGAGCGCAGATTCTTCGGTATACCTTTTTCAAATGTTAAACTCTGTTAGATATGTGGAAGGTTACAGGCAAAACTTTCCAGAAGCGTGTAAATACATTACATCGGCATTAGACAACAGTACAAAATCTAAAATCTTTACAATTCCAGTGCTATCCATTGCTTGTTACAACAACCAAGTGTGCTTCACATTGTTCCACGACATGAATTAAAAATACTTACCTTTTTTTCTTTGTTTTGTGAGTTAAGTACCTCAAATTCGCCCTATATGGCTCCCTTCCTCTTTCCGGTTACCATGAGCGAAGTTTCACAGCCCCTACTACTAAACACACAATTTCTTTTCAAACCATGGGTCCCACTAACACCACATTAATATTACCGAGGTCCGGAGGACCCGTGACTTGTATTCCTGGTCGCAAGAGACCATTGCTGTAACATAGACACCAGGACACGTAATCATGAAGCTGTGTGAAATTAGTATCTGAACTTAGCATTCGACTTTTAATGACGTAACAACATGTCACTTCTATTCTTTTTTAAATTAAAAAAAAAATGCATTAAAAAAAACCCACAGACAAGTTCTCTTACAACCAACGCAGATAAAAACTGCTCTTATGACGTAACTAGGACAGGTCAAAATACGTTGGAGATTGTGTGACATTTTTTGAATTGTTAAGACTCTTGTTCATTCATTATACATTGCATTACACAATCATTTGTTTTGTTGTTGTTTTGTTTGGGTTTTTTTTGGAAAAGGAGTGGGGGGATTTTAAAAAAACAAAAAAACTTCTATTTTTTTTCCAAAGTAAATTTGAGTGAACAAACAGCACATGTTTGTTTAAATACGCCCCCAAATCATTTGGTAAATAACATTTTTCATTCATTTAAAATTATTATACTGAGTGTAATTGAGAAATGTAAAGTTTAGTTAAATGTTTAAAAGTTATAATTGATACCATTCATAAAACAGTCCATTAAAAACAATGTCTTACAATTTCCACAGCATTAAAACGATAATATTGAAAATTTTACCAACATTAAAATTTATAGAAAGCATTGACAGCTTTGAAAAAAATTGACTTACGATCTAAGAATTCAGTTTTTATTTCTTTTGGATTAACAAAAAACACACAAAAAAAACTGGACAGATTACAAACAAGCTAATTCATGATTACTTTCAGGGAATAAAAAAAATAATTAATAATTGGGATGAAAGAGATAATAGGATTAACCGCCTGCTTAAACTGGATTAGACTGACCTTGAAGATAAGCTTTGTTGAAAAAGCCCTATCAGGAGTTCTTGGTTCTTACTGTGTAGAGGTAAACACATACAAAACATTCATATAAAAAAAAGAAAAACGAAAAAAACTAGGACTTTTTCATGTATAAATGGTTTTTATCCAACAGAAAGTGGTCGAGATAGAACGCGTGGAGATGTTGACTTGCTGTCTTACAGCTTTGGCTCTGCTGCTGGGGTCGAGTTGTGTCCTGGGAGCCCCGGAACTGTTTCACAATCCCGGGTTTGAAAATGGCACCTACCAGTGGCGCAACGACGGTTTCACGATGACGTCAGACACCACCACAGTGCACGGAGGGAAGGCGTCCATCAAGTGTACAGGAAGGTGGGTGCTGCGTCAGGGAAGGCGGGTGGTGCGTCAGGGAAGATGGGTGGTGCGTCAGGGAAGGTGGGTGGTGCGTCGGGGAAGGTGGGTGGTGCATCAGGGAATGTAGGTGGTGCGTCAGGGAAGGGGAGTGGTGCGTCAGGAAAAGTATGTGGTGCACCAGGAAAAGTGTGTGGTGCGTCAGGGAAAGTGTGTGGTGCGTCAGAGAAGGGGGGTGATGCGTCAGAGAAGGTGGGGTGTGTCAGGGAAGGGCTGCTTGTGCATCAGGGAAGGTGGGTTGTGCGTCAGGGAAGGGGGTGGGGCGTCATGATAGGTAGGTGGTGCGTGAAGAAAGGTGGATGGTGCGTCAGGGAACTGGCCTGTGCGCCAGGGAAGCGGGGATGGTGCCTCAGGGAAGGGGGGTGCGTCAGGTAAGAGGGCTGGTGCCTCAGGGAAGGGGATTTTATTTTAAGAGGGAAATAACAACCAAATTGAAATTTTAATTCGAACGCAAAAAATTGATACAGTCAATAAATCGATTTTAAAATGATTAAAATAATTATAATTATTTTTAAAAAGTTGAAAATTCGAAGTTTTGTTTTGAAGGAGGAAAAATGGATGATACATCATAATGACGATAATATTATTATTATTATTTTTCTTATTATTGAATATATTGTTGTCCACTAGTAATCGTTTAAATTATAATAAACAAATACATTTAGCTATGCAATTTTTTTTTAAAGGCTGTTAAATTCCCTTCTTATTATTTTTAACTTGTGGCAAATTTAAAATATTTAGATAACTCTTTTGTTTAAGTCCGAAACGTTCCTCCGTTCAGCAAGCTTTTTAAAACAAACAAAGAAACGATCACTTTCTTATAACTACCAGGACCGCTACATACCAGGGCCCAGCACAGGAAGTTGTGGTCAAGCCAGGAGCGAATTACGCCTTCAGTGCCTTCTTTAAACTCGCCCATGACCAGCCTGGTCATGCGTACCAGGATGTGGCAGTGAAGATCTACTTTAAGTGGAAGGACACTGGTAGGTTTACATATGGGCTGATAGGTTGGTACTAACTGATATATTTAGGCTGGTGAGGAATTTCTAGAAGGGAAAGAGACGTAGGTTTACTTGGGTGATTTCCGGAATCGGCGCCAGAAATGAGCTATTGGAACAAGCCTAAGTCTGTGTAATTATTTACCATATCTTTGGAAGCAAGGATCTCATACAATTTCTGATGGACCATTTAATTATTTTAAAACACGATTGTAAATATTTTTCTTTGAAAATGCACATTATTACATTGTTGTCAATTATAAAATACCATTTTTCATTTAAAAGCAGCTCTTCACACACAATTTTCCCAAATTTAATCTTCAAATGCTACAACTCATATAAATGTCCATTATATTCCAGGTGAAATTTTCTATTTCCAAATCACCAACCGTCCGTACATCACAGCTGCTGATGGATGGATCAAGCTGGGAGCTGATTTTACTGTGCCCACCAGAGGTGACACGTGACTCCTTGTTGTACACGTGACTCCTTGTTTTACCAGTGACTCCTTGTTTTACCAGTAACTCCTTGTTTTACCAGTGACTCCTTGTTCTACCTGTGACTCATGGTTTTACACGTGACTCATTGTTTTAAACGTGACTCCTTGTTTTACCCAGGACTTGTTGTTTTACTTGTGACTTGTGGTTTTACCCTTAACTCCTAGTTTTACACATGACTCCTTGTTTTACACCTGACTCCTTGTTTTACCCGTAACTCCTTGTTTTACACGTGACTCCTTGTTTTACAAGTGCCTCCTTGTTTTACCCGTGACTCCTTGTTTTACACGTGACTCCGTGTTTTACCCGTGACTCCTTGTTTTACACTTGACTCCTTGTTTTACCAGTGACTCCTTGTTTTACTAGTGACTCCTTGTTCTACATGTGACTCATTGTTTTAAACGTGACTCATTGTTTTAAACGTGACTCATTGTTTTACACGTGACTCATTGTTTTAAAAGTGACTCATTGTTTTAAACGTAATTCATTGTTTTAAACGTGACTCTTTGTTTTACCCAGGACTTGTGGTTTTACCCGTGACTCCTTGTTTTACACGTGACTCCTTGTTTTACACGTGACTCATTGTTTTAAATGTGACTCATTGTTTTAAACGTGACTCATTGTTTTACATGTGACTCATTGTTTTACACGTGACTCATTGTGTTACACGTGACTCATTGTTTTACACGTTACTCATTGTTTTATCTGTGACTCATTGTTTTAAACGTGACTCATTGTTATAAACGTTGCTCGCTATTTTCTCTCCTGCATCTTTAGAAGATGATCCATTTTTTGTAAACAAATATTAACAGTTGGTATAATTCATGCGTGTAATTCATGTGCACATTTAACTTCTTCGTCGTCAGCAGCATCACAGTGATTGAAAAGAATTTTATTTTTTGTAAAGAAATAAAAATAGTACAAGTGTGATGTCTTACATTGGTTAATACTTTTACAAAAAAATTTATTCGCTTCTAAAATTTCACAGAGCACACCACCTCCTATTTATACCTGGAAGGTCCAGGCGTGGGCGTGGACTTTTATCTAGACGATGCGTCACTCATGGAAATCGTCGACAACCCGAACTGGAAGGCCGAAGCCGACCGAAGGATAGAAACACTCAGGAAAAGCAACATTCATTTCAAGTAAGCGGAAAACTTGGAGTTTCTACCGTTTTTTTAAAGGAAATAAAAGATAATAATAGATTCAGTCAGGTGATAAGCTTGGGTTAATAGTTCATTGAATTATTTTTTAACGGTCAGTTAAATAAGTTACAATAAAGTGTTCCGTGTTTAATGACTACCTTGCATGTTTCACCCAACCCCTTTCCCAACCCACCCAAAGCTTCAACGTAGCCTCCAACTTCAACGTCAACGACATCAGAGTTCAGGTGAGAAATCTAAATATAATATCCTACTAAACATATATGAATGAAAACAAAATTTACATTTTTATTAATATCCATTTCTTTGACGGATAAAACTAAAGTTCCACTTTAAAAGAAAATGTTTATGTTTGTTTTAATGAATTGTATGTTTTTCTATATGTCAAGTGTTTTTAATGAAGAAAGTCATTTAATTGTCGATTCACTTAAAACCATAAATTAGATCAACACCAAACAAACGAGAATTTCAGACACCCTCTATTTCTGTACGAGAGAGCCTTCCATAGGAGGAAACACACCTCCTTGTGTAAGGCTCTCTCTGTGGGTGCCGCTTCACCGCCCGGAAAACTCCAAGATCGAGGCATAAGGTTCTGTCGTGGCAGCAATGAATGATGCTGACGAATCTTTCCGAAATTTTCTTTTTTTTTAGTAGTTAACATTAAAATGGCACAACTTTGATTTTTTAAATTTCCCCCGATCTTTCACTGTCTTTGAAAATGTTCATCAGATTGACCACACCAAGCACCTGTTCGGATTTGGAACACAGATCCGCAGCGACTACCTGGTGAACCCCGACTACCGCCAGTTACAGAACATCCTGTATTACATGTTCAACTGGGCCACCATAGAGGAGTACAAGTGGCAGTACAACAGGGGGACCCGGGTATGTCCGGCATTTAAATAATGCTCTATGACAAATCTTCACAAAATCACGTGGTATGATCGTTCAATAGTTATTTGCCGGGATCAGTGGCGTAGCTAGGGTTAGCGCCGACCAAGGGCGGGCCAAGATGTTTCCCAACCCCTACTCCTCCTATACAGTTGATCGAAAATTCTCCCCTCCGTATAAAGCGAAAAAGTGTCACCCGGGTCGCACCATCCCCTGCGCCCCATCTCTTCCTACGCCTCTGACCTGGATTATCTCTACGAACGACTATTAAAATAAACGAACCTAAACTCTTTAAATTTATAGGAGCCTTTGAGTATCTAATTTAGTAAGCCTCTATCTCTGCAAATAATGACTCTTACTTTTATCAGGTGAAGTGTCTGATTTTTTTTTTTTTTACATTATATTGGTGATGGGTTGCGATCTGGGCGTCAGTTTATTTCTTCTCTACCGTCTGGTTGTTAAAAATTTTTCCGATGGTCAATTTTTCCAGGAGCATCCGGATTTTTCGATGGCAGTGGCTGCTACTGATGAGCTGAGGAAGCACGGGTGAGTAACTCCTGCCCGCCGGCACTTAGATAGAAATAAGGAATGTAGGTTGATTATTCATTAAATATAACGAGTCGTCCAAGCTAACCATACGTCAATACTACGTCCTGTTCCATTTCTTACGCTTTCAGTCTTAAAGTTCGAGGCCACTGCATGTTCTGGGCGGTGTCCGGGGCCTCGCCCAGTTGGGTGACCCCGATGACTGGTCAAACGCTCAAAAACACGGTCGATGAACACATCCGTTACATGACCAACATAACCAAGGGGAAGTAAGTCGTAACTTTAGACTTTTTCATTTCAACCTAATTCCATTAATTAAAAGGAAAATAAAAACTATATATTTTGAAATATATGTAGTACCTAAACGTGTCTCATTAATTTTTATTTTTCACCATCTACTTATTTAAAAAAGACAATTAAAAACACATTGGAATTGTGTTGATTCAAATCTTCCCTGCATTCTGCTTCGACAATATGTGTCCCGAGCAATACAAATCTTGCCAACCTCCTTCCATTAGAATCTCCCACTGGGATGTCAACAATGAACTTCTGCACGGCAATTTCTTCGAGTCCCAGACCGGCGACCCACACTACACACAACACATATTTCAAGCTATTCACCAACTGGACCCCACGCCCAAACTCTTCCTCAACGACTACAGCGTCGTCGCCAATGGCGAGTATACTTTGGTGAGCAGGGTCAAAATTTTACAATAAAAGGGGGAAAAAAATGTTATTTTAAAAATATTTTTACCAAAAAATCATATGTGAGCACGGAGTCTTCTTTGCTAAAACAGTAATACTTCGTTACTTCTCGCTTTGCATTTCGCGCCCGCACTCCTTTGCGGTTGTCGTCTTTGGCAACTTTCAGCAGATTCTTCGCTATATCGCAGGGTTTTTTTTGCTGCGTATCTTATATGTATTTGAACGTATTAATTGTTTTAATTATCATTGCGGTGAAATAAGCATTTTGCTAGCCTTAAAAATGAAATTAAAGTAAAAATAACTTTATACAACTTTTTTAAATAGTGTGTCAAGGGTTTATTCAGCTTTAAGATGTACATAAATCCTGCCTCGCTGTTTTTCGCATTTCTCGATATTTGAGGTATCACTTCATACAAAAATGTGAACTAATTTTTTTTTAATGTATTTTTGTGTGGATTCTAAAAGTATTCTGTAAGATCTTCATAAAATTCGGTCCTGAAGATGTGTTCGTTAAGGGCTTGGGATTAAAAATTTGGGCATTGAAATCAGCACGCACGTCACAAAACGAGGCTCTCATTAAGGTTATAGTACTTAATTAACACAACTGTCTGAGCGTGTTTTACCCAGGCGTAGATCTACCACAGAACATTAATGTTGTTTGTTTATGGCAAACGCCAATGTAAGATCTAACTAATCAATGGTGTCCGTGTCCCCCCCCCCCCCCCCACAGGCCTACCTCGCCCAGATCCAGCAGTTCAAGGCCGCGAATGTTGGGCTCGGCGGTGTTGGCGTACAGACCCACCTTCCGTTTTACGTACGGCCCAATCCGACCTTACTCAAGGTAAATTTACCAGCCATCATGTTCACGCAGGGCCGTAAACATAAGTCCAGCCCATTCTCAAGGCAACGTCTATGCTATTCATTTATTTATACGGTCCACATTGGACGATTACAGAACGAGACAGCAGTATTTCTATCATATATGATAAAGAGTTTGTCGGTCGTAGATGGATGGATGGATCGACGGACAGATTATATATATATATATAGGTAGATAGATAGATAGATTGATTGATTGATAGATAGTTTGATTGATAGATTGATTGATTGATTGATTGATAGATTGGTAGATTGATTGGTAGATTGATTGATAGTTTGATTGATAGATTGATTGATTAATTGATAGACTGATTTATAGATTGATTGATATATTGATTGATAGATGATAGATAGATTGATTAATAGATTGATTGATAGATTGATTTGGTAGATTGATTGATAGATTGATTGATATATTAATGGATATATTGATAGTTTGATTGATAGATTGATTGATTGATTTGATAGATTGATTGATAGTTTGATTGATTGATTGATTGATATATTGATTGATAGATTGATTGATTGATTGATAGTTTGATTGATAGATTGATTGATAGACTGATTGATAGATGATAGATAGATTGATTAATAGATTGATTGATAGATTGATTTGGTAGATTGATTGATAGATTGATTGATATATTAATGGATATATTGATAGTTTGATTGATAGATTGATTGATTGATTTGATAGATTGATTGATAGTTTGATTGATTGATTGATTGATAGATTGATTGATAAATTGATTGATAGATAGATGGAAGGAAATAGATCATCACATATAGGGTTAACTGCCTACCGAGACGCGATTAATGAAGGGATCATTAAGATATCAGAAATGCCTTACATTTTATCATGCCTTCTTTCCGCACAGCACCGCCTGGACATCCTGGCTCAAGCCGGTGTCCCTCTATGGGCCACTGAGATGGACCTGGCTGCTCACGATGAAAGCTCTCGTGCTGACTGGTCAGTTTAATTAAATCATTGAACACCGAGGCGCGTTATTTTGTAACGGCTGAAAGTTGAATGACCTTGTTCACAAACTATGTGCATCGATACATAAGAGATTTGTGTACTTTCTATATGAAGACAAATCAAACCATTCAAAATGCAATTGAGGGATTACTGATCTAATACATTTGTTTAAAAAAATATGTTTTTTAAGTGGGAAAAAAAGAACCTTACATCTATAAGTACTTTTAATATCTAATGTACTATTTTCTTTTGTTTTTTCAAATGAGGTTGTTTTTACATGTGGGGAAAAAAAATGATTGTCATGAATTTGCTCTACTTAATCGTCTGAAGGTATGAGATCGTGTGGCGCCTGTACTTCAGTCATCCGGCGGTGGAGGGTCTGGTGTTCTGGGGTGTCTGGGACCACGACAAGACCCCGGATGCTTGTCTTTTGCACGGCTACACTTACACGGTCAGCAGTACATACATGTATTTTAAATATATATGGGCATCTCATACGTTGTTTAACGTGACGCTAGCAATATCCTATAATTGGATTAATTTCTTATTGTTAATGTAAAAAAAAAAAAGGCGCGAAGAATTTTAGGACAACGCATTTGTTATGGCTTAAAATGGAATAGCTGAAAATTCGATGGCTTATTTTTGAAGAGGGTTTGCCTAAATGGCACCTATCTTTTCGGTAGTCTGATGATGAGTATTATGGCATCATCATCACTCATAACTCCACCTATTTCTGAACCTTCTATGTCGAATCATATTTACACGTTTTACTAAAAAAAATTGGCATGGCCACTTTTACTTTAGTTATTTGAATCGAAGGCGCTAGCATATTGTTTCAAGAAAATTATCTTAATTTACAATGTCTTAACTCGCATACGCAGCTGGACAAAGCCGGCCAGCGTTTCCTCCAACTGACCAAAGAAGAATGGAGCACACATCTGAACAGATCGCTGTCGGCGGGAACATCTTTCACAGTCAGGGGTTTCCAGGGAGATTACGACCTGGTCGTGTATTACAAAAACAAACCCATCAAGATACAGACATTATCTGTGGGGAAGACGGACGCCACGGTCAATGTGCAAATATCTGGAGACGGGCGTGAGTATTACAAAATAAACGTATTATTTCTATATTTAAAGAAAAAGATAGTTAATCTTTTATAAATTCGGTGCTAAAGATCAGTGGTTCCCAACCTTTTTTTTTAAATTCCCGGAGCCCCTTTTTAGAATCAATTTATATGGGGCAGCCCCATATGTCTAACAACTAAATAGTGTGAAGGGGCTTCCTGGAGCGGCGGCGAAGACCCCGAGAGGTGCACACTTAGCCCTCCGGGTTTAAGAGCACTGCTCAGGATAATTGTACAACTGAATTGTGGTTATGGACGTAACTATGTTCGTCTTATTACATCATAGATAAATACTCAAATATTTTTGAAACTTCGATGCCTTAGAATAAAAACCTAGATAATGTTACAATTAAAATTTCCTGTTCATTATTACTTGATCTGCATACATCGCTTTTTATAAGCATTTCATTTGACCCATGTCAAGATGAAATTCAACTCCCGGCAAAGACTGACCCCTTCGCGAAGGTCGCCGTCGTTCACGAGACCACAAGCCAAGGCGTCTGGGCCATGGGTCACGCCACGTCCACATCCGGTGCCCACCAGCTGACGTGTACGACCAGATGGTCGGCGGTGTCCGCCCTCGGGGACGACAAAACCGTGGACGTGTCGTGCAATGACAACGAAGTCCTCACCAGCTGCTCCAGTTACCTCAAGGTAAACTTGTCCGACAGGATAAGTGGGGAGGGAAATTTCGTCGACGGCGAATGTGGAATCGCGATGAATTATTTGAAACGAGTCCCATCCCCCACACACTAGTACCGGCTATGGTTAGTGCCAACCCGTGCAGGGTAAGAATTTTGCCCGCTTCCCTTACCCACGGAAAAACCCACATGCAGCTGGACGAAAATGCCTACCCTCAATATGGAAAAAGTGCACCCACCCCCCATCCGGGCAAACCGCCCCTGGTGAGGTCGACTTGATATATTGGGTTGCATGAAGTCATCTTAATTAGATCACGCGTTTATAATTGAAGACTCTAGTGCTAAAAGTACTTAAGTCACATTTTTGTCAAAATCAATCTAAACTGTGACCTTTTCTTATCAGGTTTAGCCAAGTGTACTGCATAAATTTGAACACATTAACTTGTGCTTAAGTCCCTTAATTAAACAAGACAAAATATGAACATAATCACATTTTATAGACAAAAAGAATATTTGAACGCGATTATCTCAAAATGTGTATTATGTGACTTAAGTACTTTTAGCACTAAGGTCTTCAATTCAGAGGATGCCCATCTATTGTCTAGTATGTGATCCTTCTTAGTGCGCTATTTTAAAAAACAGCTCTCCTAAACTCTCCCATCTTTTCAGAACAACGACTGGGTGCATGACGGCGAACAAATCGTCTTCACAAACGGGAAGCCCGTCTGTAGAGCCATCGAAGGCTGGGGATCGACCATAGGTAGGCGAGAATAATTAAGGCTATAAAGTAAAGAATTCTTACCCAACACATGCCGTGATAACAAAAAAGGAAAACAGGAAGACAACGTTCACTTGAAACTGGCTACAAATAGTGCAATATTCTGCTGTAGTCCTTGTCAGCATCGGTCCGCATTCGTGAGTGGTTAGTGTAGCCCCTTACCTGCAACCCCCCCCCCCCGCCTTCCCCCCCCCCCCTCGGTCTTCGCGAGTGGACTACAAGTTCAATTCTAGAGTGGCAGTTGTTGCTGACTTTTCCATAGGTGAAAATGATATAATACCCAGTGAATTGTGTTGACGCTTGGTGCCTTCATATCTTTCTTGCACACGCCTTGTTAGCTCGTGATGTTAAACTTTTTGTTGTTACGTCATTATTTAATTTTTTTTTATTGTTAACCTTTATGCCAGGTACTCAAGCTGTCGCCAGGTGCTGTAGTTTGAGTGGATTGACCTGCACCTACAAAACAGCTTGGCCTGCAGGGACAGGGGTGGATGACCAAGTTCTTGTGCCGTGTGCTACTGATGGCTATCCGTTAGGTACCGGAACTCGATCTACAAGTTTGGCAAACATTATTTTCAAGAAGTTATTTTGGTCCAAATTATTTCTCTGAAATACAAACAAAGAATCTTATTGTTTTGAATAACTCGTTCTTGACCCGGACACAGCAAACACAATCACTTTGATTAATCAATAACTAAGCTTAAAGTCGAAGGAATGTGAAGCCAGATTTCTTTACTGATGCTATTAAATGGGTTTGAGATACATGAATTGATTCGTTTTTAATAGTTCTGATAAAATAAAATTAAAACGACATATTTTCTCGGTGAGCATGTGCCTAAGGACAAAGAGGGGGGGGGGGGCCTAATTCCTAATGTCAGAGTATACATCATGTGACAGGATAAGTTGCTCACGACATTTTTTATCTGCCAGGTTGCTCTTCCTACTCCTATGTGTCCGACTCCGATGGCTCCATATTCACCAACAACTCGTGTATAGCGCAAAATGACGACCCACGGCCAGGTTCGTGATGCAGAGTCTAGCACAGGGGTGGGCAAACTACGGCCCGCGGGCCGCATGCGGCCCGGCAACTGATACTATGTGGCCCTAGAAGGCATTTAGAAATTTTAAAAAATTACTATGTTTTTGTTATTTTGTTGAATTTTACATAATTTCATGCACCGTTATGATTTTTAAAACATTTTTGATCAAATTTATTTCTAATTTTCTATTTTTTTAAGATAGTCCTTGACATTTGTCATGTAATGTTAAAATGCGAAACTACCGATTTTAATATAGGGAAATGTTTATCGATATTTAAAAATTGGACATAATATACATGCTGCCCCCCAATAGCTTTACCTTTGTCAATGTGGCCCTCCGCACAAAAAAGGTTTGCCCACCCCTGGTCTAGCAGCTCCTGTTAGAACTCTGCGTGGTTAATTTAAAATGTTACTTAACGCTCAAGTTATACAACGGACCGAAATGTATTTGGATCGGTTTCTTTTAAAAGAAAAATATAAAAAGTTGCCTTGGTGGCGCAGTATTAGAAGTGGCTAACCATAGAATATATTTCCAAGTACTTAGAAAACACAATTTTTATCCTACTGTCTATTTAATTTCTTTAAAACATTATTTTCACAATTTCTGACCCCTCTTCTCACCATAATCGATTATGTGAATGGTTAGAGTTGTACCTCTATTTTATATTTTTTTTTTCGTCAACTGTAACTTTGTTATTCCTCTTATATTTTAATTCGTCCAGGTGTGTACTCTCACGCCACCTGCTGTAAAGGCGGGAACATCAAATGCACCACCGTCCATTCGGCGCCCAGCGGTCACGCCGTCGGTGCCAGAGCGACTGTCCAGTGTCCGTCCGGCCAGGTCATGACCGGATGTAACGTGTACACGCAGAACGCTAAGGCAGCTGGTGCTTTTATTGAAGGTAAAAAAAAACAACAACTAATTAATAGCGATTCACTTGCCCGGAAAAACTTTGTTTATCAATACTTAGAGGACTAATATAACTTTTAACTCTACAAAGTCTTACAGTAAGAAATTATGTTGAACGTGTTTATGACCGTGACGCATTTATCCATATTCCACACACTTGAGGGGGCGGGGGGCGTCTGAAAGATTCAGCAAGGATTTCTTTTCTATAAAGACAGTTCATGTATTTAATAATTTTTTTAAACATACATTTCTTCTTGGCGGAATATACTACTTCTCATAATTACTACTTCTCAAATATATTACTTCACAAATATACTAATTCTCAAATATACTACTTCTCAAATAAACTACTTCTCAAATATACTACTTCTCAAATATGCTACTTCTCAAATATACTACTTCTCAAATGTGCCACTTCTCAAATATGCTACTTCTCAAATATACTACTTCTCAAATATGCTACTTCTCAAATATACTACTTCTCAAATATACTACTTCTCAAATATGCTACTTCTCAAATACGCTACTTCTCAAATATACTACTTCTCAAATATGCTACTTCTCAAATATGCTAATTCTCAAATATACTACTTCTCAAATATGCCACTTCTCAAATATGCTACTTCTCAAATATGCTACTTCTCAAATATGCTACTTCTCAAATAAACTACTTCTCAAATATGCTACTTCTCAAATATACTACTTCTCAAATATACTACTTCTCAAATATGCCACTTCTCAAATATGCTACTTCTCAAATATGCTACTTCTCACTGCCTTTGTTATTCTACCAACTCTTTGCTTCTTGCGGCACCTTATTAAACTTGTTTTAAAAAGAAAGATGTTTCTACGTCTCACCAATTACCCGCAAGCCCCCACCCCAAGGCCAAAGGATGGCTCCGTTTGAAGTTTTGAAATAAATACTCAACTCTCTGCTTGCAGCGACCAACGGCGTGGACCACTGTGTGGCCGTCAACGGCTACCCTAGATACGGCGCTGAGATCGGAGTCCAGGCCTATGCCTCATGTTGCCATGTGTAATCATTTTTTAAAACATATTTTTTTTCGGTTAAAGTAGATCATTTGTACATTTGAGACAGATTAATTAAAACACTGTGAAATGCGAATCTATGAGTTGAGTTATTCACTCGGGGGGGGGGGGGGGGGGAGGTATTCAAGTGACCTTAAGGGTTGAGTAAAAGTCACGCCCAGTTACGTCACGTGCTAACAAACCATAATATAATAAAATTTATATGGGAATGAAAATTGGGGAAAAGACTTCAACTTCAACTACTTACCTTCTCTTGCCCCTTCAGATTTTGTAGGAGCAGAAACTGAATACGTCTCGGAGGAAGTGACGTGGGAAAGTGTGTGTGTGTGTGGGGGGGGGGGGTTTACGGTCAGGCTCCCCACCCCTCACCTTTTAACCTTTATTTTCCCTATACGAAGTTGCGGCATTATGTTCCACTTCAGATTGCTTTTCATGGAAATAAGGGATAGGAGGTCGAATGAACTTTTAGCTAAGAAATTGTTTATCGGTATACGTTATGACATAACAGAAATTCTTCAGTTTGTGATTGCTGCCAAAAAAAAATGAAATTGAAACTTAACCTGTTAGCAAACAACAAACACTTTATTTTACTATTTATATATTTTTAAAGATTAATCTCCGTTGCTGCCATGCAGCATTTCATAAATCAAGAATTTGAAAACCTGATTTCGTTGCATATCTTGATGCTATATACTAAACTGTGAGTAGCTATATATTTATGTTGTCATATAACTGACTAGTACAAGGTCCGTAAATGATAAATACACTTTAAAGACATATTTACCATATGATCTAAATGTACATTATGACTAAAAGTAGAAATCTTTTTAAAAAAACGTGCTATATTTATCTAATAGATTATTAAAGAAGGTGCCATTTCCATCAAATATATGTTAAAACAATGAGCTAATTTGATCTAATAGTTTTTTTTTAACGAAGGAAGAAACAAATTATCATACTAAAAATTGTGCTGGTCTAATTAGGTTTTTTGAAGTTTGTCATCATAAAAGACGATCATTACTAGGCCTTAGCCGGGTGCAGTTTTGTGCACCCGGTCCGGGTCCGGGCATTTTGAAACAATACCCGGCGGGTGGGAGTCCGGGTCCTGGTGTTAAAAGAATTGTAATCTTCTCATGTTTAAAAAAAAAATTGATCCACGGGAAGAAATGAAGAGTGAATGTTTTGTTTTGGGTAAAAAACCTTATAAAGCAATCAACTTTGAATAGAGAGTGGACACAAACCGAGAAGTCGCCGGGGGGGGGGGGGGCTTCAAAACGTTAAGCAAAGGCTCCTGATGTTAAATACAGTGAAACCTTGAAATAGAAATCTGACCAAATCATCCCAGTTCTACGAGATCTCCATTGGGTTCCTGTGAGTGAGCGCATTAACCACAAAATTCTGTCCTTGGCATACAGCTGCACAGAAGGCTCTGTACCGGAATATCTGAAAGAACTGCTTTATAAACATGTAACTTTAAAGAACCTGCGATCCTCAACTCAATCCTTACTGAAAATTCCCAGTGTGGATGAACACAGAAAAAAGTCGTACGGAGTGCGCTCTTTTGAAGCGGTAGCGCCAAAGTTTTGGAATATTTTATCTCAATCTTTGTGGAGTATTGAAAAGGATAGAAAATCATTTAGGAAACATTTAAAGAATTTTTTGTTTAAATATATTTGAGGAAACCAGAGCGTAGTGAGCATGCTAGAATAAAATGGATACCATCGCTATAGAAGTATCCAATCAACCAATCAAAATAAAGAACATTGAAATACCGCTGTCCCTGGTTCGGAAATATTTTTTTATCAACACTGATTGAACCTGCAATTAGCACCTTACTTGCAGCTTGAACCACTTTTAATTTCGGCCACAGCGTTTGCGTTATTTCCAGGTTGTACTCTAGAGCATAATATTTTGAACGGTTTTTGGCTAACTTATACAAACAACAATGAAAAAAAGTTCCTTTAACAAACAGTAGTTTTGAAACTGAAAGTTACAATATCATCCTTTTTTAAAACGAGCAAAAGTTTTTGAACATGAACCGGAACAAGGTTCGATTAGTGAAAATGTAATTGGACCTTAGGATTATAGTCCGAAAAAAAAAATTAAGGTCAGAAAGTTGTTTACAGTGATAAGTATACCTTATCTTCCATCGGTGGAATTATTTGTTTTTTAGAAGTCCTTCAATTTACTTCATTTTCTTTTCTCTCATATTCAATGAAGACATTTGTGGGTGAAACTTGCTTTTAAGAATGGAATGACCAATCCAAGAATCTGCGAAGAAATTCATCATTTGGCAGTAGTAGGTCTTCATTTGAAGTTTTTTTTTTTTTAATGCATTATTAGAACGATCTTCAAACGCCTGAACGATATCTTGAACTGGCAGGGTCAAGGTTATTCATGATTTCTTTTAAATTTCCAAAGTATTTGTCCAAAGTAAGAGAAGCATCCACGAAAAGAAGATTCTGATTGTACTTCTTAATCCGATTCTGGGGTCCAGCAGTCGATTGAAAGAAGGTCACAGCTTAGGAGGGGGCCGTATCGTACGGTGCTTTTTAAAGAGCACGAAAAAATGTAGGGCCTTATCGAAAGCCTTTAGAAAATATTTATATTGAAGTTGTGACTTTAAAATTGGGGGATTAAACTCTTAGAGATATCGCCTTTTCATTTATGGGAATTGTCGCCCCAGCGCAATATAGTTGTTGTGAGTGGTTATAGATCCGGCAGTATTTCATTTCTGGAGGATAAGGTGTATAGCCTAGATCCATCAATTATGTAGAAATCTGATACATTTGTATTTATGTAGCTTATGTACGGCAACAATACACGTGGGCCCCTGGCCCCGAAAGGAGTCATTTTGTGAGTTTTCAACACCATAATATAGGTCAATGGACATTTAGGTTTTAAATTTTGGTCACTGCAATGTCCATGTCGATGATTTTTTAAATTTTGTTTAGTAAAACTGCACTGGGAACTGCAACTATGCTCATTAGTAATTTCATTTGACATCGTGTGTCAGCTTTTCTTGTCAAGAAAGTACAATTTAATCTGCTTTATCAGCCATTGCAAAACTTCGGTCCATATTGTATTTTTAGACTCGATAAGATACGATGTATTTGGCTTCTGAAATTTTGTATGAGCTTAAACTTTATTGCATGATCCATATTCTCAAGGATTAAGTCCTAAACGTTCATATAAAACAGATTTTGTTCTTCCGACAAAGTTTATTTATGAAGCGTGGCTGTTTGGATAGTATGAGATTGAAATACTACTTAGTGGTAGCCTCCATATTGGTGTGGGGTGCCCATTCCGCCCCGGAACTGCTACCGAATCCTGGTTTTGAGAGTGGCCTCGCAAACTGGCTCCATGAGGGTTTCCCGATGACCGCCGATACGTCACAGCATCATGGCGGCACAACTTCCGCCAAGTGCACCGGAAGGTCAGTTTATTTTATAACTAAAATAAGCTCTCCAAAAAATATATAAAAATTAAGCAGTAAAGTACGGCTGATAATGTTTCAATTATTGTTTATACACTTAAACGCAAATATTGAATTGCTAGAAGTGATCAAGTATATTTAAAAAAAAAATCAATTGTTTATTTTTTATTAATTAGAGCTGAATTTTTTTAAAAATCGGAAAGGGACCAATAAAAGGAGTTTATATGTAAAAAAAACTATGTCAATGGAAATCTTTGTAAACACCGATTTGGTAAAATTATAAACTCACGCTCTTTCTTCTTACAAATTTTGACTTGATTGAGATGGTTAAAATATATTATTAAAAAAAAAAGTATGTCCCTGCTCTCATTGCTTACCGTATTGCGCTCTCATTTGCTGTCCCCCCCCTCTACCCACTTCCCACGGTGCGCTTTGCACACGTACTCATCAAATGCACAACACCGCAAAAAAAAAACCTGTAATGTCATTTTGTCTACGCCATGTAGTTTCAAAAAACGAGGTCTACCGCATTTTTAATTTATGGCAATGTCGACAATCCCAGAAGTGTGGAAATAATTGATAAATTAGTTTGTACTGAAATACCATGGTCAAGTACACAGATCCTAAGCTTTTGGTGGCCTGCGAGGTAACGAAATATTCTTTGTAATTATTATTTTCTTTATAGCTTTCCCCCAGTCATATTATCTTTGACACGCCCAATTTTTTTCATAACGTATTACGGCCCGCACAAGTTTTTCATAATGTAATACGGCCCCAACACGTTTTTCATAATGTAATACGGCCCGCACAAGTTTTTCATAATGTAATACGGCCCCAACACGTTTTTCATAATGTAATACGGACCGCACAAGTTTTTCATAATGTAATACGGCCCGCACAAGTTTTTCATAATGTAATACGGTGCGCACAAGATTTTCATAATGTAATACGGCCTGCACAAGTTTTTCATAATGTAATAAAAAATAATATAATATTTAAATTTATAAAGTAAAAAACATATAGAACGTTAATGACAGTTTGACAAAGTGACAAAGAAACCATTAAAAGACAGAAAATAAAAAATCCGGGAAGATCCCACCCAGTTTAACAAATTGCCCAGAAGCAGCGTTACATTTAACCCCAATGAAACAAAATATGAGCGGATCTTGTAAACTTTGATAGTAGATTTCGGTGGGTGAGAAATTCTGCAAATGTGTTCCTCATAAGACATGGCTTCTTATCTTGGAAATTGTCTTAAAAAGAAGTCGTTAATGGAGAATGACTCCAAAAACTAAATCAACTGGCCTAAAGGAAAAAGTTCAGTCTATGAAAAGCCGTATTTTGAATACATGGAGGGAACACTAATAAATACTAAACAAAAATGTATTTAGAAACAATTAATAAATATAAAACTAAAATGTATTTAGAAACAATTAAGCTGTCGACTTTTTTAAAATGGCATTTAAATTTAATGTCGCATAATATAATACAGATCTAGCGTGGCTGGGGGTGGCGTACTTGAGAATATGTTCTATTGATATGTGTTCTCTTGATAGGTGATGTATTGATTTCGTAGGAGCGTCCAAAGCTTCCTCACTCTGAGTGGTAAAAACTAGTAAAAATTTTAAGACCTCTAGCCACTCTCAAAACAAGGATTCGGTATCAGTTCCAGGAGCGGATTTGACACCCCACTCAAATGTGGCGACTGAAGCATATCAAACATCGCAATAACCCACTTTGTATTTTCACACTGCTCAAACAGTTTCAATCAACCGTGCATGGATTTATGAAACGTTTCATTTGATGGCATTTATCTCACGCCTTTTAGAAATTTTCTGTACTATTTTTTTTAATAGTTCCCGAGTCCTGTGACATAGCCAGGGTTAAGGCCACGCGTGGAGTTCCAATACTTTTTACACTCGCCGTCGTTGAAAAACTCGCCACTAAAAATGTATAATAAAATTGTCGCCTAGGGCGGAAACCCATCCCAAACCAAAAAAAAATAAATAAATAAATGTTACTTCGCTAGAATAATACAAATTCTATTTACGGATATGACTGTTTTCATATCCAAACACTTCGGGGAAGCATACAGTTTTTGAACATGGTATCAATAAGTCTGCATTGTATCTTGTTCATTGAACAGAACTCAGTCATGGAACGGTCCAGGACAGCTGATTCACGTCAAACCTGGGGGCCGTTACGCCTTCAGTATTTACATTCGTTTGGTCAGTGACCAGCCAGGCACTATGTACCAGACAGCTGCAGTCAGTCTCGACCTAAAACGAAAGGATACTGGTGAGTATCAGTTATTGATAATTTATGACTGGAATAGAGACAACTGGGGGAGTAGTTGATGGCCAGATGAGTTTAGCGAAGGTTGCGTTGGGGAAGATTTCATGAGCTTCGGCTCGATAGTTTACTGTTTTTCTAAAGTAGAATAGATCAGTGGTTGGTGTTTGAAGCGCTGGATGTTGTCCTGTTCATAAGAATAGGCTCTTAAGACGCCTCGCGTGGAGCCACTAGGTAAACACTCTTAACCGTTTTTTGGTTTTGTGTACTAACATTAAAGTAGCAAATAAATAACTCAGTGTTATGAGCGTTGTTGGAAAGAAGTCAACTCCACCAACAAGCCTTTAACGCCATTTTGGTTTACCCATACACAGGAGCGGACGAATACATCTCTATAACTCATCGACCATTCTTGACCGCCGCCGATGGATGGGTGCAGCTAGGGGCAGATTTTGTTGTGCCGAACAGAGGTAATGATAAAAGATATTTTTGAAAACTATATTGAGCTACATCATCTATTTAATATTATCACATGCTATTAAAATTAAGCCTGATTGTTTTTATATATTCTTATGCGTTTAATACAATCGCTGTTCACCAGTAATGTATTATTAATGAAACATTTAGGTAGGACATTTTAAAGAAAGAAGATACAATTCGTTAAGCTATATGTAATAAGGACTGTCCTGTGTAATAATGCCCTAGTGGATCTTGTCCGCCCCAAGGGAATTAAGAAGTAAAGCATTTGTAACAGTCCCTCCGTCCCCTGTGCGTTTTCATTTGTTTTATTATATTCAACACCTTGAAATTTGACATCAAAGTTTATTTGTGTACGAAATAGATTAAGAGTTGGGGACAGTGACTTTTAGTTGCACTACATTCCATAAGCTCACTGAGTTAAGGTTCGTAGGTTGCTCTGAGCTCTGACTGGTAATCGCCTACGGTATTGATTTTTCATACGCTCATTATCACTACGTTCAATGAAAATTTACAAGCCATCGAAAAAAGTTTAAGTACCCGTCAATGAGTCGCTACCCCCTTTATATAGGGTCGCCGAGTCTTTAGCTGCGTACATATAGTCACTTAATCACCACCCCTTCTATGTAGAGTCAGTACAACTAAATATTGTTAGAGACATGGAGTACCATCTGCAATTGTTATTATAGTTTACACACGTCTTCCCGTATTTCACACGCTCAACATCGCTGCATTGCCCCGGCTAGTGTTGCATACAAAATGTGAAATTCTGCATTCTGGTCCATCTCGCCCTCCCCCCTCTCTCTGTTAACGCCCATAATTCAATGGTCAAATTATTTTCTCAAAGTCTCATTCTAAAAGTATTTTATCACAAAATCCACTTCCCAATTAAATAATTCTTATTATGTTCTTTCTTAAATTTATCATTTATTTTTATTTTATTTTTTTTTTGGGGGGGGGGGGGGTGTTGTTCAATTTTTAGCATTGGCGTAGTCTTGTTTCTTTCAATCGGTCTAAATTATTTTAAATATCAAACCAGTCATAAATTTTCAAAGATCTGATTATTATATAACAAAATGTGTCCATGTTCGTCTGTCCAAGAATACACCCAGGCTAAGATCTACGTCGAAGGGTTGGCCCCGCACGTCGACTTTTATGTTGATGACGCGTCGCTGACGGAAATAGCCGCAGACACGAATTGGAAGGCGGAGGCCAACAGCAGGATCGAATCTCTCAGGAAGAGCAACGTTCACTTCAAGTGAGACGAGTCTATTAGATCTAATAGTGGAGACAATGTACACGGGGTTATTTTTAAAAACAGACATTTTTAAAGAAAATAGATCATTTAAAGGTTTTTAAAAAAAGTACAATGAAACTTAAAAATTCAAGATAATCAATAAATCAAAATTGTTTTGATTCTAAATCAGTGGCGTAGCTAAGGTTGGTGCCGCCCGGGTCAGGCCAAGCGTTTTGTCACCCACTGAGATAAAAAAGCTCGGCAATCGGACAAAAAATGCAACCCCCTCCATATACAGAAAAATTACACCCGGGATGGAACGCCCCTTCCACATCCCCCTCCTACGCCACTGTTATAAATCCATTCATTTTGTCCGACTATATGTATAATTTTCCCCCCTTTTTCTGTCTTTTTTTATTCTTTCTCTTCTTTCGATTTTTTTCTGAGGAATCGTTAATTCTAAGGGGCCTGATTTTTTTTTTTTTTTTTTGTTGAGTTTGAATATTACAATTTCCTCTTCATATATTAAATGCAGAAAATATTGTATTAAAAATGTTGATTGGATGTTAATTAATCAACAGTTTCAACGTGGCTTCAAATTTAAACGTCAACGACCTAAGAGTGCAGGTACGCCATGCTATCCCTCATGATTATTTATGTCTATGCACGGAGTGTTACAATCATAAAAACTTTGACAGGGTGGTCCACTCCAAGTCCTGACTGAACGCTATTGTCTCCTGAGTGTAACTATATTGGCTTTTATTGTTTGTGCTTTCGATGGGATGAAGGACTTTGAATGGTTGTGCTCATATGTAATTTTGTGGTGTTGCGTTTTGTGTTTAGGTGTGGTAATGTATAGATTGTTTCATTTCTCTTTTGGTATGGTTGACATTGTACCGCGCTTCGAGCCTTTGGGGATGAAGCGTGCTAGAGCACTGCTCTACCGGTACAACGATGGGAATTTTCCTTCAAACACAGGTCATTTAAATAGAATCCCAGATTCCATGTCCATCTTAATTTGAAGTCATGGCTTTCGGTCACAGCATGGGTCAAACAGTATTAAAAGGGCATTGAAGAGTTGAGCCAAGTGTAAACATAAATAACTTACCGCTCATAACGGTAGAAAGTTGCGCCAAGTGAAAGCAGCAATGATGAGAAAAAAATCAAAAGAACGTTTCGGCTATCGGCTAAAAGCCTTCGTCAGGCACAAGCAATTTTAAAAAATGCAGAGATGTTTGGGACCTGAAAGCAGTATCTACTATCTTATCCTCTAACGCCAAAGGCATGGTGAAAAAAGCTGTTGTTTTGGTCAACTAGGTTATTACAATACAGAAAAATTAATCCGATACCATTTGGATTATTTTTTTTACATTAAAATTCTTAATGCACAATAATATATAGTGCTCATGTGCGAATTTTATGTTTTGCATTTTGTATGCAGTATAACAAAAACGTATTGAGTGAGGACGGTCAGTAAGCAAGTTAGCAGCGAGGTAAATGGTGTTTTTGTGTCGAAAGGAGAGACTTGAATTTCATTATTAGTCATCTTGTATTTTCAACTCACTTTAGCTGTAACTTCTCATTTGGCCAAAGTCTTTCTAGCGATCTCATAGTAATCTGACATTGAATTCACTCTCAATATGTTATTCTCGAGGGGGGGGGGAATGTTTAAACAAATCAACTTTATTAATTTTTTTTTACACTCGTCAGATTGACCACACGAAACATCTGTTCCCCTTCGGCACACAAGCGACCGCGGACTACATTGTGAACCCCGACTTCCGACAGTTTCAGAACATCCTGTACTACATGTTTAACTGGGTCACCATCGAGGAGTACAAGTGGGCGTACAACAGGGGGACCCGGGTGAGTCGAGAGAACATGGAGATACATTTTTTTAAATCAAATCTCTATGACATGTCCTTTTTTTCTTTTAATCATAAAAAATGTCCATGTTATAGTGAATCTTGGTTACTGCTTTAAAAAATCCGTGTTTACAACATATTTTCGCTTGCTAGTGTTAAGAAAAATTACACTTAGATCATTTGAACAAAAAAAACAAAAACTTTTTATTTTCCTCCAGGAGCATCCAGATTTTTCGGTTGCAGTGGCGGCAACTGATGAAGTTAGGAAACATGGGTAGGAAATGTTGCAGTATATTCGAAGATATGGGTAGGAAATGCAGTTTTAATATGAAATATTGACAGAAAATGTAGCAGTATATAAGAAAATGTGTGTAAGAAATGTAGCAGTATATTAGAAAATAAGTACAGGCAATATAGCATAGTAATAAATAATATGGTAAGAAAGTGTAGCAGTATTTTCGGAAATAACGAGTAGTAAATGTTGCAAAATTTCAGAAGATGTGAACAGCTTATGTAGCTGTTTAGCGTACAGGAATTACAGACCATACTTCTTCAAATTAACGCGTTTTCACATTGAAGTGAACCACGATATTCAAAACATTTAACACCAGATGTATAATACACAGACAAATCTGAACAAAATCTCTTCTTTTACTGCTCAGTACTTCAGAACATATGTCCCAGGTACCCTCTTCAAGCAACCTCCTTAACTACCCTCACTATGTACCATCTCCAACCACCTTCCCCAAACGCCCTCCCCAACCACTTTGCCCAACCACCCTCCCAAAACAATCTCCTCAACCAACCTCTACAACCACCCTCCCCAACCACCCTCCTCAAACACCCTCCCCAATCACCATCCCCAACCACCCTCCCCAAACACCCTCCCCAACCACCATCCCCAACCACCCTCCCAACTGTCAGTTCATACTATAGAAACACGCTCTTTACAAAGACGTGGACTATTCAAGTGAGGAAGACCTGCACATTTTTCAACACATGACTGTTAGTCGAAAGTCGTATTCCACTGTATCATATTGATAGAGATAATGTTGTAGCGATTTCACCACCTAATATTGTAGTATTATCAGTGTACTCGAAACAAAATGGCATAACATCTCAAGTTGTTGCCTAGATCATCCTATAATATCTTTGATAATTTGAATTTTAAAAGAAAAACAAAATCAGCGAATTTTTTTTTAATGTCTGCGGGATGCAGATTGCACGTACGTGGTCATTGCATGTTCTGGGCAAAACCCGGGAACGTGCCAAGCTATGCAAAAACACTAACTGGTCAAGCATTGAAGGATACAGTGGACCAACATATCAAGTATATGACTGGAATCACTAAAGGGAAGTAAGTCTGTGCTGTTTAGCTGTTGGTTTGTTTCTACTTTCTGTTTGTGTTGGGTCAAGGTAAAAAATCCTTATTGAGAAATGTAACAATGACATGTTTAACAGAGCAATTTTGCTATTGTTCCGGGATTAGGTCAACTTTCTTCTGGTTCTGGTAGGGTACGTTGCTGCATCCATATACTGGCATTTGTGCAACGGTTGGGGAAGCGATGCTGCCATCCTAACGGCTCCTAGCAGATGCCAGGGCAGTCTTGAAGCTTTAGATAGATGTCGAGTTCACGGCGGTGTTGTCCAGGTGGTTCCAAGCGATTATTGTGCGTGGAAATAATTATTGTTTATGTTGCACTGTTTTACTCCGATGCACAGTGAAGCATTTGCTATTGTTGCTCATGGGGTTGTCAGAGGTTAAGTCAGTGTTAAGTGAGTGTTAAGTGAGTGTTTGGCTCTAATTAATCGGCCTGGCTTCTGTGGGGTGAGATAACTGTTTGCTTGGATTGCCGGCACCAGCCCCATGACCACTTTATATAAGAATGTTAGGCGGATCTTACATTTATTTTAGTAAATTTTATTGAATTGATTTTAGATATTTAAAGTTTAATTTTAAATCATTACATTTTTTAAAAATTCGTCTTATTTTTTTCGCTTTGTTTCATCGGTTGATGGCTTGCAAAAAAATTTCGGGCTGCTAATTGACCCAGTTCCCGTCAACCTATCGAGCTGAAACTTGGCATATAGACTCGTTGCTATTGACAACACAATCTTTCAAATTTTCAGCCCCCCAACTCTAATTTTTTTCCCTGATGTTCAGGGGGAAGATGATGGAAAAAAGATTTCACGATATAAAATTCCCGACAACTGCGTGAAATGAGATTCTTTTTTTAAAAAAAAAGATCGTAAGTGCGTTTGGTGCGAAATATTTTCTTTTTTGTTCAAAAACTGTTGGTGAAATAAATCTGCGTTGTAAAAGCGGGTTGGGTCATTAGAATATCAGTATAGTCCAGGGGCGTGAAAAAATGGGCGTTTGCGAGCCTTTGCAGGGGGGGCACGAGTATGCCTTTGGGTGGCATTACATGTAATTTGAACTGCAAAGCTGGTCGTAATGATTCTACATTTATCACTACTCGGTCTCTTTGCTAAGATCAAGATGTAGTTTCTGTTGTTATCCCGCCGGGTTACCAAACCTGTGGGAGGAGCATGATATCTCTCATGGTTTTCAGTCTTGGTTGAGACTACCGGTAAGAAACCCATAGACAGCGACGAGGCCATGACAGGCAGTTCCGGCTCATACCAGCGAGAAGCCAGTATAGGAACTGCTCATTCCTGCGAAAGACAATCAGGGACTGGAACAAGCTTCCAAAAGGAACAGTTGAGGCGACAACACTTGACTCATTTGCGTCTATTGACCCAGGCCTTCCAACCCCTAGTGCATGATACCCTCAAACAGTTACTCTTGTAGCCAGTGAAATATCCTCACCAACACCAGGCACAGAGACATTGCAAATCCCATCTACATTCATAGGAGCCATAATGATCAATAAATTGATCGTGGGCCCTTAATGTATAGAAGAAGAAGAAACAAATGAGAGACCCGCAAAGCCAAGAGATCCACTGTAAATAATTTCCCCAACATTTCCCCCTTCGTTACTAAATTTAACTTTTAAAATAAATTTCACGTATATAAATATAACGTTTGAAATCAATTGTAAAATAAATGCAAAATTTGCAAGGATTTCTTTATTGCTAGCTATAACATAGAATATGAAAGTCAACACCAGTGGCGCTACAGCCCATGTAGGACCCTGGCCTTCTCCACCGCATATTTCCATTCGGATCGACCCATGACTTTATGCCTTCATGTGTGGGGCCCTAGCTAACAAAAGTCCTTCTCTACATGTCGATCCATCTCATTCTTGGTCGATTGGTGAACCCGTCTGCCCCTAAGCTTCTGCCTGTAGATCACTTTTGCCTCCCTACAATCCGACATCCTCTCAGAATGTCTTGTACAGCGCTGTCTGCCATTTTTTATCGTTGCAAGTTTGTCGTGCTGGAACTCTGCTAAACGTCTAATCTATTGATATATTATCAACATTAAAAATAAATTAATCTCTCTCTCTCTCTCTCTCTCTCTGTCACTCACTCACTCATTCACTCACTCATTCACTCATTCAATCATTCACTCACTCACTCATTCACTCACGCACTCATTCACTCCCTCCCTCATTCAGTCATTCAATCACGCTCTCCCCGCAGACTGTCACATTGGGATGTCGACAACGAGCTTGTCCATTTCCATTTCTTCGAGTCCAACACAGGCGACCCGCACTACACCTACCACATGTTCCAGGCCGTGCACGCAGCTGACCCAACGCCGAGACTTTTCCTCAATGACTTCAACGTCGTGGTCAGCGGGGACTCCACTTTTGTACGTTAACCAAGTCATGGTATCGCCATTTTCTGAAACTATGAATCCGCTACCACGCATTTAACACACTCTCCTCGTACACGCATCATGTGGGCGTATCAAAGATATTCAATCTTGAAAAATATAATTCGTTAAGTTTATATAGGTATTAAGGGTGTACACAGTGCTGAGTTTAAGGGTGTACACAGTGCTGACTTTGAAGGTGTAAACAGTGCTGACTTTAAGGGTGCACACAGTGCTGATTTTAAGGGTGTACGCAGTGCTGACTTTAAGGGTGTACACAGTGCTGACGTTAAGGGTGTACACAGTGCTGAATTTAAAGTTGTACACAGTGCTGACTTTGAAGGTGTAAACAGTGCTGACTTTAGAGGTGTACACAGTGCTGACTGACGGGTTTAAACAGTGCTGACTTTAAAGGTGTACACATTGCTGTCTCGCCTAGAGCTAGAAACTCAAAAGTCCTATGTTTTATAAAATGATCTTTGATTTGCTCTGTGTTGTCATGTGTTAAAACCAGAAAAAAAAATTATACGATGGTGCCTCTTGTGATAGTGGCGACGGCTTCGGGGGGTAGGGGGCGGAAGGATTCACACTCCCGTCGCCTCGGTTCTGTTACCTTGACTATAAGCATTAAATATAGATATCAGTAAAGGTGAGTATATCTAAAGGTTGAGGTAAAATAAATTCATTGAAATACGTCGAAAGGTATTGATCTATGACGTAGACTTGATCTATGACGTAGACGGATTTATTTATGTTTTGCATCCTTTCGTCTTCGCGAGACGTTTGAGCATGGTTCACTTTATCAAGGTGCTCACTATAAGGCCGATCCTGGAATGGCAGTCATGGCTGCATTTCTCGCAAGAGAACATTGACTCCTGGTTAGATTTGGCCTTCCGGTTTGCTCTTTTTGTTGCAAGGGCTTCTTTTCGAGCATCTTCTGCCATTTTGACGCCAATATACACTGATGTTCGCCAGCAGGAGTGGTGCTCAGCAATGATCTTCCATGCGTTGATTAACTTATTTATATCTTCAGAGGAAGATAGTGTCTTTCTGAACAGCGATACGCGTCGTAACATAATAGTCTTTGTTCTTGTTTTTTTTTTTCCTCCCCAAATTCAGTTTTTAATGTCCAAAATTAAAAATGTTCATCCTCTCACTCAGGCCTACTTGGACCAGATCAAACAATTCAAGGCGGCAAATGTCGGTCTCGGGGGTGTCGGTGTCCAGAGTCATTTCCCGCACTACGAAGCTCCTGACCCAACTCTCATGAAGGTAAATATTAAGGCTTTGTATTTTGTTTTGTTTTTTGACGGACTGGGCTTCGCGGGCGACTCAGGAGGAGTGATTGGAAAAGAAAGGGGAGGGGGGGGGCTATTATTTTCTATTCTTGATAAAACGATGTTTTGAAACTCTTTCTTATACAATATTCACAAAGTCTAAATCATTTGGTTGATTTTTGAAGCAGGTGAATTAATTTAATTCATCAAAATAGCGTGCAGCTATAGTAATAGATGTTTGAAATTATATCATAAATTTGCACTCGTCAATAATTTTATGTAAGTATGCACCATTTTAATTGTCGAACATGTTTCTGTTCATTATCTGTGAGCAGTTTAAAAAATAAAATGGGATCTCAGTCTGTGACAAGTGATCACACAGAATGACTTCATTGGTGAAAACAATTTTCCACCATTCTTTCTTAACACTCATTCAAAACAAACTCGGGCTACCTTGTAGAAGATTTTTAGAACCCTCAATCTAGAGTCAGTGCAGTTAAATTACAAACAGTTACTTTGATTCATTGACAGTATCGTTTGGACCTTCTGGCACAACCTGGCATACCGCTTTGGATAACGGAACTGGATCTGGCAGCACCCGATGAGAACACGCGTGCTGATTGGTCAGTGGATTAGCCATTTTACGTATATTATTTATATTCAATTGTGGGGGGGGGGGGGGGAATTCACTCTGCACACAGGTTTTGAACCTAAACCACAAATGGCGGATTTACTCGACACTATGGTGGCATGATTTATTGCCGATAAACTTTATCTTTGGAATGCAGTACTTTCCAGACAAAAACATTTGTTTAAATGATCTCGTAGCACGTTTGAGTGGCTGCAATGACGCGCTGTTCAAGTCTGATCCCTTTTATTTTTTTAGTAAAGAGCTATTCTGTTAAAGAAAATATCTTGTTTGAGAATGTTGGATGCGTGCTATATTTTACAAAGACATGCTGTATTACAGCATATAAAGATTCTTATATTAGATACCCGTTTCTAGATTTGAAACGTTTAAGCAAATAAAGCTTTCTATTTAGGAAAATTAAATTTCTGTCTTTTGTATACATCCTAGTCTTAAAGATAATTTAAACAAGTAGCATTCATTAGAATATATATAGATATATGAAGCAATTAAGTGGTACAATTGCAAAGAATTGATTCTTAACTATCTGTCGTTGTCTGCATTTTTTTTTCGCCAGGTATGAGACAGCCCTGAGACTTTACTTCAGTCACCCGGCTGTTGAAGGGATCATTTTCTGGGGATTCTGGGATCACGACATTGATCCCCAAATGGCCCTTGTCCACGGCAGTTCATATACGGCTAGTTGTTCACGAATGCATTATTAAATATTGAACACTCTGTTCAATCTAAGAAATTATTTTATTTTAAACTTAAAGCTACACACTTTAGTCCTGATTCCGTCTTGTTCGTACAGCATGTCTCCACAATGAAGACATTCTGCGACCGCTGTTTAGCAGCTGGGAGGCCATCGGCCTCTGTCCGGCTTTACGGTGTTCCATTTCGTTGGATCGGGGCTGGGGACGCCGCTCTTCGTGAGTGGTGGGTCAAGAGCTTCGTGCTAGGTACCGTTTCTGCCGATTGTTTTTCAAATTGTTTGTCTTGTTCATAAAGTTACAAATTTTCAGAACACTCTGTGATTAATGCGGGTTGTGGGGTTGGGGCGATATGCATATATATGTTATTTAAGACCAATTGGCTTAGAGGCGGCTTTGGCATGAACCTTATTAAATTGATTTTGTTATTACTTTAGGAAATAGTATTTCTCCGCCACAATTATATGAGACTGAGAGAGCTCTTTATTTTTCTTTTATTTCTATTTATAGCCCACCCAACAATGTCGGTCGTAATGCTTGAACTTCCCATTCACTAAAGTAACTTGATAAATTTCAAATGTTTTCTCCTCCACCCAGTGGTGCGCCAACGCCCCTGAACTATATAGTAATATTCTAATGTTCCACCGCCTATTAGACCGCAGATTTATCACACAAACTATTTCCGTAAAACAAAAGAAAATCGTACGCACCAAATTCATTTGCAGTATTTTCAAGAATCTTATTTGACACATGTATCGGTAATTTTATTAAATGAAATCTGCGCCATCTGGTAGCGTTAGTGACATTGTAACATAGAGAATTATGCATTTTGAAAAGCGTTTAACTGATTAGTAAGTTTTACCATCAAATGTTATTTTGAAAGAGATACAATTTTTATTGAAATATAATAAATTTGAACTATTTGATTTTTTCCAACACTATCACTTGTTCGTATTTAATACACTTGACTTTTGAAAACTATGTCTTAAAATGCTTGAAGATCTCTTGGACAATATGATTGTATCCACAGCTGGACAAGGCCGGTCAGCGCTATCTCCATCTGATCAAAGAAGAATGGAGCACACATCTGAACAGATCGCTGTCGGCGGGAACATCTTTCACTGTCAGGGGTTTCCAGGGCGATTACGACCTGGTCGTGTATTACAAAAACAAACCCATCAAGATACAGACATTCTCTGTGGGGAAGACGGACGCCACGGTCGGTGTGCAAATATCTGGGGACGGACGTGAGTAACTGATGTCATCTGCTTCCAACAATGTCATTTATTTACCAGGCTAGGATTAATTGAACGTTTTGTTTCTGTTTGGGCGTGTGGGTGATCAGAATGTGCAAACTCTTCAGCTCACGACATAAGCTGTGGACTGGCCAATTGAGCAGGATTAAACAGGAACCTTGGTGGTAGTTGAGTCGCTGACAGCATAGTCTGGTGACCCATATGAAAACAGAACATTGCCCTGCTAACGCATACTTTCACGGGCTAGACAACAGTGACCCGACCTGCAGGCATTGCAGCCTGGTCTCTAGAAACTATAGCGCATCCGTTGACTGAATGCCCAGCACTAGATGTTGCGGGAAGGCCAGAGTGGCGGAAGAGTCCTACGTTATGGCAATGTTTTATGGCACATCCCAGCAGATGAGCAGTTTTCCCATGTACTAGTGGGGGGTTTTAAAGAGCATAAGTTCAAACCCTCACCAGAAAAAATAGGTTAAGTTTAAAGATAACAGTAGGACAAAACAGCACGGAAGCAGCAATAGTAAAAAAAAAAGGTTTTTTTTTTTTTAAAGAAATAATTAAATTATCCTCTAAGCACAATTGGGGAAAATGTATAAAATATTTTCATGGAAACAACATAAGCGCTTGGACCATTCGTTCTTTGATACGTGAGACGATGGTACAACTTCTGTAGAGCCGGTATTGACCCACTTTCGAATGCTCCATGAGGTCGATATAATGGAATGGCAGTCCCCAATTATGTTGTTTTGTGTGTGTGTTGTTGTTGCATTATAAGTTCTTTATATTTTAAATAAAAATGATTATTTTTTAAACATTAATTTTTCAACTTCTTATTCTGTTATATATTTAAATTTTCCAAATTATAAGAACAATATTTTATCTAGCTTTCCATTAAATTTCCCCACCCCGAGAAGTTGTCAGTTCTCAAACTGCCTCGTGTGTATGCAACATTTCCAACAATCAAATTTGTTGATCCTAAAATTAATCAAACCAGATTTTTTGTATTATTTAAGAGGGTTAAAATATCAGAGACTGTGGCGAAAGAGGGAAGCGGCGGTAGTTGTCCGCCCAGGGTGGTACTTTTTTCTTTATATTGTGTGGCCATATTTTTGCATTTTTGGCCATCTGCAGCGAGTTTTCGTGGAAAGGGATAGAAAACAAATATGGCCGCCCCATGTGGCACTTACCCTAGCTACGCCCATGAAACCAGCGAAGCCGCTTTATTGCATCCAATACTTATTTAATACTGCTATTACTTCCAATTTACAAATTAGTATATTTACAATATTCAATTTTATTTACTCTATCTTGCGGCGATCTGTAGATACAAGTTTGTGCTTCAAACATTTGGTTTTGGGATATGTTTTCGTTGGTTACCTATAAGCTATATATGTAGTCTTGATTTGTCTTTAAGATGAGATCCAACTCCCGGTCCAGCACAACCCATTCGCGAGTGTCGCCGTGACCCACTCCACTACCAGCGCCGGCCTGAAAAACGAGGGGACGGCCACATCGACGTCCACCTCCCATCAGCTGTCGTGCGTCACCAGGTGGTCAGGCGTGTCCGAGGTGGGAGATGACAAAATAGCCGAGGTGTCCTGCAACGCGAACGAGATTCTGACCGGCTGTACCAGCTACCTTAAGGTAAGGACTGAAGAGTTGAAACTGACTTACATTTCGGGTTACCTTGAATTAATAATGACTGAATAATAAAGACTGAATAGTAGAATTTTACTTGATGTTCAGGTTACCTTAAAATAAGGATTAGATAGGGTGATCCTAACTTACTGTTCTGTTTACCTAAAAGTAAGGATTAGATATGGTGATTCTAACTTACTGTTCTGTTTACCTTAAAGTAAGGATTGGAAATATATATATATCTGGTTTCACCTTGATTTCAGAACAACGACTGGCACAGAGATGGAGAACAGTTCGTCATAAGCAACGGAAAACCCACCTGTAAAGCCATCAACGGCTACAAGACAACCGTTGGTAAGGAGGTCAACCCTCTCAGTTACCATTCATTGACAGTGTCACAATCACTTTTATTATAAGTAAAAAAAGAAAAAAATGGGAGTACCTACTTCGGATGTAATTAAAGACTTCAGAGTCAGCTTTAATCTACTTAATACAAAATAAGGTTCAACGGGTATCGTTAATCAACTATTGTAATGGGTTTAATCAAATACTTGTTGTTGTTGCAAATTTTCTTGCTAATATTGTTATTGAATTGATTTTGTATTCTTTAGCCGAATGAATTTGATATTCTGTTAAAAATATTTAGAGTTTCGCATCGAAATCGTTTAAATTTTAAGTTTTTATTTTTTTTAAATGCACCCAACTTTTAATGAACACTGTATCATTAATTATAGTGTTTTTCCTTTTTTTTTTTTTTTAAAGTGGGTCTAAACTTTACAGGCGATGCGATGAAATTTCTCTGAATAATGACGCTACAATGCGTCTTCTGTTCCCTGGCCCAGGTATCCAGGCCAATGCCAGGTGTTGCAGTCTTAGTGGGCTGACGTGTACATACAAGACGGCCGGACCATCAGGAACGGGGGTAGATGACCAGGTCGTTATTCCGTGTGGTGCTGATGGTTATCCTCTAGGTCAGTGGTTCCCAATTTTTTTTCCTTTTCTCGGTGCAGTTGCTGACATCAAGGTTTACCCACCAAGGCACCAACTATGTTAAATTCAAACAAATACTCTGCCACATAGCGAAGGATTCATCTTAATTTAAGAGCTGGGTATACATTTTTGTTCCTTCTCTCCGGATGCCTGTGATTTGTTTTAATTTGCCGACTTTATAATGTATTCATTTCAATGATGTCTTAATCGCACTTTGTTTCATTGCCGTTTTTGTTTACCTGTGCTTATCTAGGCTGTGCCACATCGACCTATGCGTCCGAATCGGATGGTTCAATCTTCACAAACACATCGTGCATAGGTCAGAACGACGGTCTGAATGTTGGTAAGATGCCTGTTAGATTTGAGAGTAGCGTTATGTCCATGTGTGGAGCAGTCTTGGTTTGTTCTTAACAAACAGTACGGAGTAAACGACGATGAGGGACAGTATTTATCTCAGCCATGGGGACTACCTAATAAAGGCAGAGACCGTAACACGTGCAAAATCTCTACTGCTAACATCTGATTCAATGCACAGACATATATGAACGGACGCATGATTAAATAAAGTTCCATTGTACAAAGATACGGTTAAAAAGAGAATTAAATTCTAGCCGTCATAGAAAATGATTTCAATTTTACATAGCAGTAAAAGAACATCACTGTTGCCACATACAAATTTTAAAAAATTACATCTTCGTTGAGGTGAAGTATTTGGATTCATTTCAGGTGTTCACGCCTTCGCCGCCTGCTGCAAAGGCGGCAACATCAAATGCACCACCGTCCGCTCTGCATCCGGTGGTCACGCGGTCGGTGCCAGATCCACTGTCCAGTGTCCGGCTGGTCAGGTCATGACGGGATGCAATGTGTACACACCCGACGCTAAGGCTGCCGGGGCCTTCATTGAGAGTAAGCCTATTTACCTGCATCAGTTACTAATGTTTAAGTGTTGCGTTTACAATGTGATGGGTAGAGCGTGTGCTAACTTAGGTTGAACATGTTTATTGCTCGCTAACAATAGGTGTCAATATAATAGTAACTAAAAAACAGTTACAGTAGGTGGCAAAATAACAGTAACTAACGAAACAGTTACAATTGGTGACAATATAACAGTAACTAACGAAACAGTTACAATTGGTGACAATATAACAGTAACTAACGAAACAGTTACAATAGGTGACAATATAACAGTAACTAACGAAACAGTTACAATAGGTGGCAATATAACAGTAACTAACGAAACAGTTACAATTGGTGACAATATAACAGTAACTAACGAAACAGTTACAATTGGTGACAATATAACAGTAACTAACGAAACAGTTACAATAGGTGACAATATAACAGTAACTAACGAAACAGTTACAATTGGTGACAATATAACAATAACTAACGAAACAGTTACAATAGGTGACAATATAACAGTAACTAACGAAACAGTTACAATTGGTGACAATATAACAGTAACTAACGAAACAGTTACAATTGGTGGCAATATAACAGTAACTAACGAAACAGTTACAATTGGTGACAATATAACAGTAACTAACGAAACAGTTACAATTGGTGGCAATATAACAGTAACTAACGAAACAGTTACAATTGGTGGCAATATAACAGTAACTAACGAAACAGTTACAATAGGTGTCAAGTCATTAAATAGTTGCGGAAGCTCACTATCAGGGATTAAATACATCGAATAAGGGGCCGCCCGAATAGCGGTTTCGGCGCAGAAAGTAAGTTGCCATAAGATCCTTTTAGCCGGAGTTTCGGTTTCGCTCGAATCATAATATTTAACTTTAATAAATATATATAAACTAGAAGATAAGACCCGATTGTGGCGGAACGTCGTCTGGGGGTAGGTCCCTCTTCCAACGACCACTATCGAATTATTTTTTTTTCTTTCAAAAATTATAAAAAGATGTCCTTAAATTTACAACAACAAAATCTATAACCATCATAAATACTTGTAACTTTAAAGGATTTTGATATATATATATATATATATATATATATATGTATATATTGGCATCTTCGGGAAAAATGTAACCAAACTTTTTCCTCGCTCCTCTACTATATTATAGGAACCCGTTAAGCAAAGAATACTTATATCTAAATTTTACGCCCGTAACAGCATTGAGTTTCATATATATAAAGTTTCCTAATCTGAAACCCTTGCATGTTCACGCCCCTGAACAGTAAAAGAAAAAAAAATGGATCCTCTTTTAAAGTTGAATTCTGGAAATGTTTCCAATATTGTTATCCTCATAAATATATGCCCACCACTTATCATCTCCCCTGAACTGTATCTTTGTAAAAATAGAAAAATCTTGAAGTCGTTAGTTTCAAAGAGAAACCAATCCGCTATTTTCCCCATTCCGCATTGGCGTAGCTAGGTTTTGTGCTGCCTGGGGAGGCTAAAGCTTTTTACCACCCCACTACAAAAAAATACCTCTTCATTTCGCCGAAAATCCCTGTTCCTCTATAGAAAGAGAAAGGTGCCGCCCGCGGTGGACCGCCCCCTCCGCACACCCCCGCGTCCAACTGCACAGCCTTTCCATATTCATTGAGTTTCAAGGTATGGGTACACTTATGTAAATGTACCCACTTTTTGTCTAAGCAATTAAACTGTATTTTTTTCCTTAAATTAGTATAACAAATATGTGTACACGTCGACATAAAAATGTACACGTCGACATAAAAATGTACACGTCGACATAAAAATGTACACGTCGACATAAAAATGTACACGTCGACATAAAAATGTACACGTCGACATAAAAATGCACACGACGACATAAAAATGTACACGTCGACATAAAAATGTACAAGTCGACATTTCTCCGCTTGAAATGTGTTTGAAGAATAAGGTTTACCGTATTTTCTCGTATATAATACGCGTTTTATACAAAGTTTTACGTACCCGGCACCAACGGTTTGTCTTATATATTGGTGCGTTTTATGAAAAATATTTTTTACTCAGCACGTCAAAACCCGCGTCTTATATACGGATGCGTCTTATAATTAGGTGCGTCTTATATGCGCGAAAATACGGTAATGCATTACTCCATAAGTTTTAAAACTATCCATATACCCTTTCCTGGTGTGTGACATATTTGAGCTTGAAGATATTAACATACTTTTAAAATGCGCCTATCCATACTGGGGCGCAACTTGTGCTGACTGGGGGAAAATATAAAAAGATTTCCAGACCCAACACACAACAAACAAATTTTTAAAAAAAGTTTTAAATAAAGGCATCCTAAGGATGTGTACACACCTAAGTATACCACTGTACACACCTAAGTATACCACTGTACACACCTAAGTATAACACTGTACACACCTAAGTATACCACTGTACACACCTAAGTATACCACTGTCCACATCTAAGTATAACACTGTACACACCTAAGTATACCACTGTACAAACCTAAGTGTACCAATGTACACACCTAAGTATATCATTGTACACACCTAAGTATACCACTGTACACACCTAAGTATACCACTGTACACACCTAAGTATACCACTGTACACACCTAAGTATACCACTGTACACAACTGTATACCACTGTACACACCTAAGTATACCACTGTACACACCTAAGTATACCACTGTACACACCTAAGTATACCACTGTACACACCTAAGTATACCACTGCATACTTTTAGCAAGCCCCGCTTTAACTAAATAAACATTATAATGTCCCAGTCCAGTTTTACCATGCAATTTATACGTTTCCTTTAAAAAAAATATTTCAATGCTTTTCTTCGTATACATAAAATTATTTTTAAATTGGAGATAATGATATTAAATTTGCTTCGCCCCTTCCCCATAAAAAAAAAGAATAAAAGATAAATTAAATAAAAATTCTTCGGGCAAAAATGGTCAAATACAAGTTAACAAATATATTTTTAATCATCTATATACCAATATTTTAATGTGCCATGGTTTTGGGTTTTGATATTTTGCTGTGACGTAAACGATGGCACTCAAGTATATAAAATCATTGTAAAATATACCGATCGCCATCAGTTTTTCTCGGCCTTGAAATATAAAATCAGAATGTGGTAAATAAAATGATAAGATCTTTATTATAAAGATTTAACACTGGTTATAAATAGATGATAGTAAATAATTTTAATCTCATTTTATACAGAAATCTTAAATCTCACATTCAGATAAATTCTGAAAATAAATCTTTAAAATGTGTTTTACATTTATTTTCTAATATATAATAATACTTACATTTTATTATAGAGTACACATACTGGCATAAAAGCAAATTTCGTTTATCAGATTTAAATTTAATATTATTCCGTAAAACAATACAAAAATCGCTATAGTTGATTTTAAGAGTCCCAATTTAAAGATGATTTTAATGTTACGTGCTGGCTGAACACAAATTTGCACTCTGTCTAGTGCACTTTTCGGAATTTTATTTTTCGCGCCATTGAACTGAAAGTAAAGCACATACATTAGCTCATTGTTATAAATAATATTTTATTATGTTTTACATAATTTTTAAACATTCATTAACAAAAAATTGCCAATTGTTATTGAATGTTAAAAGTAAATTAAACGCTTTGTAAATCAGGTTAAATATAAAGGGTTTAGTTGGACTTTGGTCATTTATAGATTAAAAAAATGTATTAATAATAATAATAATAGGAATAAAGTTTATATGAAAATCACGCCTCATCCCCAAAAGCTCTAAGCGCGGTAGAAAGTCAACCAAATTAAAAGAGAAACGAAACAATCTATATTTTACACATTGAAATACAAAAAGCAACAATATAAAAACTACATTTTTCCTCTTTCAGCAACCAACGGAGTCGACCACTGCGTGGCTGTCAACGCCTACGAGAGGTTTGGAAGTGAGGCTGGTGTTGTAGCGTACGCCACTTGCTGCCATGTTTAACATCCTAAACCTACCGGATGCGGTGATGACAAACGCTCACGCCAAGAGGAAATCTCGAGCTAATATAAAAATTTGCCGGCAAAGCGCCTGTTAGAAGAAAGGATGACATGTCATTTGCCCATACAATCCGTAAAGCAATTTAACACAATGCCAGTGTTCAAGTAAAATTTTATCTGATTTGTGTCGAATTTTCTTTCGTTTTTTAAAGTTTTTGTTGCTCGATCTGGTCCGTTCTTGACCAATTTAGATTTAAAACAATGAAAAAATCTGTCTTCGGAAACGGTGGTGAGGAATAATCTTTTTAAAAATGGTACAAAAGTAATCTAACCTTAATATGAACAATCTCACCCCCCCCCCCACACTTTAACAAAAAAAGGGGGGGGGGGAAAGAACCAACTAATGGGGAGGCTTAGCCTAGAGCGCATATTTGCTTCACTTTGCTTCACTTTGCTTCACTTTGCTTCACTTTGCTTCACTTTGCTTCACTTTGCTTCACTTTGCTTCACTTTGCTTCACTTGGCCATGTCTGTAAATAAAGTAATAGATGCACAAAAGAGGTTTGGGTCAAGGACTGGGCCATTCGGAAAAATAAGAAAGGTTTGGGTGGGGGGCGCTCCGATCACTTGCCTGCAAAATGTTTGGGAAGTACATAGAAGCTAAGAAGCTGCATTATCCAACTATGAGAGATTGTATTAACAGAAGTCAACTGGGAATTTTTGTGTTTAGCTATTTTTAAATAAGTGAAGTTAAAATAAAATAGACTAGATATAGCCCGCTAAACATTGGCGACAGCAATGCGTGAACTTCCCATCTACTAAAGTTATACTTGACAAAACATGAACTCAAGTAACGCACATTTAAGAATCCAACTTTTGCTTCACTCCTCCCCCCCCCCCCCCTTTTTTTTTTCATGATACGTCACTGCACACTTTTTATTTCACGCCCATGAACTATATTAAATATTCAATGTCCCAACCACTTTTAAACCGAATATTTTTTTTACACCATACTTAAATTGAGACGATTTCATTTTCCGAAAAGAAAATATTACGCACCAAACGCAGTTGCGTTATTAAAAAAAATCATTTAGGGCAATTATCTAGAATTATATTTTGCGCGCTTTGAACTTGTTATTGAACCATAATTTCTTTCATACATATAGAATTATTTGTAATATAATCTCAAAACCAAATACGCTGAAAAGGAAGAAGCGGGAAATGGAAGCAGTCCGCGAGTCACAATAGAAACATAAGAGATAACCCCACACTTTCTTACCTGTGCGTCTTCCCGGTATAGCTATATATATATTTATATATAAATAAGCAAGACTATGTTCAAATCCACAATTTTAAGCCAACAGATTATGTTCGGCGTGCTTATAACTACTGTGATGTAGATAGCCCTAGTTCCCAGATTGGCAACTGGAAAATAGGGCAAGGAAATCTCACGCTATTTGGAATTTCTAGCCCCAAAAAAGGACTATGGGTAATTTACCGTGGTAGCAGCTGCAGGCGTGCTGCGTGGCTCGGCCCTGTTTGGGGACCGACCCCATCAAGAATAATTATGAGCACAAACAGTCGGTGGCAATAAATTAATATATTATCAACACAAACCCTAAACACAACGTTTTTCGTATAAATCCTTTATAAATTGAATATCGAGCAACGGTGTGGGGGGTGTGGTTGAAAATTTGACTAAATATGCATACAAGTAATGCATATGTTCAAAAGATCATAACATACCCAAATGGTTGTATGATAACGAGTACGTCCAATTATAAAAATACATATATGACATATTTGTTTTATGGAACTTGGTTACATTGTTTTTGGTAGATTAATGAAACAGGAAGTGGACTTACGATTGTAATTCTAATAATGCATTTGAGGCGAAAAGCTGTTTACAATGATAATTCAAGCTTATCTCCAATGATTTTTATATAATTACGTGAACAATATTTTGATCTAGTTGAACATGAGTTCAACACACCACTTTCAACACACCTTTCAAATCATGAGTTTGTTACACCTGTCAACTCATGTGTTCATCTAGTCTGTTTGACAGATATATCAAGTTGTGTAAAATGTTTAACATCCAATAACGAGATAACCTTTAGGAATTATTGTAACCTTATCATTTAAAGTCAACAAAATGATGCAGATCTAGTTATCTTATAACAACGAAGGTCTGTCAACTAACACTACTCTCATCAAACATTTCATTTTACAATTAATTGCAGTTGTGTCTTTAATGGATAGATTCAAATAAGAAAAACAAAATTTTAATCTCATCTAGCAATACTTGGAACCAGATTGTAGTTTTTTATCCGAAAAGATAAGATTTATTTTACTTCTGAGCTTTTTCCGGCACTTTGTTGCATAATCTCTAAACCCAAGCGATGAAATTCCAAAGATCAGTATAAAACAGTTGTTTTTCTTCTAACAAAGTTTATTTATGAAACTTGGCTGTTTGGAGAGAATGAGATTGAAATACTACTTAGCGGTAGCCTCCATATTGGTGTGGGGTGCCCACTCCGCCCCGGAACTGCTACCGAATCCTGGTTTTGAGGGTGGCCTCGCGAACTGGGTCCATGACGGTTTCACGATGACCGCCGATACGTCACAGCATCATGGCGGCACAACTTCCGGCAAATGCACGGGAAGGTCAGTTTAAGTAGGATATAAAAACTGCGGTGGCAATTAATGGACCACATCTTTAAAAATTGCGAGTTGCAAGAAAATGTTTGATTTGTTTTGTTGTTCACGGTGATGCCATCACCATACGATACATCTATTGTCAAACGTATCGTTTTTTTTTGTTGTGTTTTTTGTATTAAATAAAACGATGTGTTTGTTCTTAGATAGGACGATAAAGGGTAAGTTCATTGAATGTATGGATATAAATAGAATTTTTACAAATCAACTTGGTCAATTTATAAGCTTGTGCGAGATTGTCTAGCTGGGGTTAGTACCAACCGGGGCGAGACAATATTTTTGACAATGCCCATCACGAAAAATTCTCTCTGCAATTTACCAAAGATGTCACCCCTTAATATATAGACAAAAGGGCTGAGGAGGGGGGGGGCTGCTTGTGTTATATATCATCAAATTTTAGATTCAAATAATATCATATCAATATTCTTCAAATTTGGGATTTAAAAAAATCAATATTGCTCATTGCTTACAGGAAAGGGTTGTCTGTTGCTTTCCATTTGCTACGTGCATTACACATTACAATAGGTGATATGTCTTGATATCTTATCGTATTGTAAATAATGTGATCCATTTTTTTAAAATAAAAATACGTCATTTCCCGGAATGTTTTAGTAAACATCAAAAGAAGAAGAAATATACCTATATTCCTAAGGCCTTTTCGAAGATTAACAAGATCCAGAGAAAAAAAAACGATTTTTAAAAAAAAAAACAAATTGTGAAGAAGTAATTCGGCCAACAAACTGATCCCAATAGCATTGCATTGACGTAAACCCTTAGTAACCAATGTTCATGGCGAAAAACTTTGATAGCAGATTTTGATGGATACGAAATTCTGAAAATGCCTACTTCTTATCTTGGAAATTTAAAAAACAGAAAATTTATTTTAAAAATACTTAATGAAGTATTGCTCCGATTAAGAATCTGCTCCAATTAAAGGCGAAGCTCAATTTATTTATTTTTTATAATAAGCGTCTTTTGAAAAAAATGAACGAATAAAAAATCAAATCAAATATATTTTAAAAAAACTTAATTTGAAGATTTAAAAAAAATATCATTAAATGTCCCACGATTTGATAACATGAATTTTATTATTTTGTATTTAAACAGAACTCAAGCTTGGCATGGTCCAGGACAGCTGGTTCAGGTCAAACCTGGGGGCCGTTACGCCTTCCATATTTACATTCGTTTGGTAAGTGACCTGCCAGGCGCTGTGTACCAGTCAGCTGGAGTCACTATCAATTTGAAACCAAAGGACAATGGTCAGTAGTAACTATGAATGATGGTTATTTATTTTGTTAGTTTAAGTCTTTTGTTTTGGTTTGCTGGTTAGGGTGAAATGATAGATTATTTTGTGTTGCAATCAGTGTGTGAAAATTTTAAAGGCGTGTTCGTGAAGTCGTGTTTGAAGCAATGTGTGTGTAGTCTTTGTTTGTTGTACGGCGCTCTCAAGATGTATTTCGTGGAGACATTATCAGCAGCTGGGGCAACAGAGCCCTTTTATCGATGATGGTTTAAATAATTTTGTTAGTTTTTAAGAATTTTATTTGCATATAAAATGGGAAATTATATATTTATTGAAAAAGATCGTAGCTTTACTTTACGGAGTTCAAAGATAAAAAATGAAGGGAAAAAAACGCAAAGTGATGAAAATTGTTCTCAACGGAAAATGCAATTTTGATTTACCCAAATCAGGAGCGGACGAATACATCTCTATAACTCATCAACCATTCTTGACCGCCGCCGATGGATGGGTGCAGTTAGGGGCAGATTTCGTTGTTCCGAACCGAGGTAATCATATATGATTAGTAAACTAAATGAATTATTCATTCTATGTCTTGTAGTAATCCTCCCTTCCCACCTCTCTATTAACCCGCGTGGTTTAGTGGTGAGAAAAATATTCTCAAATTCTCCACCTAAAAATTTTGCATCACTCAAACTCATCTTCCAAATAAGCAATCTGGTTTTGCTTAAATTATAATTTTTAAATTTTGTGTGAAGTTTTAAATTTTTTTTTTTTTTTTTTTTTAAATTTTTTTTTTAGAAAGACAATTATTTTTATTATCTCGTTTGATTTTTTTTCCCTTGTTGTTATTGTTGAAATATTTAAAGCAAAATATATTTCCAAACCAAAACAGTTTCTGATAATTTAGAAAATCTGTCCATGTTCGTATGTCCAAGAATACACCCAGGCTAAGATCTTCGTCGAAGGGTTGACCCCGCAGGTCGACTTCTACGTGGATGACGCGTCGCTAACGGAAATTGTCGCAGACACGAATTGGAAGGCGGAGGCCAACAGCAGGATCGAATCTCTTAGGAAGAGCAACATTCACTTCAAGTGAGTGGAGTTTTATATTTCTCTTTCTTCTATATTTTGAGGGTCAGCGAACAATGAATTGGTCATTCTGGCTCCTATGTTTCAGAGGGGTTCGCTATCTTACTGTGCGTGGTTTTGAAAGGGATACTTCCCTGGTTGCAAGGGTTGCTCAGCAATTGAAGGGCTGAGTTTTAAAAGTACTTAAGTTACAAAAATGAGTTAAGACAGGCATTATATTTGATTACTTCCCCTGAATCATTCCTGTAAATATTCATGAAAAATGTCCACATGTGTTTGATTCAGAGTTACCTCGAACAGATTTTAATGTCTCTAAATAAGAATTTAAAAACTTTAAACTCATTTTTCTCAAAACTTCAAAAATACACTTAAGTACTTTTTCTACTCGGCCCTTCAATTGTATTATGAACTGGGGGTTGGAAGACAGGAGGCAATAGACATAAATGTGTCGAGTGTAGTCGCCCCAACTTTTGCTTTTGGAAGATTGTTCCAGTCCCTTATTGTCTTTGGCAGGAATGAGGCGCTCCTGTATTTAGTTCTTGTTTTTATGAGCTGGACTTGCCTGTCGTGGTCTGTATGTGTGGGGGAGGGTGGACGAGTTTCTGTTTAATGCTGGAGCAGTGGACCAGCCCATTTTTTGTATCTTGTACATCATGGTAAGCCTGGATAGTCGTTGTCGTTCTTCCAATCGTTACCAGCCCAGTGTTTCCAGCATGCTGCCAACACTTGAGGTGTTTCTGTAGCGGTTCAGGACAAAGCGTGCTGCCCGTCGCTGGACCGCCTCCAACCTGTCGATGCTCTTCTGGGTAATTGGGTCCCAGATTGTAGACGCGTACTCTAAAGGCGGCCGATCAAAGGCTTTATTTTCTTTTTCTTTTACTCTTGTTCAGATTTCGCCTTAGGAACCCCAGAATCTTGTTTGCCCGGTTGCACACATTGTTAATGTGCTCGTCCCAGCGGACCTCTCTCTGAATGGTAACACCTAGGTACCTAACGGAGCAAACTGGCTCAAGAATATGGCCATGCAATTTTTAAGGGTTTTGTAGAGGGGATCTGCTTCTGGAGACTGACAGGGTCTGGCACTTGGTAGGATGAAATTCCATGTCACAGCCCATCTCCCATTTCGCTAACCAATGGAGGTCCGATTGTAGCTGGTCCTGTTCAGAACTGTTGGCGATCATGCTATACACCGCCGTGTCGTCTGCGAACAGTCTTGTTTGAGAGGTCAGTTTCTCGGGCAGATCATTGATATATGCTAGAAACAAACAGGGTCCTAGCACCGAGCCCTTGGGGAGGGGGGGGGCACCTGTTGTAACTCCAAGAAAGAAGGAGGTTGTGCCATCTAGCACTACTGCCTGCCACCGGTCGCTGAAGAAGTTAGAGATCCATATTTTGGTAGAGCCGTGTATCCCATATCTCTGCAGTTTGTGTTATCTACTTTGATAAAGAATGTGGACCAGGTTATTTCTAAATGTGCAGGATGTTAAACATAAAACAAACACATTAAAAATTCAAAGTATAATTATTTTTTTTTCAAATAAAAATCTTAACCCATTTATATATATAGTCTTTCTAAATCAATTGCGATTGTATAAAAACTATATTTCCTTTTTTTTTAAACGAATCATAACAATGTTCTATGGCGGTTAACACACAAAAAAACGGGTTGACATAAAATGAAACATTTTCTTTAAATAGTAAAAGTATAAATTATTTTTTTTATACAATAACACCAGATTTGACTTGACTTTTATCCACAGTTTCAACGTAGCTTCAAACTTTAATGTCAACGACCTAAGAGTGCAGGTATGTCATCGTTCAACATCCGGTGAGACCAGAGGATTTTTATTTACCAAAAAAAGTCAATTTTTTTACAAAAAAACTTCTATAAGTTCATGCACATCTTAAGTAGAAGTCCTCGTCGGTCTTATAGGCACAGCCCGGGTAAAAAAGGTTCTTGTATTTTAACACAAAATAGTTCATTTAAATTTGAACGAAACAAAAATTGTTGGCTCGAGCCAGTCAGGGGGGGGGGGCTTTCCTTTCATTTGGCTCGATAACTTATCAGTCTAACAAGATCTCAACAAACTGTGATTTATAAACTAAAAGGTCACCATTACTGGTCAAGGGAATTACCGAAAAGGCTAATTCAGATAGATTGTACCTCATCATTAGGTTTAGGGATAGATTTAACGTTCATGTTATGTTTAGGGATAGATTTAGGGTTCAGGTTAGGTTTAGGGATAGATTTAGGGTTCAGGTTAGATTTAGGGATACATTTCGGGTTCAGGCAACCAAGATAGCGGCCGTGGTAAAAAAAACGCGGTGCGATCTATCCGAATTTACCGCCAAAAGTGACCCTCTTCAACATGTTGAGCTAAATATGCGATTTCTGGGTTTGTACTGCATTGTTGATCTTTGGCGCCATGTTTGTTACCACTTCCTGTCTTACTTAAAGCTTGGCATAGCTCTATTCCTGCGTGTTCTCTTAGACTGATACACACCGGAGTGACTTGTGGTATGTTCAAATACAATATTACATTATATACCATTGGGTAACGGCTCTAGCAAATAAATTGTTCACCTGTGATGCCAAGAAACCAGAAATAGACGCTTTATATGACAATTTAGACTTCAGTAAGAAGTCAGTTTTCCGCACTGCTGGTACTGCTCACTGTGTGTTTGTAGACATTTTAAATAGAGCATCCCGATATCGCTATACGCAGAGGCCCTTGGGCCGTCAAAGGCTGGTACTATTGTATCTGGCCTGCATCCTCCTGGCAAATTCGTACTCTCCTGAACCCAATCCTGGACCGAACGTCGCTACGAGTGCTGCGGGTGTCCTGCCTTGCATGTCCAATCTTGTTCCAAATCCCTGTCATCAAAGATCTGCGGAACATGTGACCTTGCTGTACAGTCGGAGGATAGAGGCGTTGCCTGTGAACAATGTGGGCAATGGTTCCATGGTCAATGCCAAAGCATCGACACAACTTATTACAACCAGCATGCTGAGGTTTCTGGCGTGCCGTGGTACTGTACTGTCTGCGGTGGACGGACTAGCCAGTCTTTGTTTGACCTCCATGGTGCAGGGACAAACTCTAACTTCCCAGATTTCTGTCTGAATCCCTCATGCTCCACAACAACGGACATTCGAAGTTTTCAGCCACCACATTGTTCAACTTCGATGCGCTGCAGTCAGCAGGACAAATGGAAACACAGACCATAGCGCATTTTGAACGTGAACTTTCAGTCTGCAAGCGGGAAGAGAGTCGAGATAGCAAACCTGATCAACAGCCTAAAACCTGACATCATACTGGGTACAGAAACATGGCTGAATCCCTTCATTGCCAACGCAGAGGTTGTACCGGATAATTATAAATTATTCCAGCGAGACAGAAAAGACAGAGGAGGATGAATACTTGTTGCTGTCCATCACAACCTGGACTGACACGCTGCTCCAGAACTAGATGTTGATGACTGCGAGCTCCTGTGTGTGAAAGTGAAACTGAAGGGTAGACGCACACTTTATGTTTGTGCCTATTACAGACCCAACACATCAGATCAACCCAGCCTCAGGAGGCTCGAATTATCACTTCAGAGAGCAACACAGTCAATGAACGTTTTTCTCCTTATTAGGGGGGGGGGGGATTTTAACTTTCCTGGTTGGAACTGGCAGATTCCTGCCTTGAAGCCCAAGTCACCATACCCTGTCCTACACTCTGACTTCATGGAGATGATTAACAACCATGGTCTGGAACAGTTGGTTAAAGAACCCACGAAGGGGGGGGGGGATCACTCTTGGCCTACTCCTCGACAACTGTCCACATCTCATCCCCGGGATTTCAGACCACTGCATACCATATTGTGAATTTTAGGTTAATACACTAAAAAAGAAGCAGGTCATACGAGAAATCCCAATTTATGCCAAGGCAGACAGGGATTGCCTGAGAGCTGTAACAACAGAACTGAGCTTAGACATGCAGGCGATCCAGGGAACCGCGACAACAGAAGAACTGTGGCTGAAGTTTAAATCAACAATCACTGATGCAGTGAAGAAAAATATACCACACAAGACCACCAAAACCTAAGATAAATCAGCCATGGGTCACGGCTGAAATTCGTGGGCTAATCCACAGGAGAGACCGCCATTACAGGCGATTGAAGAAAAATTGCTCCGTTGAACTGAGAGAGGAGGTACTGAGACCCCGCCGAACCATCCAACGCTTACTGCGCAGATCGTATTGGAACTACCTGAACGATATTTTCACAGAGAAAGACACTCCGACCAATGGTGTCAAGAACAAGCACTTCTGGAGCAATATGAAGCACAAAAAGTCCGCAAACGTTGGAGCTTCCCCCCTGAGATGGGACGGTCATTTGACATCTGACCGAAAAACACAGGCTGATATACTCAATCAGCAGTTCCAGTCGGTCTTTGGTGACGGCAGAGAGTACTCAGAGGCTGAGTTCCACCTAAAAACCAACATGATGAACACAGCCTACCCCGTCATGGAAGATATTCAGATTTCAGGATAGGGGGTGCTTGCCCTCCTCAAAACCATTAACCCATAAAAACCATGTGGTCCTGACAGTATAAAACCACGAGTGCTCATTTGCGTCTATTGCCTCAGGCCTTCCAACCCCCAGTGCATGATACCCTCACACAGTTACTCTTGTAAACAGTGAAATACCCTGATCAACACCAGGCACAGAAACATTGCAAATCCCATCTACATTCATAGGAGCCATAATGATCAATAAATTGATCGTGGGACATTAGTATATAGAAAAAGAAGAAAAAATATTTTATCTTTTGAAAAGAAACGAATTTTTTTACAAATCTTCCATGGGCTGAATCCCTTTGTTCAGTAAGATGATCATGTGCCAAAAAATAATAAAATACATTATTTTCCGTTATTTTCAGTTTTTTTTAAATCGTGTACAGCGATGACGTCAATTGTGAAATATAAGTTGACTAGATGTTTAAAAAATCTTATTTTGATGGTGTAGTGTCATAGACTTACATTTCGTTGAATAGTAATATTTCGTCTCTTTTAATAGTAATCTTAGTAATGGCAGAGGGACATCTCCATCGTGACGCGTCGCGGCCCGATTTTCAGGCTTAAGGGGGGATGCTTTGGGGAGGATATAACGAGCAATAGAGCGACGGCCCGCTGACGACATTTCCTAATGTGACAAAAGTAATCTTAGATCTTCATATTGTCTTAGCTGTAAATCGCCCCCCCCCCCCCAATTCTTTTATTTTCCGAACACACTCCGGCTTCTGGTCCTAGTAGAGTTCCTATTTGAATCTGACAGGAACTAAACTTTCCACTTTCTTATCTTGTGGTAAAAGTTGCAACAAATTAATTTTTTTTGTTTTACATGGGCCAGATTGACCACACCAAACATCTGTTCGCCTTCGGCACACAAGCGACCGCTGACTACATCGTGAACCCTGATTACCGTCAGTTTCAGAACATCCTGTACCACATGTTTAACTGGGTCACCATCCAGGAGTACAAGTGGACGTTCAACAGAGGGACACGAGTGAGTCCATATGTGAACCATACAAAAATATTTTTAACGTTTTACCATCTTAATGTACATTATTTTATAGATAATTCCTTTTAAAAACTTGTTGTTAAAAAATTTCATCCTGTTCTCATACTTCCGTTATTCATAGGAGCATCCAGATTTTTCAGTCGCAGTGGCGGCAACTGATGAACTCAGGAATCATGGGTAGGGAATGTTTCAGTATATTCGAAGATATGGGTAGGAAATGTTGCAGTATATTCCAAGATATGGGTATGAAATGTCGCAGTGTGTTCAGTCACTATTTCTTCTGAAATTAATGCCTAGAAAGCCGTTTTAAAATGCTTGCTTTAATTTGATTTTAAATGCGTTCTCAACGCAGTTTTATTTTCTGATATACATGGCAACAGACTACATGTACGCGGTCACTGTATGTTCTGGGCAGTACCCGGGAACCAGCCAAGCTATGCAACACCACTGACTGGTCAAGCCCTGAAAGATGCAGTTGACCAACACATCAAGTACATAACTGGAATCACTAAGGGGAAGTAAGTTTGCGTTAAATGTTTTTTTTTTTAAAATGTGTTACGTCTCTTTTCAGTGCAAAAAACAAAAAAAGCCTTATTTTGAGGGACGAAATCATTAAAAAGCATTTCCAGGAAATTGTTGCGTGCATCGTTTCGGATTTCCAACGATTTTTTTTCCCTCACATTTATCATTTTTAAAAATTTTTTAAATGATTATTTTATTAGTTTTGAAAGATAAGATTATAACGATAATACGTTTTGTTTTTTGTTGCACACAGTTACCTCAGTTAAATTTTAATCATGGTTACAATGTTTAAATGTGCTCTGTTTCTCTTGTCAGATTGAAGATAGAGTCAATATTTCCTTCACAGCCCATAATTCCCTTAAAGTTTTTTTCATCTTCTATTACCTTTAAGTAACAACATAAAAAATAGTTTATAGCTCTTCGTTTACGTAGAAATCTAAAATACAAATTTGACAATAATGAATATAGCGCAAAATATGTCACACATTGTGGGATTTTTGGTTTTTTTCCATCATTATGTACAATAATAATTTTTGTTTTAACATAAAATCTATTAAAAATTAATTTAAAAAAAATATTTTTTGTAAAAAAAAAAGGTTGTCACCAACAACTTGACTCTCTCTGTCTTTCTCTCTCTCTATCTATATTTCTCTTTTTCTTTCTCTCTCTCTCTCTCTCTCTCTCTCCGTCTATCTATCTTTCTCTTTCTATTTGTCTTTCTCTTTCTCTCTCTCTATCTATCTTTCTCTTTCTCTCTTTCTTTCTCTCTCTCTCTTTCTATCTCTCCATCTCACTCATACGCCCCCTATCCCTCGCAGACTGTCGCATTGGGATGTCGACAACGAGCTTCTTCACGGCCAATTCTTTGAGTCCAAGACTGGCGACCAGCACTACACGTACCACATGTTCCAGGCCGTGCACGCAGCTGAACCAACGCCGAGACTTTTCCTCAACGACTACAGCGTCTTGGTCAACGGGAAGGACACTTTGGTAAGTTACCAAGTCATGGTATTGCCATTTTCAAACCCAGGGCTCACCAAACTAAAGCACGCATGCCTGATCCGGTCCATGACATCAATTCATCTTGCCCAAAACGTACCTTAATTTGCTTGATAAAACGTATGGAACACGAGATGTGACACAATTTAAATTCTATTATTAGAATTAGGTGCTTCGATTAAAATTTTTTTATTCAAAATAATTATTAAAATATTATAGAACATATATTATAGAACATATATTACAGAACATATATTATGAACATATATTATAGAACATATATTATAGAACATATATTATAGAACATATATTATGAACATATATTATAGAATATATATTAAATAACATATATTATGAACATATATTATAGAACTCATTTTAAATGAAAAAAATGAAACCATAATCAACTTTCTAGCTGTATTACTTTTTGGGCTATAAATAAATTTTTAAAGTGCGAGATCCTTTGGTATTTTTTACTACGGACTGCATCTCCACATTTTGTGAATGATGAGAACTTGAAACTTATTTCGAAGAAGGCTGTCATTGTTTGAAGCATAAATTGTTCTCATTTTCCCAACTACAATCGCCGAAAATATCAACCTCGATTTTCCGACAAAAGTTATTTGTGACTCAATCAAACATTTTGGGAGATATTTTCAGATCTTGACAGAATTGAGAGTGACATTCTTTTGTTTCCAGAATCCGTTTGATTATAAACTTGATTATTGGCCAGTTGAACTACAGTTGGAGCGCATTGATTTGCAAGCAAATGTCTTGTTGAAAGAGAAGGAAAACTTGTGTACTTTTTTAACGCTGCTTACTTAATGTTGAGTTTCCTAAATTTGCTGTTGGTACGGCATCAGTGTTTGGAATAATATTGTGTAGTTTAAGGGTCAGTGGTCAAAAGGGTGGATGTCTTTTCTTCTTTTTGGATATACTGTATTGTGTTGCATGATAATTGTATATTGATTGATTCTCAAAATCATGTTGTGTATTTTCTAATTAGTGTCATGTATTTTTTAAAAATTGTATATTTTAAGTTGTTCTCCCCGTATGATGGTCCATTTTCTAATGAGTGGTTCTCATTGTGTTGTGGTCATATGGGTGTTTTCTTCTTATAAAATATTTGTTTTGTAACATGATAAGGTTATTTAAAGTAATTGAGATGTACTCAAGCTTGGTTTAGAGTCAGTGGTCATAAGGGATTGTATATTTTAAGGGGCTCCTAATGAGTGGTCTTGTTGGGTTATATTTTATTTATTTTGAGGGGCTCTCAAGCTTGGGTAAAGGATCACTAATCATAGGGGCGGGTTGTAGTAATTTTGGTTGTTTCTCATTTTGAGTAGTTCTCCTTACGTGTGGATTGAAGTATGATAGTTGTTATTTAAGTTGATTGCCAGATTCTCTATCTTGGTTTAGGTGTCACTTGTCACATGGGTGGAATGTTGTATGATGGCTTTTATGTAAGTTTATCGCCTGGTTCTTAAGATTGGGTTAATAATATTAATATACAACTATAATAAACATTACCCTCATACTTTTAGAACCGCTCGTTTTAAAAATAAAATACAAAAGGACCCCCACATAATGAGAACCACTCTATAAAAACAATTCAACTAATTAAAACAACAAGGGAAATTAAATGCACGATACGTCACGTCTTTGTTATCTATATTATTTATATTTACAATAATTTTGAGAACCAATCAATTAAAAAAATCAATCAATATAAAAATTAAAACAACACGATGAATATCATCGTACAACAACAAGGTATATTATTTATTAAAAAGTAATTAATTGATTATCACCCCTTAAGCAACTCGCGATGACCCGCAAGAAACCCGCCAGAAATACCCACCAAAATATTTCCCCATTCCGACATTACATACTACTTTTGCGAGATGGGACGGCTTTTTGACGTCTGAACCAAAAGCAAAGGCGGACATTCTAAATCAGGGGTCGGGAACCTTTTTGTCTGAGAGAGCCATGGACACCACATATTTTGAAAAATAATTATGTGAGAGCCATACATTATGTTTAAAACTAAAAATTCAAGTAAATGTGTGCATTTTGTGCAATTCAACACTAATGCTTCTGATGCTGAGCTGTAGATCTGCGAGACAGCTACAGCCATCAATGGAGCCACATCTGGCTCGCGAGCCATAGGTTCCCGACACCCCTATTCTAAATCAACAGTTCCAGTCGGTCTTTGATGACAGCAAAAGAGTACTCTGAGGTTGAGTTCCTTTTAAAGACCAACATGATGAGCACAGCCTTCCCCGTCATGGAAGATATCCACATTTCAGAGCAGGGTGTGCTGGAACTCCTTAAAACCATTAACCCCTACAAGGCATGTGGTCCTGACAACATTAAACCACGAGTGCTAAAAGAATTGGCCAATGAAATCGCTCCGTTGCAGACAATCCTCTTCCAATCGTCGTTACTCACAGGCAACGTTTCAACAGACTGGAGAACAGCGCATGTCATTCCAATCTACAAAAAAGGTGAGCATTACGACCCAGCCAACTACCGCCCGGTATCTCTCACCAGCGTAGTATGCAAACTATTGGAGCACATAATAGTAAGTGCGGTCATGAATCGTCTTGAAAACTACAATATATTCAATGACTGTAAGCATGGCTTACGAGTTAATAGATCATGTGAGACCCAACTCCTTGAATTTGCTGAAGAATTGACGACCAATTTGGAGAACAGCAAGCAAACTGATGTGCTTGTGCTGGACTTTTCAAAGGCATTTGACCGTGTCAATCATAGTTTTCTATTACACAAATTGCAGAGCTATGGGATCTAAGGAACTACCAATACATGGAGCTCTAGCTTCCTCAGCGACCGATGCCAGGCTGTAGGGGTAGATGGCACAACCTCCTCCTTTGTCGGTGTTAAGTCAGGGTCCCCCAGGGCTCTGTGCTAGTTCCCTGCTTGTTCTTAGCATATATCAATGACCTGCCCAAGAAGCTAACCTCCAAAGCAAGTCTGTTCGCAGATGACACGGCGATGTATAGGACGATCACAAACAGTTCTGACCAGGACCAGCTGCAACAGGACCTTCATCGGTTAACTGAGTGGGAGATGAGCAGGGACATGGAATTTCATCCCGTCAAGTGCCAGAAACTGTCAGTCTCCAAAAACAGATCCCCTCTACAAACCCTTACAAATTGCATGGCCATATTCTAGAGCCAGTTTCCTCCGTAAAGTACCTAGGTGTTACCGTCCAAAGAGAGGTATGCTGGGACGAGCACATTAACAATGTGTGCAACCGGGCAAACTAGACCCTGGGGTTCCTAAGGCGAAATCTGAAGATCGGCAACTCAAGCGTGAAAGAAAAAGCCCATAAAAGCCTTTGTCCGGCCGCTTTTAGAGTACGCATCTTCAGTCTGGGACCCATTTACCCAGAAGAGCATCGACAGGTTGGAGGCGGTCCAGCGACGGGCAGCATGCTTTGTCCTGAACCGCTACAGAAACACCTCTAGTGTTGGCAGCATGCTGCTAACTCTGGGCTGGTTACCGTTGGAAGAACGACGACGACTATCTAGGCTCTCCATGTTGTACAAGATAAAAAAAATGGGCTGGTCCACTGCTCCAGTATTAAACAGAAACTCGTCAATCTCCCACCTAGACAGCGAATAGGCCACGACAAGCAGTTCCGATTTTTAAAAACAAGAATTCAGTACAGTAGCTCTTCATTCCTGCCAAAGACAATAAGGGACTGGCACAAGCTTCCAAAAAGCAACAGTTGAGGCGACTACACTTGACACATTTGCGTTTATTGCCTCCTATCTTCCAACCCCCCCCCCCCTTTTCATAACACCCATTACTAAGTTACCCTTGCAACCAGTGAATTATCCCCTTCAAAACCACCCACATTAACATCGCGAACCCCTCTGAACATGAGGAGCCAGAATGATCAATTCATTGATCGTGGGCCCTTAAAGCATAGAATATGAAGACGAACACATGTGCGTCATACGTGCAGCTTATAGGAATAGCTAAGATATATCGGACATTAAGTTTATCAAGGCTATCAGAGTGCACACAATGTTCTCTCTCCTAGTGGTGGGCATTTATATGGCGCATTTTTGTAATGTTGTTTAAGGCTCCTTGTATAGTCCGATTTTGAAAAGAGCTAAGATAGAAAATATTGCGGTGGTTGCGACTGTTTCAGGGGAGGGTTTAGCTCTGCTCACATACCTATTAGCACTCGACACACACCTCTTGACAAGGGTCATACTGCAAATGGTACAAGTCACACACCTATTGGTAGGGTTCCCACAGCTATTGGCACGAGTCATACACCTGTTGTAACGGAAGTTGAGAACGGACACTAACATGAACATCCTTAAAGGTTTGTTATTTTCAAGTTTGGACTTGAATAAAGTCTTTAGACACAAAATAAGTAGGTCCAACCCATTGATCCAATCCATTGATCAAACTCATGTTCTAAAAGGGCAATCAGAGCTGTCAGAGCAATCAGTGTAGTCATAGAAGTTAGAGCTAAAGATTTTCTTTTTGAATAACTATTCGTGACGCGTTGGTTTTTTTTCTGTACACATTTGATGTTTTAGTTTGTTTAACTCTTCATTCTCTCAGGCATACTTGGAACAGATCAAACAATTCAAGGCGGCCAATGTCGGTCTCGGAGGTGTTGGTGTTCAGAGTCACTTCCATCACTACGAAGCTCCTGACCCAACTCTCTTGAAGGTAAATTATTCCGGCGTTGTATTTCTGTTATGTCTTTGGCGGGATAGTGTTCATCGGCGGCATTTGACGGGATGGACTACACGGGGACACTTGACGAGATGGACTTCGTGGGCAGTACAGGAGGAATGAGCGGAATCCCTTAATTCCCCATTTGGACATATTTTGTTTCGTTTCTTAGACAATATTCCCTACATTTTAATCATTTGGTTGATTTTCAGAGCAGGTATATTGATTCAACTATTTAAAACTGGTCGCTATAGTAAGAGTTTTTGCGGGAAAATGTTCACAAATTTGTATTCGTGACAATGTGTGTAAGGGTGCACCGTTTTAAATAAAGTACATATTTAAGTTTTTTTTTAAAGTTCTAGTAAGTAGTTCCAAAAGGAAAATGAGTCTTGACCTTGGAAGAAGGTCTCCACATCCAGTTTTTATTTGAAAAAAAATTGACCGTCTCCTTTCAATCTTAACGCAAATTTGCACACACTTTGTTACCTAGTGTAAAAGCTATAAAGAAACTTTAGCATAGACTTTAAAGTAAAGTTAAATCTGAAACACTTATTTTGATTTATCCAAAGCACCGTTTGGACCTTCTGGCACAACCTGGCTTACCCATATGGGTAACGGAACTGGATCTGGCAGCCCCTGATGAGAACACGCGTGCTGATTGGTCAGTATGATTTCTCCTAAATATTTTGTAAATCCTTTGTGGCGTATAGTTAGAACCCAAACTTATAATAGAGAATTAACCCTCAGCATTTGTTGCACGATTTTTTACTCAAAAGTATCTGCATGCAGTACTTTTCAAAGAAAAAAATAATAATATAATTATGTTTAAACATTTTTTGTAGGACGGTTTTCTATCTACAAAGACGAAGCATTTTTATCATTTTTACTGAGCTCTTATGCTATTGAATAAAGAGCCCTAATTTGTTTTGTATTAACTGTTTCCTACATCTAGTTTGAAACATTATAGACAAGGATTTTTAACCATTTTGCAGTGCTGACCCTCCCCTCCTTGAATTTTAACATATTCCCTCACTCCATCTCGATTTTATCACATTCCCTCACTCCATCTCGATTTTATCACATTCCCTCACTCCTTCTCGATTTTAACACATTCCCTCACTCAATCTTGATTTTATCACATTCCCTCACTCCTTCTCGATTTTAACACATTCCCTCACTCAATCTTGATTTTATCACATTCCCTCACTCCTTCTCGATTTTAACACATTCCCTCACTCCTTCTCGATTTTATCACATTCCCTCACTCCATCTCGATTTTATCACATTCCCTCACTCCTTCTCGATTTTAACACATTCCCTCACTCAATCTTGATTTTATCACATTCCCTCACTCCTTCTCGATTTTAACACATTCCCTCACTCAATCTTGATTTTATCACATTCCCTCACTCCTTCTCGATTTTAACACATTCCCTCACTCCTTCTCGATTTTATCACATTCCCTCACTCCTTCTCGATTTTATCACATTCCCTCACCCCTTCTCGATTTTAACACATTCCCTCACTCCATCTCGATTTTATCATATTCCCTCACTCCATCTCGAATTTATCACATTACCTCACCCCATCACGAATTTATCACATTCCCTCACTCCATCTCGATTTTAAAACATATTTACTGCATATCCCCACGTCCTCCCCCCCCCCCTCTGATGTTTAAAAAAAGTTCTTATAAAAATGTAAACAATCCGGGCAATGCCTCTCCTGTGGTAGCGGGCATCGCTGGTTAAGATCCCCTATTATAGAAAAATATAGTCAAAATAAATCATTCTCTATTAAAATTTCAATTTTTACGTTCCACTGATATATCCAAGACCTAGATGCGAATAACGTGGCTGTTTGAATATATCAATTTGAGTAGAAGCCATGACTTGAGCTGTATTTTGTTTAAAATGATGAAGAGTTTCTCAATTCTCACTTACTCATCCCTGCCTATTAGTTCCAATGGCAAGACTTTGTCAAGGCGGCTGGAAAAAGAGACCAGGCTGCAAGAAGTTGTTGGAATTTTCATTTTGTCTATGTCGTTGCCTACGGACATCGCCGGGTTTTACTTTAGAGCTTTCCTTTTCGTAGAAGCTGATGCTGGTGTTTTTTTTCTTCCCCTTTCTTTCTGTTAATAGGTTGACTCATTTTAGACCGCTCGGCATTCATATCAAGACGTTATTGAATAAAGTTGCAATCAATGCATCCTTTAAAATATATGTCAGTGTCTTAAAAAAATTTCACAGGTATGAGACAGCTCTGAGACTTTACTTCAGTCACCCGGCTGTTGAAGGGATCATTTTTTGGGGATTCTGGGATCACGACATGGATCCCGAAATGGCCCTTGTCCACGGCAATTCTTTCACGGTGGGTTATTCTTCATAAGGCGATAAAATGTAAATCTTGAAAAAAAATTTTTTAAATAGTTGAAATTATTATGTTTAAAGCTGCACACCCTACTAGAAACACAAAATAATTCCTAATTTTGCAATATTCGGCAAGTTGTACTCGTACACTTTTGGAATATCCATTATCTAGGGAAAATCTTGGTATCACGCATTTCCATTTTTTCTCAGAATATATTAAATTTGTGACAGGAAAGCCAATGAAAAATTCTCCTTTACCGCGCTAGAATTAGTAACTTAAATAATCCTTCACTTTATAACTACATCTCGCCTTTATAAGTTGTCACCACTTAGATAAATATTCTTCCCATGATAAAAAAATTTTTATGAGAACAATAATGTCAAAACAAGACATCTAAAGGATTTATCAAGCTCAAAAAAATCAGCCATCATGTCATTCCTTTGTTGACAAAATTGACCATCCTAATTTATTTAGACTTAATAACAGCGTAGGGAGCAAGCGGGTATAATCTTATAGATTAAGGGGAAATTAAATTTTGTTAATGGTCCTGTACTAACTTTGAGGGAATTAATTCGTCTTGAAGGAGCTGGATCATTGGAGCTGTGATGAAGAGGGTGGGATGTATCTACAGAATTTTACATATGCGAAATGGTTCAAATAATTATTCGCGGAGGTAGTTCTTTTTGGAGCGATATTAATTACTTTCATGATGACTCTTTTTAAATTGGTATCTGATCGCACAGCGACAGATAATAGGTTATGTAGGCTTCTTTTAAGGCATTGGAGAATATGTTAATAATTTGTTTTTGAAACGATTCAAAAATTTTAAATATAGATTGAAAGATTTATAACAATGATAAAAAACAATAAAGGAAATTGTTTTCTTCGTAAACACATTAGCCGTTTGGTGTTAAAAATGTTTGGTGTTAAAAATGTTTGGTGTTAAAAATGTTTGGTGTTAAAAATGTTTGGTGTTAAAAATGTTTGGTGTTAAAAATGTTTGGTGTTAAAAATGTTTGGTGCTTGAAGACAATTTAAAAATTGCAAAAAGTCATTCTTGGCCCATATGACTTAATCAACAGTTGGACAAGGCCGGTCAGCGCTATCTCCAACTGACCAAAGAAGAATGGAGCACACATCTGAACAGATCGCTGTCGGCGGGAACAACTTTCACCGTCAGGGGTTTCCAGGGCGATTACGACCTGGTCGTGTATTACAAAAACAAACCCATCAAGATACAGACTTTCTCTGTGGGGAAGACGGACGCCACGGTCGGTGTGCAAATATCTGGGGACGGACGTGAGTAACTGACTTCTACTTTCAAATAATGTCATTTATAGATTTACCAATTTTGAGTTCATATTTTCTCTTATGGAGATTTTCAACAGAAACTAAAGTTTGTAGGATCCTGTAGATTTTAAACACATTGAATAATGCATTTAATTCCATTTAATCAAAACGTATATTTACAATATTAAAGAACTAGAATTTGCATGACAAACATTGGCGACAGCAATGAGTGAACTTCTCATCTACTTTATACTTGACAAAACATGAACTTCAGTAACGCACATTTAAGAAACACAATTTTTGCTACACCCCTCCCCCCCCCCCCCATCATACGTCACTGCCCACGTTTTATTTCACGCACATGAACTATATTAATATATTCTGATGTCCCAACCACTTTTAAACCGAATATTTTTTACACCATACTTAAATTGAAACGATTTCATTTTCTGACACGAAAATATTACGCGCCAAACGCGGTTGCGTTATTAAAAATATATTTATATCATTTAGCGTATTTATCGGGAATTATATTTTGCGCGCTATTGAACTTATTATTGAACCATATTTTCTTGCAAACATATAGAATTATTTGTTATATACTCTCAATACCAAATTCGGTTATAAGGAAGTAGACACGATTTTTACGAAGCAGCCGCCGGAAATGGAAGCAGTCCACGAGTCGCACCATTATCGCCTTTATATATATATATATATATATATATATATATATATATATATATATATATATATATAAATATATATATATATGATATATGCCTTATGGCTTTTCATTCTAATGGCAATTGAGAAAAAACTAGAAAAAACTAAACAATTACTTGGTAATATGTTGAATACATTTTATCATGATTTGTCTTTAAGATGAGATCCAACTCCCGGCCGAGCACAACCCATTCGCGAGTGTCGCTGTGACCCACTCCACCACCAGCGCCGGTCTGAGGAACGAGGGGACGGCCACATCGACGTCCACCTCCCATCAGCTGTCGTGCCTCACCAGGTGGTCAGGCGTGTCCGAGGTGGGATACCACAAAATAGCCGAGGTGTCCTGCAACACCAATGAGATACTCACCAGCTGTACCAGCTACCTTAAGGTAAGGACTGAATGGCTGCTACTAAGTTACTGCACCAGCTACCTTAAGGTAAGGATTGAATGGTTGATTCTAATTTACTGTTCTGCATACCTTAAGGTGATGACTGAATAGTTAATACTAACTTAATGCTCTGGCTAACTTAATGCTCTGGCTAACTTAATGTAACGACCGAATGTAAATTTTTTACTACCAAATAATTAATATCTAAACTGTTCCTGGAAAGAATTTAATCCTTCATAGGTATGCTATTTTTACATAGTGCCTACAACTTAACTAAACAATTTTCTACAAATTGTTAAAATATCGACTAAAAAGTTTAACAGATTTATGAGAGTAAATGCGCCTGGACGTGTTGACGCTTCTTCAGAAAACTTTCTCCAGGTCAGGACCTTAAACTGAGGCTAAAAAAAAAAAATAGCCAAATATTAAACTGCCAAGAGACATTTCTACTTCATGCATATACTTAAGATGACTTGATTATAAGTTGAATTGTGTACGTTAGTTGTAGAGGGGCTCGGCAGGGCGAGACGCCCAAGAGAAATCCAAGCTTGTTCAAGACGATGTGCATTTAAGGGATGTTTGTTACCACCAGCAATGAGCTATAGCCCAGATGTTATCATTAGTGTGTGTTGAACTTCTATGACAGAACAACGACTGGCACCGAGATGGAGAACAGATTGGGTTCAGCAACGGGAAAGCCACTTGTAGAGCCGTCAACGGCTACGGGACAACTCTGGGTAAGGAAGACAGCCCTGCAATAATTTATAATAATTTAATTGATAGTGTCACAACCACTTCTTTTATTATAGGAGAGTGTTATGAAGATGACGTGTTAAAGCACGCCTATCTCGCGTACCACGTGCATGACCCCTCATGAACTCTCGTGACCGCCATTGAAGTGTGGCTAGAAAAACCGTGTTTACAACATTTATTATCATCTGTTCCAGTCAGGAAAACTGTCGAAAATAATAGAAGATTCTGGATAAAACGGGAAGGCAAAACAATGTGTTAGGTGGTTCGAGAGACATTATTATTATTATTATTATGGGTAGTTTTCTATAGCGTGGTACCCCAGCCTAGGGCTGGGCTCACCACGCTGTACATGCAAATTAAAATGAACTTAAAAATATAAATTAAAAACCAACCATTCCATAACAATTTACATGTGAAGCCATGGACGGCACTCAGCAGCATCGTTTAACTTTCAGAGGGGGAATCAGTCAGGATAGTAAAGTTTAAAGAGGTGTGTTTTGAGTGCAGTTTTGAAGGCTGTGATGGTTGATATATTTCTGATGTGTAGTGGAAGAGAATTCCATTGTTTGGGGGCACAGTAAGAGAAAGATCTTTCACCGTATGTTTTTGTGCGAGTCTTAGGGACAGAAAGAATACGATCGTCTGCGGAGGAGTGAAGCTGTCGAAGGGGTGAATAGACAGAGAGAATTTCGGTTAGATATGAAGGGCAGGAATTCGAGAAAAAGTTGTGGCACAGAACAGAGAGTTTATAATCAATCCGTGCTTGTACAGGGAGCCAATGAAGTGAATGAAGTAGTGGTGTGACGTGATCACGTTTTTTTGCCTTTAAAACTAGCCTAGCAGCTGAGTTTTGAACCTTTTGTAATCTTTCTAAGAAGTGTTTTGGTGAGCCTGACAGAAGAGAGTTGCAGTAGTCAAGACGAGAGAGAACAAGAGCACAGACTAAGGTTTTTGTTGCACTAACTGTGAGGTAGTGGCGGATGGAGCTGATCTGACGGATAGCAGTGTATGCAGAGCGACAAATGTGAGATATATGTTTATCTAGAGACATGTTGTTAGACAGAATATAACCAAGATTCCTAGTTGAGTATGTAAACTGTATGTCTGAGTTACCTACTTGAAATGAGGTGGGGAGAGCTGAGTTAGAGGATGATTTGTGATCATGAATAAGAAGTGCTTCCGTTTTGTCATCGTTAAGTTTCAACTTGCTGAGTATCATCCATGACTTGACATCACCAATACACTCCTGCAAAGTCCGGACAGCTGAATCTACAAGAGAGGGATGGGTATGCTTGTATAGTTGCGTATCATCCGCGAAAGACTGGCTCCCAACAGCATGCCTCTCGAGCAAGAGGAGCAGTGGCCTGGTATACATTGTAAATAGAACCGGGCCCAAAACGGACCCCTGTGGCACTCCATACACCAAGTCAGCACTGCTGGAGATACAGCCATCGACAGCGACTGCCTGCGTTCTATCAGAGAGGAACGACCTAAACCAAGACAAAACAGAACCAGAAATGCCAAAGTAATTTTCAAGCGTTTTGTAAAGGGTTTCATGGTCGACAGTGTCAAAGGCCGCACTGAGGTCCAAGAGGATCAGGAGGGAGACATTAGTAGGAAATGCCTATAAAAAGGGCTGACCGATAGAGAGAGGAGAGATTTTCTTTTGATCACGAGATGTGCTGTGTCATTATTTAATAATTTGTTGTGTGTAGATTTTTCTATTTCCTCGTTGTACAATTTTGTGCTCGTTTTATTTTTATATACAGTACCGGTACCAGCAAATCTGTAAGTTTATCATTTTAAACATATTTTCTCCTGCTGTTATTATTTAATTGAAGTTCACAAATTAAAAAGTTATTAATTGTAATTAGCTCTGGCCTTGACTGTCGTTTTATTTGTTATTATTTTTCAACTTTGGTATCGTCCTTTATTGTGGACTGTTTTTCAAACGAGCCATACACTTAAATAAGAGATAAAATTCTCCATTTATAACGGTCAGTAATAGAGAGCTAAGTCCCTTCTCTGTGAATGAAGACAACATTTTACTTTGAATCGTCTTTGTTTAAGAAATATTACATGGGTAGAGTTACGTTTATGCCCTCATTTTTCTTTATCAAGTGATCGTTTTCTCAAGGTTCTTATTTTTAATTATCTCAATGATTTTGTTGTTAAAATTGTTATTTCACCTGTTGTTGAATGACTTGCCTATTTTTACAATTTTAAATCGTTGCTCGTCCAGATTGTTTTTTTTAATTTAGTGAATGTCCATATCTTCGAAATCCTTCCCAGCTTAACATCATCATGCTTTTGTTACACTTGAGCAGGGCCGACCCTAACAATTGCGGGGCCCTATGCGAAACGGATTGCGCGGGGCAGTGGCGTAGCTAGAGTGTTTGGCGCCCGGGGGCAAGATTTATTTTAAAGCGCCCTCTTTTCCTTTTTTCAACTCTCAAACCCATTATTTTCATCAATAAAGTAATATCAAAGCACATTTTGCCGCCCCTAACTAGCTGGCGCCCGGGTACATCTGCACCCCCGTGCCCCCCTACGCTACGCCTCTGGCGCGGGGCCCATTCTGTGTTAAGGATCAGGTTAATAAGGGAAAATTATGATTTTGTAATAGAAAATAAATTCGGGGCGGGGCCCATTGCGCCCCATAGGTTGCAATGGCGTAAGGCCGGCCCTGCACTTGACTGTCCATTAAACGCTATACTTTTGTTACATTTGAGTGTCTATTAAACGCTATACTTTTGTTACATTTGAGTGTCTGTTAAATGCTATACTTTTGTTATATTTGAGTGTCTATTAAACGCTATACTTTTGTTACATTTGAGTGTCTGTTAAATGCTATACTTTTGTTATATTTGAGTGTCTATTAAACGCTATACTTTTGTTACATTTGAGTGTCTGTTAAATGCTATACTTTTGTTATATTTGAGTGTCTATTAAACGCTATACTTTTGTTACATTTGAGTGTCTATTAAACGCTATACTTTTGTTACATTTGAGTGTCTGTTAAATGCTATACTTTTGTTATATTTGAGTGTCTATTAAACGCTATACTTTTGTTACATTTGAGTGTCTGTTAAATGCTATACTTTTGTTATATTTGAGTGTCTATTAAACGCTATACTTTTGTTATATTTGAGTGTCTATTAAACGCTATACTTTTGTTATATTTGAGTGTCTATTAAACGCTATACTTTTGTTATATTTGAGTGTCTATTAAACGCTATACTTTTGTTACATTTGAGTGTCTATTAAACGCTATACTTTTGTTACATTTGAGTGTCTATTAAACGCTATACTTTTGTTACATTTGAGTGTCTGTTAAATGCTATACTTTTGTTACATTTGAGTGTCTATTAAACGCTATACTTTTGTTACATTTGAGTGTCTGTTAAATGCTATACTTTTGTTACATTTGAGTGTCTGTTAAATGCTATACTTTTGTTACATTTGAGTGTCTATTAAACGCTATACTTTTGTTACATTTGAGTGTCTATTAAACGCTATACTTTTGTTACATTTGAGTGTCTGTTAAATGCTATACTTTTGTTACATTTGAGTGTCTATTAAACGCTATACTTTTGTTACATTTGAGTGTCTGTTAAATGCTATACTTTTGTTACATTTGAGTGTCTGTTAAATGCTATACTTTTGTTACATTTGAGTGTCTATTAAACGCTATACTTTCGTTACATTTGAGTGTCTATTAAACGCTATACTTTTGTTACATTTGAGTGTCTGTTAAATGCTATACTTTTGTTACATTTGAGTGTCTGTTAAATGCTATACTTTTGTTACATTTGAGTGTCTATTAAACGCTATACTTTTGTTACATTTGAGTGTCTATTAAACGCTATACTTTTGTTACATTTGAGTGTCTGTTAAATGCTATACTTTTGTTACATTTGAGTGTCTATTAAACGCTATACTTTTGTTACATTTGAGTGTCTGTTAAATGCTATACTTTTGTTACATTTGAGTGTCTATTAAACGCTATACTTTTGTTACATTTGAGTGTCTATTAAACGCTATACTTTTGTTACATTTGTGTGTCTATTAAACGCTATACTTTTGTTACATTTGAGTGTCTGTTAAATGCTATACTTTTGTTACATTTGAGTGTCTATTAAATGCTATACTTTTGTTACATTTGAGTGTCTGTTAAATGCTATACTTTTGTTACATTTGAGTGTCTGTTAAATGCTATACTTTTGTTACATTTGAGTGTCTATTAAACGCTATTCTTTTGTTACATTTGAGTGTCTGTTAAATGCTATACTTTTGTTACATTTGAGTGTCTATTAAATGCTATACTTTTGTTACATTTGAGTGTCTGTTAAATGCTATACTTTTGTTACATTTGAGTGTCTATTAAACGCTATACTTTTGTTACATTTGAGTGTCTATTAAACGCTATACTTTTGTTACATTTGAGTGTCTGTTAAATGCTATACTTTTGTTACATTTGAGTGTCTATTAAATGCTATACTTTTGTTACATTTGAGTGTCTGTTAAATGCTATACTTTTGTTACATTTGAGTGTCTGTTAAATGCTATACTTTTGTTACATTTGAGTGTCTATTAAACGCTATACTTTTGTTACATTTGAGTGTCTGTTAAATGCTATACTTTTGTTACATTTGAGTGTCTGTTAAATGCTATACTTTTGTTACATTTGAGTGTCTGTTAAATGCTATACTTTTGTTACATTTGAGTGTCTATTAAACTCAACGCGGCATGCTATACTTAACTGTTTCTCTTAAACCTCCAGGTATCCAGGCCAACGCCAGGTGTTGCAGTCTGAATGGAATGACGTGCACATACAAGTCGGCCGGACCATCAGGAACGGGGGTAGATGACCAGGTCGTTATCCCGTGTGGCGCTGATGGTTACCCTCTAGGTCAGTGGTTCCCAAACTTTTCCTATTCTCAGTGTCGTAGCTGAATCCTGGGTTCTCCAAAAAGTTGCCTATGATGAAATCTTTTTTTTAAAAAGGACAGCGAAATTGGAAAAAAAAAATGGTTCCTTTTCGATCATGTGATATTTGTTTTTTATTTTCCTTGTTTAAATGGCGTTCACTTCCTGTGTTTAACACATATTTTTTGCTTCCATGTGTTTACCTAGGGTGTTCGACATTTACCTACATGTCCGACTCAGATGGTACAATAATCACAAACACATCCTGCATTGGTCAAAATGATGGCGTGGCTGCTGGTAAGGACTCTGATAGTTTCATTATCTTTTTAGTGTAGAAGCGTGCGCCAGGAAAGCTTTTTCTTTTCCTAGGAAATATCACAGAGCAAGTGTAAATTGTTAACCCCTAGTGGAGGGTAGGGCATCAACGACAATCCTACCACGCCTTCCGGTCTATTGCAATATCCTTAAACTATTTCAACACTTTACAATCATAATCCCATCTTTGTCGACAACATTTCACCAGGTATATTTGGGTTTTCCCGGTTCTTGTGATTCTCGAGGGTTCCACATCAGTGCTCTTCCCTAACTGTTTTCCTGAGCTTATGTCTATTTCGTATACTATTAATCTCAGCAACGTAAAAAAAAAAGGGGGGGGGGGGTGGGGTTGGCGCTCTCTAAGTAATTTAAGATTCGCAACCATGCCAGCTTTCTACAACCATCATCTGTTGTAATCCAGAAAATTAAATTTAGGTCAGACTTGCAGACGCCCGTTTACAAAACGGTCCATTGTCTAAAAACCATACTTTAAAAGGGTGGATTTATGCGGGCAACCCAGGAAAAGCATTCAATTTTATAAAACATTCAATATTGTAAACGATTCAATTTTATAAAGCATTCCAAGTTTTAAAGCATTAAATGATACAAAGCAACTAATTTTATAAGATGGAAATAGTACATCGTTGGTGCAACATGCAAAATTTACATCTCGGCTGAGTGTCGTGCATGTTTCTTTCTCAGGTGTGGTCTCATACGCCGCCTGCTGCAAAGGCGGCAACATCAAGTGCACCACCGTCCACTCAGCACCCAGCGGTCATCCGGTCGGCGCCAGATCTACTGTCCAGTGTCCGGCTGGTCAGGTCATGACGGGATGCAATGTGTACACACCCAACGCTAAAGCTGCCGGGGCCTTCATTGAGAGTAAGCCTATTTACCTGCAGCTCTTAGCTACGTTAAATTGCTTGGTCTAAATGTGATGGATAGAGCTGTATAAATTTAAGTGTTTTGGTGAACATTTTTATTTCTCACTAACAACAGGTAACACTAACAACATAACAGTAACGACATAACAGTAACAACATAACACTAACAACATAACAGTAACAAAGAGTGATCATAGATGGAGTTCATGTTATCTTTTCCAACACCTACGACCTAGGGGGTTTAGCTTTTATATTTCCTAATCCTTAAACCACCTCAAACTGTGGCGTAGCTAGTGTTAGTGCCACCCCGGGGTAGGACAGGATTTTTGAAACCCTCTTTTACCAATAAAACGCATCTGGACAGTTGGTCCAAAATGGCGCATGTCCAAAAAGAGGAAGAGTCCCTCCTGGGTGTACATCTGCCCAGCTTCATACGCCTCTGCATCGAAAGCCCTGCATACTAATAAGGTTACAGCTTGTCATATGAACACTTCATTGTGGCATCGTTCTCAGTTCATAACAATTCTGTCAGGTAACGTTGAATGGCTCCATACATCAGCACATACTAGCAATTTTTAATTCCATCTAAACATATAATTATCAAGGCTGCTATGTTATTTTTTAAAATATCTTTTTAAATGGGATCATTTCCGGGTTAGGTTTGGGTGGGGGATTAAGCAGCTAGTTGATATTCACTTTAGGATTTTCGGTCGAGAGGGTTTTTATTCATAACGATTGTCTTTGTCACAATAATCATCTTTCTCACCCTAGCAACTAATGGAGCGGACCACTGTGTTGCTGTGAATGGCTACGAGAGGTTTGGAAATGAGGGAGGGGTTGTAGCGTACGCCACTTGCTGCCACGTGTAAAGTAACAGCCCGAGAACTTTCCGGATACTGAGACGACACGACAAACTCATCTTCTAAACAACATAAAAATCACGTCAATAGGAAATTTCACAACATTTTAGTTGCGGGGGGAGGGGGCATAAATGATATGTTGGACATTAAGTAGAAATGATGACCTGACAATTTCATGTGCAAAATTTCATTGATTAAAAACCAGTGATTTCAACAATGCTTTCATTTCATCTGATTCGTGTAGTCTTTTTTGTTCTTTAATAAGCTACTAGCGAGAACTCGGCATGCGTTGCAATGCCACGCAATGAAAAAAGTGTTTGTGTTGAAATTAAGTTTTAAAATATTTTTAAAATAGAAAAGATTTCTTGGTTTTTTTTCCGTCTAGTGCGTAGGCCACATACAGCTGTCCACGTGAGAAGCAGGGATTTTCAAAATTTAGTCCACACACTTGTAGCGATTGATCCAGCCATGCAGTAGCTCTGTTTTAAATTATATTTAGATAGCTCAAATATTTATTATTTTTAAAATAAGGCCCCCGGCCCCAAACGCACAATTTTAAAATTGTTGTACTTATGTCACACACAAACTGAAATGTCGTTTGTAACTGATTGATTTCTAGCCACCCATGCAATAGCACTGATTGAAATTATATTTGTATAGCTCATATAAGAAAAAAATTATTTAGGGCCCCCGGTCCCCCAAAAAAATATTTCAAAATGGATAAGCTAATTCATAAACCTGTGTTTGGTGTGCACAACAACTTACCAAAGTTTTATCGCAATCGGATGAATGGTATAGGAACGCATACGGAAATTATTTTTAGCTCATAAAAGGGGGGAAAAAAGAATTTAGGTCCCCGGTCCAAATACGGAATATTGTCAAATGTGTGTAATAATTCAGAAACATTTGCATTTTTTACAATTCACTAAATTTTCATCACTTTTGGATTAATGGTATAGAAGCACATAGAGGGATATACTTATATATATTAATTGTTATATATGTATAGATATAGTTTACCGAATTAAGATAACTTTTTTACAATTATTCATGGATGATCTGTCTCTATGTCTCTCTGTCTGTATCTCTGTCGCTCTGTCTGTCTCTCTGTCATTCTGTCTGTCTCTGTCTGTCTCATTTTTTTTCTATCTGTCTGTCTCTCTGTCTGTCTCTCTGTCTGTCTCTCTGTCTATCTCTCTGTCTGTCTCTCTGTCTATCTCTCTGTCTGTCTCTCCGTCTATCTCTCTGTCTGTCTCTCTGTCCGTATCTCTGTCTATCTGTCTGTCTCTCTGTTTGTCTCTCTGTCTGTCTCTCTGTTTGTCTCTCTGTCTGTCTCTCTGTTTGTCTCTCTGTCTGTCTCTCAGTCTGTCTCTCAGGCTGTCTCTTTGTCTGTCTCTCTGGCTGTGTTTCTGACTGTCTCTCTTTGTCTCTCTCTCCTTCTGTCTCTCTGTCTGTCTGACTGCCTGTCTGTTTGTCTCTCTGTCTGTTTGTCTATCTATCTACCTATCTATCTATCATCTACCTATCTAACATCTACATGCCTGCCTGCCTACCTACCTACCTGCCCACCTACCTACCTACCTACCTATCTACCAATCCAGCTACTATCTACAGACCTGTTTGCACTCAAAATCTTAAAATCGTACAATTTCATCATAAAATCGTTCAATACATTATTTTAATAGTAAAAAAACACTCAGTATATATAATGTATACACATCAAAATCGTACATTGTACGCCAAAATCGTAAGAGTAAACAGGTCTGTATCTATCTACCCATCTATCTATCTATCTATCTATCTATCTATCTATCTATCTATCTATCTATCTATCTATCTATCTATCTATCTATCTATCTATCTATCTATCTACCATCTATCTATCTATCTACCTATCTCCTTACCTACCTACCTACCTACATTTCTATCTATCTATCTATCTATCTATCTATCTATCTATCTATCTATCTATCTATCTATCTATTATCTATATCTATCTATCTATCCATCCATCCATTCATCCTCTCACCAACCCACCCTTCCATCCATCCATCATTTCATCCATCCATCCATCCTTCCATATATCTATCTTTTATCCATATCTCTACTTATCTATCATCTATCTGTGTATTTGTCTGTCTGTCTGTCTATCTCTCTATCTAATAAAATATTTATTTTTAAAATTAAATTTTCACTTGTGTAAAGTGATTGGTTTTTGATATCCATGAGTATAATTATGTAAATGTATATACATTTTGTTAAAGTCGTTGATTTTCTTAATTGGTTAAAATATGTTCATATGTAAAATGAGAATATAGATTCTTTTTTTTTTTTACAGCTGTAATGTCATTGGATTGAAAGATATTGTCATGCAAGTAAAAATGCATGAACTCAATTTCCTACCATCGATATAAATATATCGAATTGATTTGAAGGCTTATCTTGTGCTGCATTGGGCAAAATGAATGTATACTGTACTCCCCGCCCACAGAGTTTTAAAAAAATAAATAAATAAATGTAGCCCCCTTACATATGCAAAAAGATTTTTTTTTGCATTTAATATGCTTTGTTCTTATCTAGATCAGTGATAAGTGCATTAAAAATGCTATTTGGCTATTTAGTTTTGATGCACCAATTTAATTAAACGGCATATTCTTATTAAAATTATTTTTAAATGTAGAGTTTTTACTACTTTATAAATTTCATAAAAGTTTATTTTTGGAATAAATAAAAAATACAAACTTATTAAATGTTAAAAATACAAAGCTAAATTAGTATTTAAGTTTAGCAATTTAAAAAGCAATCAATGCTATTTATTAATTTTACTTATAAGAAGGGGAATGTACATCATCAGTTTTGTCACGCTCTTTTATTAAATCAGATAACTTTTAGCTTTGGCTAAATAGGCAGTTCGCACTATGACGTTATTTGCGTGATTATTTAGAACTAATTAATTTTAATTTTATTTCGCCTTATTGACAACGCGCTAAAAACGCACTAACAACAACTGATGTTTAGGTTTTCCCGATGAATGCGATTACTGTGTATTTCTTTGATAATAGTTTTTTCTATTTAATTTTTGTTCCATAACTTTTAAACGCATATAAAATGCTTAAGATAGTTCCTTAGTTGTTTCTTTATATGTATTTGTAATTTATAATAATAATACTTAAACTTTTGCTAAAATAAAAGCGGAAATATAATATTTTTTGCGCATGTAAATGTATTCGATTTCCGTAAACGAAGTGGCTATTTGTACACGGGCACCCGATTTGAGAGGTTGGGATTAAAAAATGATTTTAAATATTATTCTTGGGTTTGTAAGACCAAATGAGGTATAAAATGAAAGATACTTGAAGGTACTATACGTTTTAAATCTTAATTCTTCAGTTTTACTAAAATAAACTACCACAAATGACATCCGAATAGCATTGAGCCTAATGGTACCCGGGTGCGAATGGCGGCGCTGCGTGTCCGGGTCCATTTTGACTAATGCTATTCGGATGTCTTACAAACCCAACAATAATATTTAAAATCGTTTTTTTAATCCCAACCTCTCAATTCTGGTAACCGTGTACCAATAGGTGCAGCCTTCCGTAAAATAATAGAAAATAACTATGATTGTTTTTAAGAGTGCGAACGTATCAAAATATTTTCTGGTTTTAAGCGTTATGTCAGTATAGCTCATTCTTATACATATACTTTCTTTCAAACATATATAATTATTTGAAATATACTCTCAATACCAAATACGGCTATTAGGAAGCAGCCAAGATTTTTAGGAAGCAGCCGCTGGAAATGGAAGCAGTCGACGAGTCACACCAGAAGTGTAATATATATAAGAGATTAAAAAGAACCTTTCCTCCCCCCCCCCCAACCCCACACCTAAACGGGATGCTTAGCCTTCATTGCCCACTTGCGCCCGTTATGTCAAGGCTCTAAAGTATTAACCAGCAGATCCACAAAAGATGTTTGAGTTAGTATTAGGCTATCGAACAAAAATGAGGGGAGCAACAAACAAAAAAAGAGGTGGGGGGACGGACGGACTCGGAGCACTTGCCTGAAAAAAGTTTGAGAAGCGCTAACAAGTTAAGAACGATATGAAGCTAAAAATGCTAAGAACATCTGAGAAAGCTAAGAAGCTGCATTATCGAACTATGAGAGATTTTATTTAACAGCAAACAGTGGGGCAATCGTTTTTTAAAAATTATTTGTAAATGAAGATTAACTGAAATAGGATAATCCAAACGTTCCTACCTGCGAGTCTAGCCTAGATAGAAATAATATATATATGGTGCTCTTATATATATATATATATATATATATATATATATATATATATATATATATATATATATATAAGCAATAATACGTTAAGGTCCAGAAGAAGACGCCAACAGATTATGTTAAGCATTCTCACCACTAAAGTAATATATAGTTAGCCATAGTTCGCAGATGGGCGTCTGGATGAATGGGACAAGGAAGGTGGAGCCGGGGGATGGGATCATACTTATCTGCATCTGCTCTTATCAACCTGATCATTAATGTTGTCATTATCAAATATTGTTCAAAGCCAGCTAGAGGAAGATCATTATGAAATACTGCCAAAAATTACAACTACTGTATATAACCAAAGAATATTCAACCATATTGATCCCACTACTCTGTAAGTTCTCTTGTCCTCCATTTAACTCAGATTTTCCCCACTGTAGTTAGTACCTGCTTCTTTCCCTTGTGAATTTTGATCCAAAATAATTGGGAGCACAAATGGTTTCAATCGAGTCCTACAACAGGGCAACGTGTTGGTTAACTGAAATTTAAAAACAAAATTTTTGTTTGTTTTTTTTTTCGAAGGAAAATTGTTCAAACGGATGTTTGTTCAAAATGAATTTATGTGTGGTTTGGGGGAGGGGTGGAACCCAACAATATAAAAAAAATGTATTTAAAGGTTATTATATTCCCTATTTCCACTTAAAAACAGTATTAAACAAATATACATACTTCATTTTGTACACATTTCTTTCGTACAAATTTCCGGATACGGTGCGTGTTCCCGAGTAAGTTCAACAGATCATAAAAGACCCAAATTCTCGTAAACTAACGTGTACAAGTGATTATAAAATCATTTATGATATTTTTGTTTGCTTTTTTTAAATTATTTACAGTAACTTTTCTTAAACTAAACAAAAAGTGCATGAATGTTACCTGGCATCGTAAATTAGTTAAACAGTAAGTGGACTTAAGTTCGTACTTCGAAACATTTATTTGGGGCAAAACGTTGTTTACAAGGATAATTCTGCTTATCTCCGATGACTTGTACATAATTACGTGAACATGATTTTAAATTAGCTGAACGGGATCACCACACCTGTCAACTCAAGGGTTCATCACACCTGTCAACAAGAGTTAATCACACCTGTCTACATGAGTTCATCACACCTGTCAACTGAGAAACGGGAAAGGAGGTGGGGAGCCGATAATTTTTTATTTTTTTTTATTCTTTCTTTCCCCCTTTTTTTCGCTATATGTTTACTACTCCCAAGTGGTACAATTTTTATTGTATTTAATTGAGGTTAGGGCTATCTGTGAGGGCTCTTGGAGAGGGCTCGTGGTGAGGGCTTGTGGTGAGGGCTCGTGGTGATGGCTCTTGGTGAAGGCTTGTGGTGAGGGCTCGATCACGTGAGGTAATTTTTGGCGGGGATTCATTGGGGGGGGGGGGGGGTTAGTTTCGACACAGGAATAAAAATGATTCTACCCCATAAGTCAGGGGTACTTGAAATTTTAGCAGCACCGCACCTCCTCATGACTTCAAAACATGTTTCTCGCACTCATCACTTTTTAAAATGCCAATTAACATGCTAATAATGCTGATTATCTGTGTCTTCGCGCACTCCCCTATAACACTGCCTCCTGCACCTGCATATATATATATATATATATAATTTTAGCGTTTGAATAGATGTTTTTAAATGTAAAGTCTATTTAAAGTTTTATTAAATAATAATAATAATAAAGTTCATTTGAAAAATCACGCTTCATCCCCAAAGGCTCGAAGCGCGGTACAAAAACAAAGCTGGGAGTTAATAACTAGCTGAAAAAGATGGTAGACAACTTCACCCCATAAGGTGTTTGCGAAATAGATGAGTTTTTAAATTTGTCTTTAAGGACTCCAGCGTCTGGCTGTGTCTGAGAGCGTCAGGAAGGGTGTTCCAAATGGTTAGGCCAGCAAATGCGAACGTGCGCTTTCCGTAAGTCTCAAGTCGAACACGCGTTATCGAGAGTTTGCCACTATCGGATGAGCGGAGTTGTCTAGTAAGTAGTGGGGGGATGTTTAACATCTCATAGGAAATGAGCATTTTGAATTATATTGAAGACTTATGTATTTAAAGTTAAAAAGTAATGTAAAGAATAATCTGCTTATTCTTATAACAACTCAACACTGGCAACCAGGGGCGTAACTGGGTTTTTGACGCCCTTGGCTAATTTATTTTTTAAATAATAAAAATTAAAAAATTAGAGATTTAGCGGCGCCCTTTTGAACTATCGCAGGCCGGCGCCCTTGGCAACTGCCCCAATGCCAAGCCGTTGTTACGCCACTGCTGGTAACTAACACTACTCTCATCAAACATTTCATTTTACAATTTATTGCTTGGTCTTTACTTGTTAAATTAAAATAAAGTTTAAAAAATTTGTTTAATCTCATTTTAAAAAAAAAGCTGTGACCAAGATTGTATTTTTTTATTTGATAAGATACGATTTTTTTGGCTTCTGAACTTTTCCTGCAGGCTTGCACTTTGGCTGCGTAATCTCTAAACCCAAGCGATGACATTTTAAACGTCCATATAAAACAGTAGTTTCTCTTCCATCAAATTTAATTGATAAGATTTTGCTGTTTGGAGAGGATGAGATTGAAATACTACTTAGCGGTAGCCACCATATTGGTCTGGGGTGCCCACTCCGCGCCGGAACTGCTACCGAATCCTGGTTTTGAGAGTGGCCTCGCGAACTGGGTCTACGATGGTTTCACGATGACCGCCGATACGTCACAGCATCATGGTGGCACACATTCCGGCAAGTGCACGGGAAGGTCAGTTCAGTTTACATCTAAAATTTCACCGGAAATTAATGCGAAGTGCAGCTGTGGGTGAGGTGAAAATGTTTCATTGGTTTTTTGTTTACTGCGATGCAATACCAACTTTCAGTTTGATAAGTTGGCGGGAAGTAGGTCGAACAGACGTCCAAAGATAATTTGCATTTAACGTAGAAACACATAAACAGGAAGTTAATATAAAAAAAAGGGATTTAAAAGAAAAACAATGAAGAATGGCTCCGAGTTGGAATCTACTCCATTAAATGAGAAGCTCAGATAATTATTTTGTAAAACATGTTTTGAAAACATCAACAGAAAACTTGGAAAACTACAAATATAATTAATTTTTAAGAAAAATAACTTTTACCTAAGTGACGTATAATATTATGCATTTCAGTGTAGGGAAATGGGAGAGGTGGGAGAGGGTAGGCGGGCTTCCTATTATAACAATATCTTTATATTGATTTTGCAGTAGCGTAAAAAGATGGTCCACTCTGTGAGTTCAAACCTAGTAGCTAATTGCTTGACTTTCCCATTTTTTCGTGATGGCCTGTTGCCAGATGACCGTTCACAACATTGATCTGACTTCACAATACCCCGCCCTCTCCCCCCCCCCCCCCGCGTCTTAACCCGCTGGTCTTATCCTTTCGGTCAAATGTGGCTAGATTTTATTTCATCAACAAAAACGTTAGATGTGATGTCAGTCATTACTTACTTTTTATAAAATTTTCTTTAGATAGTTTTTTTTTCAAGCTAATGTCCTTTCTCAAAATAATTATATATCATTTTAGGAATGTGACTTTTTTTCAGACTTCTCAAACACCTGGTTAGCGATACTTAACGTGGTATCGATACGTATGGATTTTATTTTTTGATATTTAAACAGAACTCAAGCCTGGCAGGGTCCAGCACAGCTGATTCACGTCAAACCTGGGGGCCGTTATGCATTTAGTATTTACATTCGTTTGGTCAGTGACCTGCCAGGCACTACGTACCAGTCGGCTGCAATCACGATCGACCTAAAACGAAAGGACAATGGTCAGTAGTAACTATGAATGATGGTTTTGTGTTGTTGTTAAGTTTTATTTTTGGTGGGTTGGGGGTGGGGGGGGGGGGGGTTTGGGTGTGGGAGATGAAGAGAGGTCGGTAATATATTTTGTGTTGCAATAAGTGTGTGAACGTTTTAATGGCGTGTTCTTGAAGTGGTGTTTGAAGCGATGTGTGTAGTCTTGTTTGATGTGCGGCGCTCTGAAGATGCCATTTGTGGAGACATTATCAGCAGCTAGGGCAACAGAGGCCTTGTATCGATGAGGGTTTTAATTAGTTTGTTTGTTTTTTAAAGTTTATTTGCAGATAAAAAAAGGGAAATTGTGTATGTATAGAAAAAAAAATGTAGCTTTAGTTAACTGATTTCGAAGCTTAAAATGTTAAAAATGCTTAGGGCCTCTAGAAAATAGTAATCACCAGACAATGCGATTTTTCGATTTACCAACAACAGGAGCGGACGACTACATCAGTATAACTAATCGATCATTCTTGACCGCTGCAGAAGGATGGGTGCAGCTAGGGGGAGATTTTGTTGTGCCGAACCGAGGTAATGATATACAATTTGTAAAATAAATAAATTATTCCATATCTCATGGTTACACTACCTCCTGCACACCCCACTCTAACGCGCTTTGCTTGGTGGTCAGAAAAATATTCTCTAAGTCTTCATCTACAAATTTTGTATCCCTTTAATTCTTCTTCCGAGTAAACAATCTGGTTTGGTTTAAATTAATGTTATTATGTTTTTTTAAAGTTGATTTTATTTTATTTTTTAGAATGAGAAAAGTCTTATCTCTTTTGATTTTGTTTTGTTTTTGTTCAAATATTCAAAGCAATAATCTCTTTCCAAAGTAAATAACATTTTGATATAATAACAATAAGTGCCCATGTTCATCTGTCCTAGAATACACCCAGGTTAAGATCTACGTGGAAGGGTTGGCCCCGCACGTCGACTTTTATGTGGATGACGCGTCGCTAACGGAAATTGCCGCAGACACGAATTGGAAGGCAGAGGCCAACAGCAGGATCGACTCTCTCAGGAAGAGCAACATTCACTTCAAGTGAGACGAGTCTATTAGATCTAATGGTGGAGACAATGTACACGGGGTTATTTTAAAAAACTTCACTTCAAGTGAGACGAGTCTATATTTCATCTACTCTGAGACAGGATGTGTACGGAGTTAATTTCAAAATATGCAAGAGTTAGAAAATTAAATTTTTTTTTTAAAAAATATTTTTTTAAAGGTATCTTAACAATGCTCTATCATGATTTACACCACAAAAAAGGGGGGATTACATTAATTGCAACATTTTCTTCAAATAATAAAAGCATAAAATATTTATTTGAAAATAATACAGGATTTGACTTTACATCCATAGTTTCAACGTAGCTTCAAACTTCAACGTCAACGACCTAAGAGTGCAGGTAGGTCATGAAACAACATCCGGTAATACCAGGGGATATTTGTCTACGAAACAAAAGTCTTTTTTTTAATTCCTAAAAATTGATGAACATCCTAAGTAGAACTCCTGGTATGTCTAAAAGGCACATTACGGGTAAAATATTTTAATACACCAAAGTGTTAATTTAAGTCAGAACAAAACAAGAACAAATGTTGGATTAGGCGATTGAGGGAGAAACTTTCGAATCATTTAACTTAAGAAATCTTGAAATTTATTGTTGAAAAAATCCTCCATGGGCTAAAACTCTTTGTTGGAGTCTTAAATTTCAATTAATTCAGGTGCTCGTGGGAATTTTTTTTGTTTTTTAATCCGATCTTTTGCATGCAGCTATTGTGAAATCGTGTTTAGAGAGGACGAACAGCGAGGACGTCCACATTGAAATATTTGTTTAGAGAGGACAAACAGCGAGGACGTCCACTTTGAAATATTTGTTTAGAGAGGACGTACAGCGAGGACGTTCACTTTGAAATATTTGTTTAGAGAGGATATACATCAATGGAATAGTAATCTTACATCCAATTTAATAATAATCTTACATCCCACTGAACATTAATCGTTGATCCCATTGAATAGTAATCTTACATGCCATTGAATAGTAATCTTCCATTTTCATGTTGCTTTAGCTGTAGCTCCTCCTCTCCAAGGCTTCTGGTGCTACTAGCTTTCCTATTTGAATCTGAAATTAATTAAACTCTCCATTGTTAAATCGAACATGACCTGAACTCTCCATTGTTGACACTTGGGAGAAATGCTGCAGCTAATGAATCTCCTTGTCTTACACTCGTCAGATTGACCACACCAAACATCTGTTCGCCTTCGGCACACAAGCGGCCGCAGACTACATCGTAAACCCTGACTACCGTCAGTTTCAGAACATCCTGTACCACATGTTTAACTGGGTCACCATCCAGGAGTACAAGTGGCCGTACAACAGGGGGACACGGGTAAGTCCTATCGGATATGTCAACAAACAAAAACATTTTTAAAAAAACAACACTTTTATGCTGAAACTCAGTAGCACTTGTTCAAAAGAGTGTTTTAATTTCTTTTTATGTTTTAAACATACAACCATCTTGATGTGCATTTTAAAAAAAACTTGTTTTCATAATCCCGTTGTATGTTATTCGTAGGAACATCCAGATTATTCAGTCGCTGTGGCGGCAACTGATGAACTTAGGAAACATGGGTAGGAAATGTTAAGTGTATTCAGTAAATATTTCTTCTAAAATTAATGCCTAGAAATCAGTTTTAAAATACTTGATTAAATGAGTTTTAAATGCTAAGTCAAAGCAGTTGCTTTTCTAATATCCATGGCACAGACTACATGTACGCGGTCACTGTATGTTCTGGGCAGTACCCGGAAACCAGCCAAGCTATGCTACACCACTGACTGGTCAAGCCCTGAAAAATGTAGTTGACGAACACATCAAGTACATGACTGGAATCACAAAGGGGAAGTAAGTCTGCGTTAATCATCTTTCAAAACTTTCTTACCTTTCTTTTAAGTGCAAAAAAAAAAACCTTATTGATGGTTGATATCATTTTTTTAAAAGTTGTAAATAGAAATTTTTGCGTACATCTATTCGGACTTCCAAACATTTTTTTTTTTTTAAATTTATGTGATTTTGTTTTTAATTATTTAAAAAAAATATTATTGAAAGCTAACAATATAACAATAATACCTTTTGTTTCTTGTTGAATATTTACATTACTTACATAGTAATAATGGTTACAATGTTAAAATGTGCGTTGTTCCTTTTGTCAGATTGTAGATATTGTGAATACTCCCTTCACAGCTAATAATTCCCTTACTTGTCTACTTCATATTCTATACATAAAAATAGCTATCCGTGTACTCGTAGAATCAAAATGTAAAATTTTACAATAAATAAATATAGCGCAACATCTGTCACACGTGAGATTTTTGTTTTTTCAGTTTCCATCATTTTGTTTGTGTAAATCTAAAAAAAAAAAAACTTATCAACGCCAACCTGGCCCTCTCCCTCTCCCCCGCAGACTGTCACATTGGGATGTCGACAACGAGCTTCTCCACGGCCATTTCTTTGAGTCCAAGACTGGCGACCAGCACTACACGTACCACATGTTCCAGGCCGTGCACGCAGCTGACCCTACGCCGAGACTTTTCCTCAACGACTACAACGTTGTGGTCACCGGGGAGAATACTTTGGTAAGTTCATCAAGTCATGGTATCGCCATTTGGTAAATCCAGGGTCACCAAACTACGGTCCGCAGGCCGAATCCGGCCCGCGACATAAGTTCATCAGGCCCTAAACGGTACTTAAATTAGCTTGATAAACGGAACTCCAGACGTTGTAATACAATTTAAATTTAAAAAAATTATATTTAGAATACTAGGAGATCTTCACACGTGCGGATACCTCCTGGGTGCTAACATTTTCAATATTAAATTATGGTTTATAGATATAATTTTTTTTCAAATATTGTAATGTTTGCTTTTTGGCATCCTCTCAAGTCCTTCCCCGGCTCGTGGTAGCTCCGCCTACGCTCAGACGTTAAAGTTCTTTCCATGGCAACACACACAAACACTCATCTTTCCCGCTTTCAGATGCGCTCGGCTGTCAACACAGATCCGACGCTCCCGAAATATGTACTTCTGTTATGCTCTGAGAAATATGAGTCCATGAAACGTGGTTTGGAAATCCAAAGAAATCTCTTTAGGTGAAAGTTTTCTGAAAATGAATCTGTCACTCGTACAAGCTGCAAAACAGTGCATAAGACGACAGAACGAGGAAAACCATCTACTGATGGAAACTTCATCAAAGAGTGTATGATGGAAATAACAAATGACTTGTGCACGAGAAAGCCGATATGTTTGGAACTATCAGCTTTTGGCTAGTTCAGAAGAACTTGGAGAAAAGATAGTCTTATAGATACGTAAGAAAACTAGGAACTTGTTGTGGTATTCTCTGGCTTTGGATGACCCTTCTGTTCTTTAGATTACATCCCAACTTCTTGGGTTTATTCTTGGTGTCAATTTGGACCTTCAGTTAAAGGAAGAGTTGGCATCCGCTTTCAGCATGCATGGAACAACAACTGGAGAAGACATTTTCATAAAACAATGCAAAAAATTTTGCAAGACTATAACCTTAAGTGGAATCAGCTTCGAGGTGTTACAGTTGATGGAGGAAAAACATGGTTGGGGTGAGGAATGGTTTGGTGGGGTAGATCAGGACTCAGTTTGAAGATTTTTTACTTCCGGGCGCCCTGTTCATACACTGCATGATACATCAGCAAGCACTCTGTGGAAAAGACTTCGCTATTTCTTGTGTACTTTAAACCGGTCGCTTCTGCTATGAACTTCATTCGGGGACTGCCTTATCACACAGCAGTGAGGTGGCTCGGTTGCCGTAAAGCACTGTTTCGCTTTTACAAGCTTTGAAACGAAATAGATATTATTCTCACTGAAAAAATAGAACTGATTTACAGCTGTCAGATCTTACTTGGCAGTCATAGTTGTCATTTTGGTCACTATCACATTCCACATGAATGAACTGAACTTGAAAGTTAAGGGAAAGGATAACCTCATCTGTGATCTCTACAAAGACAATCAAAGAATTTTACAGAAAGTTGTCACTGTTTAAAGCACAACTGGAAGGAGAAAACGATTTTCTTTGTCACTGTTTCAAAGAGTTTTGCGCTAAAATCGCCGACGATGTCAACCTCGATTTTCCGAAAAAAATTTCGTGACTTGAAGAAGCATTTTCTGAAGAGATTTTAAGAACTTTACAGAATTGAGAAAGACATCTTATTGTTCCAGAGTCCGTTTGATTGTAACCTTCATGATGTGCCAGTCAGTTGATCTACAGTTGGAACTCATTGATTTGCAAGCAATTGACTTGTTGAAAGAAAAGGACAGAGAAGGAAAACGTGTTGAATTTTACCATTGTTGAGTTTCCAAAGCTGGAGAAATTTGCCACTGGTATGGCATCAGTGTTTAGAAGAACTTATGCCTGTGAGCAAACATTTTCAAAAATGAAATATGGGAAGTCAACACATCGAACGAGAGGGATTGATGAACTTTTGAAAGCAATTCTCTCGGTTGGATGCACATATACAAAACTAAACATCGACGATATGTTGAAGCCAAACGTCAGTTTCACAAACTTTTTTTTTTGCTGCCTAGTTTATTAGGTTCGGATATGTGGAAACTAAATTTGACGTAACTATATTTTTGCTAACGTCGCCTTCTTTGAAAAAGTTTTAAGTAAACAAATATGTTGGTTGTTTTTGTTTTTTATGTATTGCACGCCATTCACCCATGATTACTATGAAATACTAAACTTAGTTTTTCGTATTTTTCCCCAGAGCCTTCGTTCTGGCTCGCAAGTATTGTAAAGAATGATTATGCCGCCGCGCCATTTTGTCAGTAATCCAGCCCTATGCAAAAAACACAAACAAATAATAATTAATTTGTTGACCTCCGGTTCTAAACTGATCATTCGGGCTTACACTGTTAACAAGTGTGTGTGTCGTACGCGCAGCTTATAGGAATAGTTAAGATATTAAAACGTATTGACGAATTTGGGTCACGGAGTTCATCAAGGCGTTCAGAGTGCACACAATGCTGTCTCACCTAGTCATGGACATTTTAATGGCGCATATTGGTAATGATTTTTAAGGCGCACCGTATAGTTTGGTTTTGAAAAGAAAAAGAACTGAGATTATGGTGCTCATTGTGGTGGTTTGCCACTGTATCGGGTTTGGGGAGGGGGGGTGGTTGGCACGGCTCACAAAGATACAGAGTGAACATGAACATGAACATCCTTTAAAAAAAATTGTGCTAAAATGAAGACTTAAAATACAAGGTCAAATCCATTGATCAATTCAATTTATCCGATTCATTGATCGAATCCAGGTATGTCACTTCAGGTAAAATCGGGGGGTGGGGGTAAAATCAGGGGGTGGGGGTAAAATCAAGGGGGTTGGTGCAAAACCAATAATTGGCTGGCTTGTTGAGTTGTTTATTACTGGAGCCTTCACAGTATGTAGCAATTCAATTAAAACCTGCCAATTCAAAAAATGGGGGGGGGGGGGGGAGCAAATGCCACGTCATGCCCTACCAAAATGACGTCACTGATGCAATATATTGATACAATCCATTGACCTAATTAATTGATCCAATTCATATACTGAAAGGGCAGTCAGAGTTGTCATAGGAGTCAGCACGGAAGATTCTATTTCTGAATAGCTGTTCGAGACGCGTTGTTTTTTTCTCTGTAAAAATTTGATGTTTAATTTGTTGAACTCTTCATTCTCTCAGGCTTACTTGGACCAGATCAAACAATTCAAGGCGGCAAATGTCGGTCTCGGGGGTGTTGGTGTCCAGAGTCATTTCCCTCACTACCAAGCCCCTGACCCAACTCTCTTAAAGGTAACTGCGTCGGAATTTTATTTCTGTTGTCTTTGACGGAATAGATTTAGCGGGCGACACTAGACGGGACAGATTTCGCGGGCGACATTAGACGGGATAGATTTCGCGGGTGACACTAGACTGGATAGATTTCGCGGGCAGCACAGGAGGAATCAAGGAAAAAAGGGGGAGGCTGTTGATTTCCCATACTTGTGAAATCGGTATTGTTTCGTTTCTTAAACAATATTTTAAAAAATTTGAATCTTTTGGTTGATCTTCAGAGCGCATATATTGCTATATTTATTTAGTCACCTTAACTGGCAGCTATAGCAAGAGTAGGAAGGGGTAAAGTTCTTTAATTTATGATCATGAATACTTTTTGTAAGGGCTGCACCATTTTAAATTAAGAACATGTTTACGTTATTCTTTGTACATTTACTAATGTAAGCAGTTCCAAAATTAAAAGATTTCTTGGCCTTAGAAAAAGGAACTTTCACTTACAGTTTTCACTATGGAAAATATACCGTTTCGTTTCACCATTGACGCACATTTGTACACACTATGTTCACCCATACTGGAAGATAAAAAAATAACTTCAACCAAGACTTAAAAAGTAAAGCTTAACCGCAAGCATTTACTTTGAATTATTCACAGCACCGTTTGGACATTCTGGCACAACCTGGCATACCGATCTTTGTAACGGAGCTGGATCTTGCAGCAAACGATGAGAACACGCGTGCTGATTGGTCAGTAAGAATTCTTATAATTTTTTTAAAAAATCCTTTGGGGGTAATCCACCCCGCATATAGTTAAAACCAAAACTAATAATGGAGGAATAACCCCCACCTATGGCAGCATGATTTATTACTCAAAATATATTTTTCCAAATATATATCTAAACAATTGCAAACTTTTTTATAGAACGGTTTCCTATTTACAAAGGCGCACCATGTATATATTTTGTACTTAGCTATTCTACCATAGGATAAAGTAGCCCCGTTTGTTTGTTTGTTCGCTTGTTGTTTTTTGAGAATGTTGGACCAAATTATTATCTTGTTTCAGACTAAATATTTTTTAAAAAATAAAACATTCTATATTCATAATGAATTGTTATATTTTGTATTAACTGTGTACTATATCTCGTGTTAAACGTTATGGACGATAAGTTCTTAACATTTTTTATTTAAAACATCCCCCCCCCCCACACAACCTAAACCCCTAGTTAATTTTTAACTCATTCACCGCACTCCATCTCAATTTTAAAATATATCTTCCGCCCCCCACCCCAACGATTCAAAATAATACTAATAAATCTATAAATAAACCTGACACTGCCTCATATGGAGTAGCAGGCATCCTTGTTTGAGAAAGCCTTTAATAGAAAACGAAATATTGACAAATAAAAGCATTCTGTTTTGGAAAATCAATATTATGTTTTACTGATATATCCGAGACTTACATACGAATGACATTGATTGTTTTATGTATATGAAGGCGGTTAACAAGTAAAGTTGAAAGCAAATGAATTCATCTTGCGTTGGTCTTGATTATTTTCCCCAGGTATGAGACGGTTCTAAGGCTTTACTTTAGCCATCCGGCTCTTGAAGGGATCATTTTCTGGGGGTTCTGGGATCACGACGTCTCTCCCAAGGTGGCCCTTGTCCATGGCAATACTTTCACGGTGGGTTATTCATAAGGGATATCGAATGTAAATCGTGAAATATATATATATATTTTAAATATTTGAAATGATTCTATACATCTAAAGCTACATACTCTACTACAAACACACAACCTTGAGTCCTGATTTTGCGATGTTTGGCGCATGGTAAATTTTCAGAAAACTCCATGATGAAGGGGAACATTTTTATTTATCTCGTATTTAATTATTCTTTTTCAGAATAGGTAAAATTGGGGACGTTGGAAGCTAATTAAAAATTATCGTTTACTTCGCCTGAATTAGAAACTTAAAGAATACTTCACCTTTTCTAGCAATTAACTTTCGAGCGTTGAGTTACCTATGTGTATAGTGTGTGGATAAATATAAGAATGAGCTTAGGCAGTGGTTCTCAACCTCTGGGTCGCGACCTCTCTGAAGGTCGCAGGATCCTTGCCCAGGGGTCGCCTAAGACCATCGGAAAACACATATAATCTACAGTTATGAAGTAGCACGAGAATAATTTTATGGTTGGGGGTCGCCACAGCATAAGGAACTGTATTAAAGGGTCGAGGCATTAGAAAGGTTGAGAACCACTGATCTAAGGTATCCATATAACGCGAAAAACAAAGCAATTTAAACACCTTCGGAATCTTTGATAGGGTTTTTTCTATTACTTTATGGAAATCGAAGAAATTGAAATTTGCCAAAAATAATATCGATCTCCTTATAACAATAACTTAAAGTTTTATTGTTATAAATTAAAAATGCTATACATGTAATAAATCATTTAAAGAACTATTTTAAGAATTTTATCTTAATTTGAAAGTTACAATATTCATTTCTTCAACACTTAAATTGACACCCTTAATATTATTATTTCAAAAATCACATTTTCGGGAAAACCCTATATGTTGTCCTTTTTTTTGGTCTGTAATTAATATTGCGAAATTAAATTTTAATTTACGTTATCCAAAAGTCTTCAAACAATAAAAAAAATTAAAATATTCGATGGTACTCAAAGAAAGAAAAGTTAGAATAAAATTTTAAGAACATATTTTGCACTCGCAAATCACAAGTTACAACCGCATGTGACAAAACTGATCATGTTTTATTTCCCTTATTTTAAAATAAATGTAACGAATATAATTGACATACTTTTAAATAGTTAATACACCATATCAATTATTAGCTTCGTGATTTTAACATTTTAATAGGTTTTTCTTATTTTTATTTATTATTATAATGATAAAAATAATAATGGAAATATAATTATTTTTTTTGAAATATACTAGAAGTTTCGTGTTCAAAAAGTTTGGTGCATGAAAAAATGTGTAAAATTGTATGCAGTTCTCTGAATCATTCTTCGACAATGTGATTTTTATCTGCAGCTGGACAAAGCCGGTGTGCGCTACCTCCATCTGATCAAAGAAGAATGGAGCACACATCTGAACAGATCGCTGTCGGCGGGAACATCTTTCACCGTCAGGGGTTTCCAGGGAGATTACGACCTGGTCGTGTATTACAAAAACAAACCCATCAAGATACAGACTTTCTCTGTGGGGAAGACGGACGCCACGGTCAATGTGCAAATATCTGGAGACGGACGTGAGTAACTGGTGTCTTCTACTTTCAATCATTTCATTTATAGATTTACCAATTTTGAGTTCATATTTTCTCATATGGACAATATTCCACATATAAATTAAGTTTTGGAGGATCCTGGAGATTTTAAACAGATTGACTGCATTAACTTTCATTTAATCAAAACGTATAGTTACAATAGTGTACAGTATTTGCATTCTTGGCTTTTTCATTCTAATAGTGATGTATAAATAAAGGGTCGTGTTTTGATCAATAATATTAAAGACTTCTTTTGTAACAAATTGAATGTGTTTTATCTTGATTTCTCAAAAAGATGAGATCCAGCTCCCGGCCCAGCACAATCCATTCGCGAGTGTCGCCGTGACACACTCCACCATCAGCGCCGGTCTGAGGAACGAGGGGACGGCCACATCGACGTCCACCTCCCATCAGCTGTCGTGCGTCACCAGGTGGTCAGGCGTGTCCGAGGTGGGAGACGACAAGGCGGTCGAGGTGTCCTGCAACGCTAACGAGATACTCACCGGCTGTACCAGCTACCTTAAGGTATGGACTGATTGGTTGATATAAACTTATTGTTATAGTTACCTTAAGGTAAGGATTGAATGGTTGAGACTGACTTACTTTTCTGGTTACCTTAAAGTAAGGATACAGTAGTCGATATTTACTGTCCGAGTTTAAAATTCTTAAAACCCGTTTAAATTAACTTTGCTTTTTTCGTGAGTTTCATTCTGGCTGGGTGGACAAATTTAAATATTCGGACAGCTGGTAATGACCAACTTCCCGTCAACCTATCGAGCTAAAACTTGGCACATAAAGTCGTAACGGATGGCAACACATGTATTTAAATTTTCAGCCCCACTCCCAACTCCTAAAAGTGTGTTTTTTTCCTGTTTTTGAAGTTGAAGATGAAGGAAATATTATGCCACTGATTTCATGAAATAAAATTCCCGATAACTGCACTAACTAGGACTCTTTAAGAAACATAATTTCGCAAAGGTTTTTGGTGCGTAATATTTATTTTTTATGAAACAGTAGGTGAAATAATTCTGCTACGTCAAAGCGAGTGGGACATTAGAATATTAATTAAAGTAAAATTTTAAAATAATTTAACTATAGGAATTAATAAGAAAAAATGTTTAATGGGTTTTTAAATAAAAAATTTGTATTATTCTTATTGGTGTGTCGACTTCAAAGTTTAATAGATTTATGAGAATAAATGCTCTTCATCATGTTGACGCTTCTTTACAAAATCTTAAGCATAGACACTAAAACAATAATAAGACCACATATTAAAACCGCCACAATCTGAAAACAGACCAAGACACTACTTCATGCATATATTTAGTATTGCATAATGATATGTTTAATTGTGTATGGTTTCTGTAGCGTGGACAAATCAATAATCTATTAGGCATTATTTGGAACCTAATTTGTGTTTGATCCTATGAACTGTTGTCAAACATCCTTATTGTATGAGAGAAACACAAGCCCGTTCACGACGTGTGTTTTTGGGGACTTTTTTTTTTTACACCCAACGTTGAACTATATCACAGATATAATCATTAGTATATGTTCAACTTCTATGACAGAACAACGACTGGCACCGAGATGGAGAACAGATTGGGTTCAGCAACGGAAAAGCCACTTGTAAAGCCATCAACGGCTACGAGACTACGCTGGGTAAGGAAAACAGCCATGCCATCATGAACTATCATTATCATTATAATAATTTAATGGATAGTGTAACAACCACTCTTATTAGAGGAGCGTTAAGTCCTTTCTTTTTAGTCGTACTTTGAATCTACTTTGTTTAAGTAATGTTAAATGGGTTTAGTTAAGTGATTTTGATTCCTACCTGGGCACCAAGTGATCATTTTCATACAGGTTCTTATTTTTAATTGTCTCATTCATTTTGCCAAATGGCGTTGTTGAAGTTGTTTGAGCTCATGTTAAAATAATGAAATAATCTTACAATTTTAAAGAGCTGCACGGCCAGAACTTTCATTTTATTTTGTCTGTAATTTCAAAATCTTCCCTCTTAAACTAACACACATCGTCGTAGCGTTATACTTTGTCACACATGAGTATGCTTGCTAACACTTAAGTGTCCATTAAAAGCTATGCTTTGCTAGACTTGAGTGTCCATTAAAAGCTATGCTTGCTTACACTTGAGTGTCCATTAAAAGATATGCGTTGTTACAATTGAGTGTCCATTAAAAGCTATGATTGCTTACACTTGAGTGTCCATTAAAAGCTATGCTTGCTTACACTTGAGTGTCCATTAAAAGCTATGCTTGCTTACAGTTGAGTGTCCATTAAAAGCTATGCTTGCTTACACTTGAGTGTCCATTAAAGTTAACGTGACACTCAACGATTAACTGTGACTAATGCTCCCTCCACCTTAGGTATCCAGGCCAGCGCCAGGTGTTGCAGTCTGAGTGGACTGACGTGTACATACAAGACGGCCGGACCATCAGGAAATGGGGTAGATGACCAGGTCGTTATCCCGTGTGGTGCTGATGGCTATCCTCTAGGTCAGTGGTTTCCAAACTTTTCCTTTTCTCGATGTCGTTCCTGAATCCCTGGTTTTCGAAAAGGTGCCCTATAATACATTCTTTTTTTTTTTAAAGGACGAAATGGACAATAATTTTGGTGGATTTTCGATCGTGTGATATTTTTTTTTAAAATTAGCTGTGTTTAAAAGGCGTTCACTTCTTGTGTTTAACTGATGCGTTTGCTTCCTTGTGTTCACCTAGGCTGTGCCACATTTACCTACATGTCCGACTCAGATGGTACTCTCATCACAAACACATCCTGCATTGGTCAAAATGACGGTCTGGCTGCTGGTAAGATGTCTCATAGTTTCATTATCTTTTAATGTTGAAACTTGCACCAAGAAAGCATATTTTAAATTTATTTTTTTCTAAATTTAACAAACAGCACTAAGTAAGTGTAAATTGTTTAACACCCCCCCCCCCCCCCCCCCCCCCGTTGAGCGTAGGACATTAAAAACTATCTGTCCACGCCTGCCGGTGTATCGTAAACTTCTGATCATCTTTTTTGACGATTTTTTGGAGGGTTTTCCCGGTTCTCTTGATCCTGGAGGGTCTGCCCGGTTCTCTTGATCCTGGAGGGTTTGCCCGGTTCTCTTGATCCTGTAGGGTTTGCCCGGTTCTCTTGATCCTGGAGGGTTTGCCCGGTTCTCTTGGTCCTGTAGGGTTTGCCCTGTTCTCTTGATCCTGGAGGGTTTGCCCTGTTCTCTTGATCCTGTAGGGTTTGCCCTGTTCTCTTGGTCCTGTAGGGTTTGCCCTGTTCTCTTGATCCTGGAGGGTTTGCCCGGTTCTCTTGATCCTGTAGGGCAGTGGTTCTTAACCGGTGCTCCTCGGAGCACTGGTGCTCCGCGAGGTAGTTGCAAGTGCTCCGCGAAATTATGAAACTCAGAATTTAATGTTCACTCACTTATTCTATCTGATTGAGCTGAACAAATGCCTATAATAGGTAGTCCAAACGGGGAAAAATCGGCCTTTTTGCCTATTTTTACTGTTTTTTATAACAATTGAAAGCTTGGCTTTTAAACTAATTTTTGTTGTAAAATCAAATCGGTGTGTAAATTTCACTCGGAGCGCCGCCGTTGAGAACAACACTACCCACAATTGAATTTGACTAACACTAACATGGCAGCGTAAAGCTTGCTCGCCCGTCGAAAGTAGGTCAGTGAAGCTTTAATCGGAGCTGTCAAATGTTCAAGTAAGTAGTAAAATAAACATCTTCTTTTAAATATATGAAGATATTTGATGAATAATTAAAAGTTGAAATTCTAAAAATAAACCCCAAAAAATCAAAAAAATATTTATATAAGTAAAAGAAAACGTTAAAAATTTTAATTATTTACGGGTGAAGACCTAGGCCTACATACCTATTGGGATGGATTTCGGTCGTTAAGTTCGGATCATAATGTTAAAAAAAGTACTATTAATTCCCAATTCATTTTTGGTTTTTACAGTAATACCCCATAATGGACAAATTTCTTATCATACGAAAAGCGAATGATTCGGAAGAACAAAATACTAAAAATGGACAGAGTACAAGTGGAAGCGGTAGTAATGCTCTTGCTGCACATATTGTGTCTGATACAAACGGTAGAATTAAAAGAAGAAAAATTAATCGACAGTATGCTGAAGAATATTTAAGTTTTGGATTTACATACATTTGTGAGGAAGAATATCACATTCCACAATGTATTGTATGTGGAGAAAAATTATCCAACAGCGCGATGGTTCCTACCAAGTTGAAACGTCACTTTTCTACAAATCACGCCAACCTTGCTACACAAACTAAAGATTATTTCAAACGATTGTTAGATACGCAAGCTAAACAAGTAAAATATTTTGAAAAAACTGTGAACATTTCCGATAAGGCACAATTGGCGTCATATAAGGTTGCTGAAATGATTGCTGTTCAGTTAAAACCACATACTATAGCAGAGTCTTTAATTATACCTGCATGTTGTGAAATGGTTAAAATTATGTTTGGCGATGAAGCAACAAAGGAAATAATGAAAATTCCTCGTTCAAATGATGCAATAAAAAATAGAATTAAAAATATGTCGGATGATATCGAGAAAACAGTTGCCGATAAGCTTTTCAAACGGCATTTTGCTCTGCAAATTGGCGAGTCCACTGACATAAGTGGAAAAGCTCATATACTAGGGTTCGTTCGTTTCATTCATGAAAACGAAATAGTGAATCAATTTCTATGCTGTCTTGAGCTTACCGAACGTTCGACAGGACAAGATGTCTTTGATTCTATTTCTTCCTATTTCGAACAATTCAAAATATCATGGGAGTTGTGTGTGGGAATTTGTACGTACGGTGCTCCATCAATGGTAGGCTCATTAAAAGGGTTTGTGACTCTCGCCAAGAAAATATATTATTATTATTATATCTACTCACTGTTTTTTGCACAGAGAATCTCTGGTGTCCAAAACATTACCAGTAGCATTAAAACCTGTGCTAGACAAAGTTGTAAATATGGTAAACTTCATAAAATCGAGACCTTTGAAAATACGCGTCTTTAAAAATCTTTGCATCTCTATGGAAGCCAAGTACGAATCTTTGCTTTTGCATTCTGAAGTGAGATGGTTATCCAGAGGAAAAGTGTTACGTCGTTTCTTAGAACTGAATGATGACCTTTTTCCAAAATGAAAATATGGATGATTTTGTGGAATATCTTCAAAATGACATTTGGTGTGCTAAATTGGCATATTTAGCTGATATTTTTGATTATTTAAATTGTGTTAATACCAGCCTTCAAGGAAGAAAAGAAAATTTTTTAACATCGACCGACAAATTGACAGTCTTTCGGAAAAAAGTTATTTTTTGGAAAAATCGTTTACTAATTTGGATGCAGAATTGAGGGTAGCTATTTCTAAAATTAGGCCTAATATCACTGAAATTTGTGAAAACGGTCAAGCTCAGGTTTCACATTAAATCTTTTTATTTTTCTGAATTAAATTTTGCTCAATGTTATTTTTTTACTTATTAAATTTATGTTTATTAAAAATTTGTTTATCATGTTATAATTTTAAACTCTTATGTTATAATGTTTTATTTTCAATAAAAGTCGTACGTATGTGTATTTGTTTGTTTTTTTTACTCCTTGATTTTGGTGCTCCCCAAATTTTTGTCATGATCAAAAGTGCTCCCCGACTTCAAAAGGTTAAGAACCACTGCTGTAGGGTTTGCCCGGTTCTCTTGATCCTGGAGGGTTTGCCCGGTTCTCTTGATCCTGTAGGGTTCCATACAAGTGCTCTTTCCAGGTTATCATTGGCATCTTTTTTCTAAAGCTTAAGTCTATTTTGATACTATTAATATCAACAATGGGGGACTCTTAATAATGTAAGGATCGCAACCAAAACAGATTTCTACAACTATCATCTGATCTAATCAAGAAATTGATGAAAATCCAATTTAGGTCATACTTTCAGACGCCTGTTTACATAACGTTCCATTATCTTTAAAACAGACGTTAATAAAGAATGTATGCGGGCTGTTCAACAGCCAATGTCACAAATCATTAAAAGTACTTCGTTGTTGCAACATGCAAAATTTACATGTTTCTATTTCAGGTGTGTTCTCATACGCCGCCTGCTGCAAAGGCGGCAACATCAAATGCACCACCGTCCACTCGGCACCCGGCGGTCATCCGGTCGGTGCCAGATCTACTGTCCAGTGTCCGGCCGGTCAGGTCATGACGGGATGCAATGTGTACACACCCAACGCTAAGGCTGCCGGGGCCTTCATTGAGGGTAAGCCTATTTACCTTCTGCATTTCTGCGTTAAATTGTTTGGTCTTAATGTGATGGTTAGAGACCTATATAAATTTGGGGTTTTATTGAATATGTTTATTTCCGACTAAAAACAGGTAACACTTACAATAGGCTACGCTAACAACATAACAGTAACAAACAGTAATAATAGGTGGCGATTCGTGTTATATTTTCACACACCAACGACCTACGGGTTTAGTTCTTGTTATATTATTAAATCCTTGTACCTCGAAGCAGTGGCGTAGCTAAGGGTTAGTGCTACCTGGGGTGAGATCGGATCTTTGCCGCCCTCTTTCACGAAAAAAAACAACCCAACTCTTCTATTGGTCCAAAATGGCGCCTACCCAAATATAAAAAAAAGAGGTCCTCCCGGGCGGACCTATGCCCAGCTTCATACGCCTCTGCCTAGAAAGCCCAGCATACCAAGAATCGTACAGCTTGTTAACTGAACAGTTCTTTGTGGCATCGTTCTCAGTTCATACCAATTCTGTCAGGTAAACTTCAATGGCACCATTTTTCCTCACACAGTAGCAATTTTTGAACTCTAACTACTACTACTACTTAAGAAAATCAGAAAAACTATCGAGCCAAGGCTTATGAAGTCTTCCCTAGCGCACCACCGCCGCTCCCAACCGGCATTCAACCACTCCCCCAGTGGTCTTTAGTCAAGTCAGGCCGCGAAGCGGCATCCCGGGGGCCCTCCGCCCCTGAGACAGCCTCACCCACCCTTTCACTCGATTGACTATGCGAGTGAGGCGGCATCAGAGAAGGAACACCTGGCCGGCCGGGGTGCTGCTTTAACACAGCAACCGGGCCGGACTTTCTTGGGCTGGGGTGGATATATTTTACGTCTCTATTGCCCCCCCCCTTCCCATTCCGGGGAGACGCGTAGGTGTTTTACAGACGCCCTCTAATAGGGTTTACATGGTTTTCTGCGGAGTGACTAATTCACTCCGCAGCTGGGAGAGAAAAGAGGTTGCCTAGGAGCAGTACCCTCAAATACTGCGTATTTAGAATCATCGGCTATGGTCGCCACATTCTTCGCCCCATATCCATACGGCAACTGTAATCATGTCCCGACCTGTTTCTACGTTATTTACATCTGCACTTAGTAGGAAGCCGTGCAGCTGCGCTCGTTCTAACGGAGTTTCTGTGTGTTACCTTTGCCTTACAGCGCAGGTCCCCTACGCAGTGATCCTGTCCCCCGGGTAACGTTTCAGGGGGGCAAACGCCTCTTTATCGACATGCCATTTTCGGACGGACATGCCGACTAGAACTCTAACTAAATTAATCATTATCAAGGTTGCTATATTTATTTTATTTTAATTATAAATGGGGGTTTTCTGGGTTGGGGTGGGGGGGGGCGATTAAGCAGATAAAAAAACTCATTTTTGTATTTTCTGAAGATAGTTTTTTTTTTATTCGTAACGATTGTCTTAACACAATAATCATCTTTCTCTCCCTAGCAACCAACGGAGTCGACCACTGCGTTGCTGTCAATGGCTACGAGAGGTTTGGAACTGAGGGGGGTGTTGTAGCGTACGCCACTTGCTGCCATGTATAACAGCTTGAGAACCTTCCAGATATTGAGATTGTTTTTTGTCAAATTTTCAGGCCAACCCCACTGCTCTGTATTTCATTTTATAAAGGATTTATGAGACAAACATTTTTTTTTAGGGATTGTTTAATTTCCATTCATATAAAATTTCTTTTAAAAATGCATTTTAAGATTTATATATAGAAAGAAAGATTTTCATCAAAATAGAATTTTGTTCTCTTTTTTTTTTATCTTGAAAAACTTGACAACACACAGGAAAGTAATATTAAACTTTCATTTTGTGATGGCCACCTTTTTTTTTTTTTGTATGGAAATATTTTTGTCTCTTGTTTCATTTATTAATTAAATAGTTAAATGAAATAAATGATTTTAAATTTATATATATATATTTATATACATATATTTATATTTATTTATATATATATATATAATAACGTTATTATTTACTAACAACTTAACATAAAGTATTTGTATAAACACAACCGGTCATCAGTGCATTTTGAATGTATCAAAACATCTAGATACTAGAATATGGTGCAATCATCTGGGACCCATACCTCAAGCAAGACGTGGAAAAATTGGAGCGAATCCAACGTAACGCAATGCGCTTCATAGCACGTGACTATAAAACCACCACTCCTGGCTACGTCACTGGCCTTTTAAACAGATTTGACATCCCCACTCTCAAGGACAGACGAGAAAAGATCCGCCTAACATTCTTATATAAAGTGGTCATGGGGCTAATTCCGGCCATCCCAGCAAACAAGTATCTTACCCCACAGAAGCCAGGCCGATTAATTAGAGCCAAACAGTCACTTAACACTGACTTAACATCTGACAACCCCATGAGAAATTACACCCGAAAAAATATCAAATGCTTCACTGTGCCTCGCAGTAACACAGTGCAACATAAGCAGTCATTCTTTCCACGCACCATAATCGCTTGGAACAACCTGGACAATACCGCCGTGAACTCGACAACGATCGAAAGCTTCAAGGCTGCCCTGTCATCTGCTAGGAGCCGTTAGATTGGCAACATCGCTTCCCCAACCGTTGCACATATGCCAGTTTATGGATGCAGCAACGTACCGAACCAGAACCAGAACCAGAACATCGTGGAAACGGCTCAATGAGCTAGGGAGCAAGCGACGCCCTTGATTTCTGTTTTTCCCCTACCCACGCCGATCAATGTGACAGTACTTAAAAAAAAGGGGGGGGGGGGCTAAACTGGGCCCAAAAGTATACCCTGTGGTGAGCTACACATCTAGTAATTTGAGGTTATTTATGGTGCCATGTACAATTATTTTCAAAGAGGCCTCATATTTACATTTGGAAGCTTTCATCAATAAAGGCCATAAGACTTTGTTAACAAAAATATAAAGAAAATATATTATTCTTATTTTTTAATCAATGTGACGTACACATACATAATGCTCAAGTAAACTGATATAAATGATGATCACTCGACTCCTCCACAAAAATATTACACTCATGTTCTAGTGATTTTAAAAAAAACAACATCTGACTGGAGCAACTTGAACCGATGGTTTGATGTTTAGCCAACTTTTAAATCAATTATTACACAAGGCCAGACCTTTTTAATTATTCTAATGATGTATTTGCAATTGATTTGATTCATAACTAGAGAATGATTATTTGTGATAGTTATTAGTTGTTGTTTTTTAATTGGCACATTTGTGGTCCTAACGAACTTCTATACAAGCTTGAGACATACTTATTGTATCCACCTTTAAACTTGCTGGTCACAAAATAAAAATAATATATTTTTATTCAGCGATTAGCATTAATAGAGATATATTTTTGATCACTAGATAATATTTGATTTTTTATCTATCCTTGACTTTTATCACTGATCTTAAATTTAGAGAAACTTATTTTTTTTAAATTTGAAAAGCAAATAAAGCAATAAGGAATTATTGGAATAAAATTTTAATAGTAAAATGTAAAAAGTTTAAACATTCTCCAGAAGCCATTTCATCATGAACCAAGTGATACATCAGTCGGTCCTCACACATGACAGCAAGTGGCAATGGCCTGAGCACCGTCTTCACGCCCAAATCTTTCATAACCGTTCACAGCTACACACTGGTCCACTCCATTGGTAGCTGTTTTGGGGGGGGGGGTGTAATAAAGGGGGGTAGACATATTTTTTAATGAATCCAGTTTAAATAAATGCATATATACAAATGATTAGCTATTTTATGCTCCTAATCCTGAACATACATTAAATGTAAGCATACTTGAATTTGAAGAGTGACTTTTATTTAATAAAATAAAACACATATTTAAATGACATTTAAAAAAAAAAAAATATTTGGACCCAACTTTCGTGTGAGATTACTAGAATTTAATTAAGCTATTTTCTTAATAAGTAAAATGAATTAATTTAAGGCTTCCCGATAATCAACATGGTGAGCATCGTAAAAGGATGTAACAAATACACTAAATTTTTTATACTACATACTTTTTTTTTACACGACACTTATATGTTTTTATGATGTTAATAGGTTTATCATGATGGGGAAAGGAGGGGGGGCTGGGACAACAGCATCATGCAGAACAACTATTTAAAGACAATTTTTTTTTAATAGATAAAATATTTATTTTAGTATTTTCTGACGGTTACACATATCAATATGTTTAGTTGTAATGAACGAAACCAAATAACCACCGGTTACTGATGGGGAAGAATGGGTCAAACTCCAGTTCATATTAAACTATGTTATATGACAATGTATCAAAATTACGCTCCATTTTATTCATTTACATGATTTTATTTTTTTAAAGTTACTATAAACCTCAACTTACTTTCTATGAAGGCGCCGGCACTTTTAGAATTCGGCGTGAACACGTTGCATCCGGTCATGACCTGATCAGCTGGACACTGGACGGTGGCCCTGGCACCAACGGGATGTCCACTAAATGTTGAGTAAACAGTTGTGCATTGAATGTTCCCACCTTTGCAGCAGGCAGCGGAGGAATACACACCTGAAAGTGAAAACGGGGAAAATCTCGAACCAGTTAATTTTGTTTGCTTGATACATTTTTATTTTTAATGTAATTTAATGCAGAGAAATAACTTTTTTTTAAAAGTTAAATCAAAAGACTGACGAATTACCAGTAGATACATCAGCATTCTGACTTATGCATGATGTGTTGGTGAAGTAGGTTCCATCTGAGTCTGACATGTAAGTGTATGTGCCACAACCTACAAATTAGAATTTAGGCGTAATTAGCATACATGTTTATGTACATTGTAACAGAATTTCTGAGGAACTTAAGAGTGAGTAATACCATAGTTAAGTGTGCCTGCTGATGTGTCAGCTTAGTTTAAGTGTGTCTGCTGACATGTCAGCTTAGTTTAAGTGGGCCTGCTGACATGTCAGCTTAGTTAATTGTGCCTGCTGATATGTCAGCTTAGTTAAGTTCGCCTGCTGATATGTCAGCTTAGTTAAGTACGCCTGCTGATATGTCAGCTTATTTAAGCTTGCCTCCTAATATGTCAGCTTAATTAAATTCGCCTGCTGATATGTCAGCTTAGTTTAAGTGAGCCTGCTGACATGTCGGCTTAGTTAATTGTGTCTGCTGATATGTCAGCTTAGTTAAGTTCGCCTGCTAATATGTCAGCTTAGTTAAGTTCGCCTGCTGATATGTCAGCTTAGTTTAAGTGGGCCTGCTGACATGTCAGCTTAGTTAATTGTGTCTGCTGATATGTCAGCTTAGTTAAGTTCGCCTGCTAATATGTCAACTTAGTTAAGTACGCCTGCTGATATGTCAGCTTATTTAAGCTTGCCTCCTGATATGTCAGCTTAATTAAATTCGCCTGCTAATATGTCAGCTTAGTTAAGTTCACCTGTTGATATGTCAGCTTAGTTAAGTTCGCCTGCTGATATGTCAGCTTAGTTAAGTACGCCTGCTGATATGTCAGCTTATTTAAGCTTGCCTCCTGATATGTCAGCTTAATTAAGTTCGCCTGTTGATATGTCAGCTTAGTTAAGTTCGCCTGCTGATATGTCAGCTTAGTTAAGTGTGCCTGCTGATATGTCAGCTTTGTTAAATGTGCCTGCTGATATGTCAGCTTTGTTAAATGTGCCTGCTGATATGTCAGCTTAGTTTAAGTGTGTCTGCTGATATTTCAGCTTAGTTAAGTGTGTCTGCTGATAAGTCAGCTTAGTTTAAGCTTGCCTGCTGATATGTCATCTTAGTTAAGTTCGCCTGCAGATATGTCAGCTTAGTTAAGCTTGCCTGCAGATATCTCAGCTTAGTTAAGTTCGCTTGCTGATAAGTCAGCTTAGTTTAAGTGTGTCTGCTGATATGTCAGCTTAGTTTAAGGGTGTCTGCTGATATGTCAGCTTAGTTTAAGTGTGTCTGTTGATATGTCAGCTTAGTTTAAGTGTGCCTGCTTATATGTCAGCTTAGTTTAAGGCCAATATTATTTAGCATTAAAACGACACTGGGGCAATGAAAAATTTGATGTCAGTCAAAGGTGGGACACATTTATGATAAGAATGATGTATACGATGGGGAAACAATTTAATTGTCTTGACACCTTAATAAAACATGTAAATGGCATCAAAATGTATTTATTATATTTTGTGGGGGAGGGTTGATTCATTGTAAGAATTTAATAAAATACGAGATTGTGTGTTAAAAAATAATAAATACCCACTTTTAATTATTTTTTAACACACAATCTCGTTTAAATAGGTTTAACTTATCTACGAGTTTTAACAAATAATGTTAAAATATCTACCTAGTGGATAGCCGTCATTTCCACAGTGAACAAGGAGTTGCACATTTTCTACATTACCCGACTGTTCAGCATTCATGTAGGTGCAGGTCAACCCACTTAGACTACAACACCGGGCGCTTGCCAGAATGCCTTTGAAATAAAGAAATAAAGTCTCTCTAAGTTGCCGTCGGCTATTTTACATGCAGGCCCATTATTTCAATTCATAATTAGCGCCATTAATTTTTTTAAAATAGCAATTCCATCCTAACCTATTGTTGTCCTGAAGCCGTTAGAAGCCTTGCAAGCCGGTTTCCCATTGGTCATCACAATTTGCTCCCCATCACGATGCCAGTCACCGTTCTGGTGATCAAGAATTTTTAAAATTATTATTAAGACCATTGGTAGTGGCGAATTTCAGATGACAATGAAATTGTAGCAGAAAATAGCCAACAATTTATCAGACAACTGAATGCATTTTTTTAAAAGAAAACTGAGTAATACAAATGATGACAAAGAGGCTGGGAGTGGGCTATCAAGGAGATTTTTAAAAAATTGAGAGCGTACTACTTTTCATAAATATGAAAATCACGAGGATCTGGTAAATATCCAGGAATACAAGAGATTGGATACCCTGGAACTTACCAAAGATAACAAGGGAAACATTATCGAGAGGATGATTGTTAACATGATCAAAGGACTATTATGGACCCATTTTTAAGGTAATTGTAAAGGGCGATATATATTTGATATTTTACTTTAATGAGTATGTAACTCTGTGGTAACTAGAACATCGGATGACTGTTTAACTAACTACTTGAATTACTTTGAGATAACTAGTACACACGGTTAGGATTTAACTAAAAGTACTTGGTCTTACATTGAGGTAACCAGAACAGCCGATGAGTATTTAACTATTTGGGCTTACTTTGAGGTAACTAGAACATCCGGTTAGGATTTCTCCGTCATTGCAGGACACCTCCACCGTCTTTTCATCTCCTACCCCAGAGAGGCCCGACCATCTGGTGGCACACGTGAGTTGAGGCGAGGAGGAGGTGGAGGTGGCATGGCCTACAGTATACTCACTGAAGCTGTGGGACGTTTGTGTCACATGAACACGTGCGAAGGGGTCAGTCTTGACCGGAAGTTGAATTTCATCTGTGACAAACAAAATCACACAATTAAAGAAAAGCACAGCTTGGAATAAGGCGGAATAGGGCTCTTCGACTGGACCGTAGCCAAGGGCCTTATTAAGGCGTGCAGAGGTGGCGGTCCAACCCAGTCGTCACTTTTTTCTTTATATGAAGTGGTGGCGATTTTGTCCAACTGTAGATAATTGTTTCTTGGGAAGGGAGATGGGGCCAAATAATCCTAACCTTAAACTTGCTAAGCAACTGGAACTTATTGATAAGTTGAATCGTCTAATCTAAAATTATTGGTGTTTAGTTCGGGCGTTCACTCTGAATATTTCTAATACATAACTTCACATTTTCAAAAATATCTTACAATTTCGCTTTAAGCTCAATAACTCTCGACACTTAACGGCAGGTCACGTTTATCTAGTCCTGTGATTATTAAAAAAAAGGGGGAATAATGGTCGGCGTGTAATTATTTTTTTTTCTGGTGTTTTAATTTTTACAATTCAAATTTTGGTCTGTTATCTGGATGGCTGTACGTGCAGAACATGTCTCATTCCATACCAGAGGGTTGGATTTCAATTCTCAGCGTTAGCCAGACAGTTATATTGTATTATATTTTTTGTGCTCTGAAACCCCATTATCACCAGCCCAACAACCAAAAATGTAGAGTATTTGGATTGTATTCTTTTCATGTACTAATATTGTTTCCTGTGGGAAAATTCAAAAGTAGGCCTTAAAAGAATTGGAGGGGAGTTTTTTGTCCTCCCACTAACCCATAATGGAAGCAACCTCTTCCTCCCTCCTCACCCACCCACCAAAACACAATCAAAAATGTAATAAAACATATTGAGATTTTGTACTACTTTCATGTCCTAAATTAGTTTTGCTACCTGGAGAAATTCGACTCACATATGAAGTACTTCTTCTCCCCCCCCCCCCTTTTTTTTTAGTGACGGACACCCTTGATTCACATGATCTAAAAGCGTTGTACTTACGACCATCTCCTGAAATGTCCACGTTGACCACAGTGTCGGTCTTGTCTACGTGGAACGTATGGATTTTGATTGGCTTGTTTTGGTACCAGACGATGATGTCGTAGTCACCCTGGAAGCCCCGTATGTTGAACGACGTCCCCGAGGTCAGTGACCTGTTCACGTGCGTGCTCCATTCTTGTTTAGTCAGATGGAGGTAACGTTCGCCAGCTTTGTCCAGCTGGAAGGAACACATTGACGAAATTATGAACACCAGCCATTTACAATGTCAACATTTCTGGACACGATACATTGACAGAGTCGTCATTCCGGACACACAAAACATTTACAGTGTCAACACAGTCTGGACACGATAAATTGACAGAGTCAACATTCCGGACACTCTAAATTGGCAGTGTTGACACTATATAATTACTGTAACAACATAGTTGACTATTATTAAGACTCAATTCACGTCTTATTTGTCAAGTAAATGTACGTTTCTACATCATTGTTTAAATTCTTCAAAGTTTCTAAGTGTTAAAGTTCACTACAGCTTATAAACGTCAGACACATCTAGTTTTTAAGATTATCTATACTAACCACAAAATAGTTGCCATGGACAAGTGCCTTAGCGGGATCCATAACATGATCCCAGAATCCCCAGAATATGATGCCTTCCACAGCCGGGTGACTGAAGTAGAGTCTCAGAGCTGTCTCGTACCTTTAAATAACAAATATGGACTTAACACATCAACGCCTTGCACTAACTAGCATGTCAACCGCATAAAAGTGAATTTTATGGCGACTAGGTGAAGAGATGGAATGTTGAGTTTATGTTTCTGTAAAAAAAAAAATTTCATTTTTTTTCTGCCATCACCTACTTCCTACTTCCCCTTCTTTCCATGTTATCATTCCTACATCTAATACTTTGATATCACAGAATTCATCCATCCCAGATTTCACAGATCTCATCTTTTCCAGTTCTCACTGTCCCAGATCTCACAGAACTCATTATTCCAGATATCACAGATCTTGCCATTCCCAGATTTCACGATACCAAAGTTTAAATACAATAACGAATAGAACGACACTCAAAAACCAGAGCTAATTACAATTATTAAGTTTTTAATGTGTTAATTTCAATGAATTACAAAAGCAAGAGAATATGATTAAAACAATTAACGTACAGTTTGGCTGGTACCGGTACTGTGCTAATAAGAAATACAATGAGCAAAAGTAGTAATATGAAAGAAAATCTACACACGACAAAGCACAATAATGACACGCGCTCCCAGTCTCGTGATATATGATCTCCCTCTCATTCAATCGTTAAGCCTTTTTATAGGCATTTCCTACTAATGTCTCTAGAACAGTCTAACGCATTGTTTTGCTTTACAGTTTTATCCAGATCCTTCTATAATTTTCTGACTAACTAAGCTTTATGTAAACAAGACGAAAATTTCGCTAGCCACACCCCAAAACGTGGCCTCGAGTTTTTGTCTGCTAGAGGTCATGCACGTGGAAAGCAAGGAAGGCGTGTCTCAACTCAAAACACTTCATCTACATAACACCTCCCCTCTTAAAAGAAACAAATTAATTTTTCAAAAATGGATTTCTTTTCCATTAAACAGGTAAACGAAAATACATTTCTTCCATTCAAAATATTAAACAAAAAGCTTCCTAACAGCTTATAAACAACTACATAATGTATGTGCCGTGAAAAATTAATTTCTGGACAAAGTATCAGCAATCACATTATCTTTGCCATTGATATGTTTTATGTCCAAATTATATTCTTGTAAAAATAGACTCCATCTTAACAATCTTTGATTTTTGGAGACCATCTTATTCACCAATGTTAAGGGATTGTGATCAGTACAAAACAAGTACTGAATGCAATGAACAACTGACATAAAAATCAAATTGTTGTATAGCAAGAATTAAACCTAGACATTCCTTTTCTACAGTGGAATAATTTTTTCTGATGGGAATTCAATTTCTTTGAGAAATAACAAACAGGATGATTTACACTATGGTCATCTTCTTGAAAGAGAACTGCACCAATGCCAACGTCACTGGCATCTACAGCTAATTTAAACTGTTTGTTAAAGTCTGGTGCAATGACAACAAGAGCATTTGCTAGTATGTTCTTTATGTTTTCGAATGCTTCCTGACAAACATCTGACCAATGAAATTTTGCATTTTTCTTGAACATATTACTTAGAGGAGAAGCAATCAAGGAGAAATGTTTGCAAAATCTTTTATAGTAACCTGCCTTTCCCAAAAATCTCGTTACCTTTTTTCTAGTAATGGGTGGTGAAAGTGATATAATAGCATTTATCTTAGCTTGAACAGCTTTTACATGACCTTGACCCACTATGTGACCTAAATATTCCACAGTTGCATGACAAAATTCACACTTATTTAAATTTACAGTTACATTTGCCTGAAAGAATTTTGTAAACAGAGATCTTAATTGGTTTTCATGTTTGGAAAAAGCTGGACTGTAAAAAATTACATCATCAATATAGGCGCTGCAATTTTCATGGTCAGCAATAATGTTGTTAACTAGACGTTGGAATGTAGCTGGGGCATTTTTCTTTCCATCACTTTATATTGGTATAAACCATCTGGAGATGGTACAGAGAGCAGAGACTTCTTTTGTTCTGTCATATTGAGGAACCTGCCAATAACCTGATAGAAGGTCTATTTTGGTTACATATTTTGCATCGCCTATTCGATCTATTAGATCGTCTATCCTTGGAATCGGAAAGGAATCAGACTTGGTAACTGAATTCACTTTCCTGAAATCAGTGCAAAACCTGTAACTTTTGTCAGGCCTTGGTACTAAAATACATGGAGAACTCCATCTACTAGAGCTTGTTTCAATGATATCATTTTCAAGCATGTATTTTATTTCAGACCGGATTATTTCAAGTTTTTCCGGATGGACCCTATAGGGACGTTGCTTGACCGAAACTGCATACCAATGTCAACATCATCTACAGCAATGTTGGCTTTTTTAGGCATGTCAGGAAAAAGTGAAACAAAATCTGCAATAACAGACTTAACAACATCTTTTTCCGACAATGACAAATGTACAAGTTTCTGATCTATATTGGCCAGTATTTCTGAATTTTTAAGTTTGTAATGACCAACTTTTTCTGGAACACTATCAAAGATTTCAGTAACATTTTCTTTAGGTACTGAAGTTACAGTTGAGATTGTGTTAACATTAGTTTCTGAGGATGGACAATTATCATCACATTTTCTTTCTACATATTCTTTTAACATATTAATATGACATAACTGTTTATTTCTTCTACGATTTGGTGTTAACACAATGTAATTTAAGTCATTAAGTTTGGACTCAACTACATAAGGGCCAAAATATTTAGCTTGTAATGCCTGTCCTGGTATTGGCAAAAGTACAAGCACTTTGTCCCCTGAAGCAAACTGTCTGAATTTTGACCTTTTGTCATACCCAACTTTCATTTTAGATTGAGAATATTTTAAATGTGATTTAGACAAATTAACGGCATTAAACAGTTTAGTTTTAAACTTTAAGACATAGTCCAAAAGTCCTTCAGTGGGTGTCAATGACATCCACTTGTCTTCTAAAAGTTTGAGGTGGCCGCGAACCGTATGGCCAAACACCAGTTCGAAGGGGCTGAATCCAAGTGATTCTTGAACTGCTTCTCTTGCGGCGAACAGTAGCATGTTGATACCTTCATCCCAGTTTTTCTATTGTTCTAGGCACTACGTTCTCATCATGTTCTTCAATGTCTGATGGAATCGCTCAAGTGTTCTCTGCAACTCAGGATGATACGCACTCGACAAGCAGTGTTCTATACCCAATTGGTTCAAAACTTCTTTTGAATAGTCCAGCCTGGTAGTTGTTTCTTTGGTCAGACTGTACATACTTCGGAAGACCAAACAATGTCAGGGCTTTGACGATGTTCGGAGTCTTGATATTGCGAAGAGGAATAGCTTCTGGGAACCTTGTTGACGCACACATGATTGTCAGCAAGTATTGGTGACCAGATTTTGTCTTTGCAGAGGCCCAACGCAGTCTATTATGACACGACTGAAAGGTTCTTCAAACGCTGGAATGGGCTGAAGAGGAGCTGCTGGTATCTTCTGATTTGGTTTCCCTACCACTTGACAAGTATGGCATGATCTGCAGTAGTCAACCACATCTTTCTTGATTTTGGGCCAAAAGAAGTGTGACGTGATTTGTGATATGTCTTGTTCATTCCCAAATGGCCTGAAAGTGTAGAATCATGGGCTAAGTTGAGGACTTCGTTCGTGAAAAGTGAAGGAACTACAATCTGGTGAACAATCCTCCATTCTTCGTCAGCTTTTCCTCATAAGTATGTCATCTTGTAAAAAGTAACAAACATTGAATTGCTCAGTTTCAGTTTTTGGTCATAGCGTTCTCTCGAAGTTTAACGATTTCTGGATCATTCTTCCGCTCTCCAATGCGCTGCCTTCGAGCTGGTGTTTTTGTGATCCTTTGTTTCTTCGTTAAGACTGGCTAAAAATGTCGTTCCCAGATCAATTTCAGATTGGCTATTATTCGTTTTTGGTGACCTCTCATTTTCAGAGATCTTTAAACTCATTGGCCTGGTAACAGCACATGATGAATATATTTCTGGATCTTCTTCTTGAGATTCGATGAGACAGGGTTCATGGGTTACGATGGGTTCGGCTTTCGCCTTCCAACCAGCTAAGTCATTGCCTAGCAGTAACGAGATGCCGTCCAATGGTAATGTTGGTCGGACACCTACAACAACAGGTCCGGAGACTAGGTCTGATTTGAGATAGATGAGATGCAGAGGTACATCGATATATCCCAGCTCTACGCCTCTTAACATGATGTTGCTTCCAGTAGCATTAGATCCAGATAAGGGAAGTGTGCCCTCAAGTAATAAAGACTGTGAAGCACCTGCATCTCATAAGATTTTGATTGGTCGTAGACTAGAAAAATCACCTGGCAGTGATACAAATCCTTCCGATATCAAAGGCGTGAAGTCTTGTATGTCATCAGTATTTTCTGATGTAAAATTTTGGACCTTGATAGATAAACTCTTGTTGGAGTCTTGAGAACATTCGGCTAGGGTAGTGGAAGTAAAACGCTGTGTAGAGTCGTCAAAACGTGCACACAAGTCCTCGTTAAGACGCCCTCTGGAGGTAGATCTCTTCTTGGAGCAAAAGGATCTTGGCGACAAGCTCATAAAACTCGCAGTCGAAGCAGGAACATGGCTGGAGTCAGTAAAACTAGCCTTATTGTTCATATTTAAACTATTTGATGAGTTGTGACAATCCTCTTTGAAGTTTGTATGGACATCTGGAGAGCCAAAACTTTTGACTTTTGAAAAAGTATTTCCAGATGTATGACGAGACGTACAAGCGGAGACTTTGTGTGGTGTACCAGGATGTGTGGTCTTCTCCGTTTTCTTCTTGAGTTTCCAACACTCATCGCTCGTATGTCCTTCCTTTTTACAGTAGGCACATGTGTCTTTTGCACTCGTTTCTTTTGAACCGGGCTTATATGGTTTTTGTGGAGGTTTGCTTTAAGTCGATGCTGTTGCCCTATTGTGGCTTTCGTTTTTGGGGTCAAATGGTTTCTTTGAGAGTTGATGTGAGATGGGGAAGTCATCAGCGAACACTGCTGCCGAATGTGCGTCACCTTCGCCACTGTCTGCAATATGTGTTCGTACTTCTTCATGAGCACAATTCTTGAACTAATCCATCAGAAAAAGGTTCTTGAACTTTTTGAAGTCTTCATCGATGTTCGTTGCGTGTAGCCATTTATCCAGGAGTCATTCCTTTTCCCGGAGGAACTCGACATGAGTTTGGCCATCCCGTTTCCACAGCTCCCTAAACTTTTAACGGTATGCTTCGGGGACGAAAAAAAACCCCCAAAAAACCCACGCTGTTCCGCGTTCAAGAACACAAAAACTTCGGCTGCCCTACCAGTCAGTGCCGGCTGCAGTAAGGTAGACCACATGTTTTCAGGCATTTTAACATTTTGGGCAGTTATTTCAAACTGTGCAAAATATTGGTCCACCTCTTTTTCTGCAAATTTCGGTATTACTTTTACAAATTTAATTGCATCGCAACCCTGACCGGCTGGAGCTGTGAGTCTATTTTCCATTGCTCCCAAATTGGTCTTAATTTCCATTTCTTTTAATTTTATGTATAGTTATCTATCTTTTTCTTCTTTCTCTCTTTGAGCATCTAGCTCCATTTGTTTAAGCTTCATTTGGAGCTCCATTTTGGACTCATGCGGTTGTGTGACTGAGGCCAGTTCGTCCTCAGACAACATATCCTCATCCACTAAATGGACGATGATCATATCCCTTACAGTATTTTTTAATGTCGAATGAACTACTCTTATTCCTAAATCTTTAGCAATGGAAAATAGCTCCTTTTTATAGCATTGATCTAATGCCTCTACTGGTGGCTTTTTAAAATCAAAATCCATTTTGACACAGGCAAAATATAACATTATAAGTTTTATAAAAATTTAAACTTTAATGAAGGCACTTATAAAATATAATTTCCAAAAAATTGGCAACTAGCTCTGTTATTGGTATTGTTAAAGAAAATATGGTATCGTATAGTATACTCAATTTAGTCTACAAAACACTCATCTTTCCCAGATCTCCCATATCTCGTCATTCTAAGCTCTCACAGATCTCATCATTCTCAGATCTCTCATCATACCACTGAGACAGGGTGTGACTCGAGAACTTTTAGATGTACCTGAGTCGCACCTTGGTTCATCCTATCACCAATACAGGAGTAATGGGTAGGGCAATATGTAATACCTAGCTTAATGTAAAAAAAAATTAAAAAACATTGTATGTCGAATAGCTGAGACATGGCTTACAACCATTAGATGGAAACAATGTTTCTGTTTAAACAATTTAATTTCAGGCATTTGGGGAAAACGAGTGGGCGGGGACAATTTATACAGACCAAATTTATATAGGCCATAACACACCACGTCAGAACATATTCTATTTTCTCTGGAGGTCGTATGTCATTGCTCCCCTGATTTATGGCTGAAATCAAACCTATGCATGAAATTAGGACGCACGGTTCATCTATATTCCTCTGTTACAATGTCAGTTCGTTGGATGTGAATAACCCAACTCACCAATCGGCTCGTGTGTTCTCATCATGTGCCGCCAAGTCCAGTTCAGTGATCCAGATGGGAAGACCAGGTTGAGCGAGCAGGTCCAAGCGATTCTGTGAATAATTATTTTCTTCCGTTCACATATTACCAGCTGGAGAAGTTATTTATTTTTACATTTTTTTAAATTGTTTTAAACTCATGTTGTAAAATATTTTTTTCAACAATTATTTAAATTTGCTAATCATTCGAATACATAATTTAAAATTATGAGACCTTTATTTTCTTAGAAAACTGTGGTAGCAGTAAAAATAGATTGCCTATCAACATTTATGATTTTAAGGACGGTATTTTTTGCTCTTGCCTATAGCACAATTTTTTCCTAGGTCAGTACTGCAAACATCATACTATTTTATTATACAATTATGCAGATAATGACCAACCTTTATCAGGGTTGGGTCAGGCGCCTGGTACGTCGGGAAATGGCTCTGTACTCCAACGGCCCCGAGCCCAACATTGGCAGCTTTGAACTCGTTAATTTGGCTCAAGTAGGCCTGTGGAGAGACATTTACGTCATCTAAACACAGGTTTAAAAGATATCTTTCCTGACAAACTCACAGCCATTCCAACAGATGTCGTTATTTCTGTGGCATAATTGCATCGTTTACAGTCAGCTTGAGGTTGATCGGTCGTGCCAGAAACGTTTTGGGAAAGAAGACACTGATACATTTTACTATCAAAAAAGATCAGCCAGTTATACATAGAGTTTCACAAAACTAAGTTTAGGAGCTAGTCAGTAAACAAAATTAAAATAAATAAGCTGGCATCAAACATATCTCCATTTTATAGAAAAAAAAATCCATAGTGCATTAGATATCTCTCAAAATCAACCCTTGAAAAATTATTTGCAGAGCACAACAAATGCAAACGACTTTCAGCACAAGATCGTTTGTGTGCAGTATTACATTTCGATTCTTCCTGCTGAAATTAATTGGGTCAATGTTCTTAAAAACTTGAACAATTGATTTTACATTTAACTAATAGCACTGCATATTGGATGGATACATTTTTTATGAATACATCAATGTTCAAACTGTCATTTGGTGTAATTTGAGTAAGAGAGAACGAGAAAGAGTGAAAGAACCAGAAAGAGAGTGAGTTGGTGGGTGGGCTACAGTGACTTGGAAAGTGGAAGAGAATTTGAGGAGGAGGGGCTGCAGCGTTAGGTAGAGAGAGAGTAAGAGAGAATGAGAGTAAGCGAGAATAGGCACCTAAAAGATCTCTCACATATGTAGACTCTCCAAAAGCCACCACATTGTAATCATTGAGAAATAGTTTTGGAGCAGGATCAGCGGCGTGTACGGCCTGGAACATGTGATGGGTGTAGTTGGGGTCACCTGTCTTGGTCTCGAAGAAATGACCGTGAAGAAGTTCATTGTCAACGTCCCAGTGCGCTAGTCTAAAAGTTGAAGAAATGAACACATACAAATCAATTCAAATATAAATTATATATAAATATTCATACGATAACTGTTAATTCTTATTTATCCAAAGGGAACAAAAATGAAATAATTATTTAAAATTTGTTTGTACCGTTATGGTTATAAAGATGAAATCTGTGTTGATAGTTGGTTTGTAGACGAAACAATACGTAATTATATGAATAAATTTGTATACAAATACAACATTTGAAATCAGAAGCAAGAAGTGGCAATAAGGTAAAATACTCAAATTATTCACACAATAATATAAGCGTCACGTGTATCTATCTAAAAGTATCGCTTAGTCTATGTCTCGGTTAGTCTCGTTAAGTCTATCTGCTTAGAAGTCTTGCTGGCTCGATATAGGAATTAATTAGGAACGTTCTAGTACAGATAATCTAGAAATAGTGTCAAATATCGGGATTCTTGCAAACAAATGGAACGCATTCAAATGTTAGCAAACTTTCCCCCCCAGGCAGGACAGGGGCGGGCAGGTAAAAATTTTACAGCACATTTATTCCGTGACGCCAACTTCATGGTCGAGACAAGTCTGAGCCGTGGTGGCCAGAAATAACCCTGTATTGATTTTATTTTTTAATCTCTACTCTGTTCTACTGGGCATATAACAGTAATATTGATGTACATGTATTCCCGGATAATAAGATATTTATGTGGCATTTCATGCCCTCGAAATCCCCATACCACCCAATGCCACCCTAGGCCACCCTAGACCACATAATAACACCCTATGCCACAACCATACGACCCCATGCCACACCATACGACCCCATGCCACACCATACGACCCCATGCCACATTTCGTTAGAAACTTGAAGAGCCCCCCACCATTTCCCCCAATTGAACTTTTTGACGAAGCCAACTCAAATGCTAAAAAGAACTCTATATAGTTATAGACGCTATCTACTCACTTCCCTTTAGTGACGCCAGTGATATATTTGATGTGTTCATCCACTGTGTCCTTCAGCGTCTGGCCAGTCATGGAGTTAACGTAGTTAGGTTGATTGCCTGGAACTGCACGGAACATGCAGTGACCACGAACATTGAGGCTGGTCAAGGAAAAAAAAATCTTTAAGGAATGATCACGTGATCCATTTTACAACTCCTCATAATTGTAATGTTAATTTAAAATGCATTCATTCGACACAAAAAAAATCTTAAGATTTCAACCGGAATTCAACTAAAAAAATTCAGTAACGAGACTGCATGTTTAGAAGTTGGATTTAAATTAAAAAATGTTTAAAAAAATGTTTTAATCATTCTTTGCCATGACCTTGTGAGTTTTTTTATTCTCAGTTAGGAAAAATGTATCTATAATATAATAATGGATATTTTTAGTTACACTGGCAATATCGATATTATAAGTTCCTTCTAATTAAGCTACTTTAGAAATGCACACAAGACCCGTACTGAACCACTTAAAGCAGCGAATGTTCACACCATCAACCTTAAACCTTGTTCGTGACCTCTAATCGATTATTTTCTTCTAGAATTTCGGGACAGTGGTTCTTGAAATTTATACCGCGACATACCCCAGTTATAAAAGTAGCATCCAGAGTCATAAAATTACCGACCCATGTTTTCTGAGTTCGTCAGTTGCTGCAATTGCCACTGAAAAATTTGGACTTTCCTGTGGAGTTTTAAAAACAAATGCACAAAAATCAATTTTTAACGATTGCGTAAGTTAACGTTTTCAAAATCAATGAGCAGGGACAGGTCTTGACACACGAGTGGGTTTAGTAGCAATTACAGTTGAAAAATAAATGCAATTTAGATCAAAATTTAGTAATAATTTTAAATTGACTAAGATACATTTTTTGTTTAAAAAGTAATATGACTTTGTAAGTTAAACAGTTTCATGGTAATAGTAAATTTTAGCCTAGCCAAAAAGCTGGATGAAAAATTATTTGTTGTATGGCCATTGGTATAGATAATACACTTAACCTAGCTTCCCCCCCTCCCCGGAATGGAACGGCCACTTGTATTCTTGTATAGGGGCCAAATTGAGAAATGTACTTACCCTTGTCTCCCCCCCTTCCGTTATACGATATTGATGACTCACTCAACCTAGCGCATACACGCCCCTGTTGTAAGACCACTTGTATTCTGGTATTGCGGCTCAGTTGAACATGTACTTACCCTGGTCCCCCTGTTGTAAGGCCACTTGTACTCTTGTATCGTGGCCCAGTTGAACATGTAGTACGCAATGTTCTGGAACTGACGGAAGTCCGGGCTGAGGATGTAGTCGGCTGTCATCTGGGAGCCGAACCCGAACAGATGCTTGGTGTGATCGATCTGATCATTGATGATTTACGACTATTGATTTTAATCATATTTCTACTTTTAAGCTGAATAAAGATTGAATAGAAGCAACTTAAGATTTGGTGTGAACGTATCCTAGCTTGAGGTTTTATGCATTGTAACATTTGGAGATTAATAACATTTTCCCCCGCCAATTTGTATAAAAGTATTTTAATTCCCGCAAACTCAGTAGAGAGGGTTGGTTCCACCAGAGGCGGGCGAAGTTTATTTTCGCACCTGCTATAGAGTTTTCCTAAAATTACGCCCCACAATTTAAAGAACACTCCCTTCACATCCCCCTTTTTTACGCCACTGTCCCAAATTTCCTTGTTAGAAATGTTTGTTAAAGATTTATTATGCGTTAAAACAGAATCACACTGAACACAAAAAAAAATTGAATGCATAAAAATATATTAAACTCATTGAACTATATTGACTGCATTAACGGATATTAAATAAATATAACCAAACATATTTTCATATTTCTTTCAGTTTTTATTTAAAGTCGATAGTTATACTTGAAGGGCCGAGTAGAAAAAGTACTTAAGTGTATTTTTGCAGTTTTGAGAAAATTGAGTTTAAAATTTTTAAATTCTTATTTAAATACCTTAAAAGCTGCTCGAAGTAAATCTGAATCAAACACTTTTGGACATTTTTCATGAATGATATTTTCATGAATGATTCAGAAGAAGTCATCAAATACAATGCCTGCCTTAACTCATTTTTGAAAAATTGTAACTTAAGTACTTTTTCTACTCGGCCCTTCACTTGAATAGAAACTTTAAAAATTGTAACATCTCACCTGAACTTTTAGATCATTTTTGTTCAAGTTGGATGCGACATTGAAGCTGTAGTAAAATAATTAATGGGAGGGAGATAATGAATATTATAAAAACTATTTGAAAAAATAATAGAATATGCAAATTAGTTGAATAACTATATGTCATGCAAGTGATTACACTAGTCAATCATTCGGAAACCTCATAAAATAAATCATCGCTATGTGTTAAATGACACTGAAAAGAATGGACATTTCTTACTTAAACTGAATGTTACTCTTCCTAAGGTTCTCAATCCTTTGATCAGCTTCGGCCTTCCAGTTCGTGTCTTCCGGGATTTCCGTCAGATTGGCGTCATCAACGTAATAGTCGACATTGGCGGCAAATCCTTCCAGGTAGATCTTTGCGGAGTTGTACTCTGACGGTGATATCGAATAATAGTTTGTACTGTTTAGTTTACATCCATTCAGAGTTACTAAAAAACTGTCATTTGGTTTAAAGTATGCTATAAAAACTGTTAAAACACATAAAATATAATATTTGTATATATCAAACAATTTACCAAGCTTAACACTTCAGAAATATTGTAAGTATTAAGCGGAAATGATAAATTTTGTCAAAAAAATTAATTCTTCCAGCAATTTTGCAGTGCCATATCTAGTATGAAATGATTCGAGTTAATCAGGGGCGTAATTTGGGTAAACCCCACCCCCCCCCCACACACTTTTTTCTAAATTTTCAGGTTTCAGTTAATTGTGATGTACTGTGGCTCCTCCAGTGATAAACAACTTAACATTCCGGGTACATTTTGGTTCCCCCCAACCCTCCCCCCCCCCCTTCGGCTGAAAAAAACCTGAAATGAAGGCCATAGAGTTAATCACCTCGGTTTGGAACGACAAAATCAGCGCCGACCTGTACCCAGCCATCTGCAGCACGGATGAAATTTCGACTGGTCACTGGGAAATAGTCGTCAGCACCTGGTCGGAAAGAAATCGTGTACATTTGCCAACATTAAAGCAGCTAATTTTGTTCTCTCTTACCAAGAAAAAAAAATATTGTGTGTGTGGTGGATTTCACTCTAATGACAACGAAACCAAAATGAAACTTTTTGTCCGGATAAATTTTACTATAACAGAAGTTTAGAACATAATCAATTTGAAAATTTCAAATATTTCTTAAATTATGAGTTTGGTAAAGAATCCTTAACTGCAAAATAAAATATATAACAATTTTTGAAGTCAGTTTTACAATAGTTTTTCTGTTAACAACCAAATTTAAAATTTTTTTAAAAATTGAGAACGTGTGATAAGTCATATACATGTATCATTATAGATGACTCATTTATAGTTGCACAGAATCGCAAGTTGTGATCTCATTTTAAACAATGTTGTAAACATACTATTGCTGTAAAAAAATAATTCCATTGCAGAAGAACCCCCACACTGACCCGTGTCCTTCCACTTGAAGTTGATCTTAACAGTTGCTGTCTGGTACATGCTGCCCGGGAAGTCGCTGACCAGACGGACCCATAGACTGAAAGCGTAGCGACCACCGGGCTTGATGGTGACTATCTGTGCTGGACCCATCCAGTTCTCCGATCTGTCAGGCGGAGGACTTAGAAAGGGATTAATGATTTATTTAAAGATCAATAGACTTTATGAAAAGGAAAAGGGGTGGGTGGGAGGAATTATTTTATTTTTGTCTCAAGGAGAGCTATTGTTTCTTTAGCTCTGCTTAGTAGCTATGTATTTAATCTTGATTATTAATGTTGCATAAAGAGACTCGACCGAGTCAAAAGTACTCTGAGCAATGAGTGGCGTGGCAGCAAGACGTTCACACACGTGACATCGCTGTGGTTGACCGTTGTGAGTCATGGGCGCTGGTACAAATTTCATGTTTCGGGTAAATTAAATACCCCGCTGAACCCAGGTGAACAAGCGCCCCTCCCCCTAACTTACACTTGTAGGACATAATACGTTTCTACCCCATAATGTAGTAAGTATCCTTAACCCTTTGCGCTCGATAAATTGACAGTACATATTAATACATACATTTTGAATCGAAAGCACTTATGTTGATCATGCTGTGGTTTCAAAATGTAGTTTTAAATTATTTTATTTTTTTATAAAACTGAAAAGCTAAATGCTAAAAAGTCAAAATTTGCATCAATTAATTTTCTTGAACAATTTTTCTTAAAAATCAGATTTCTGGCAAAAATTAAAATAAATGTGTGCGTTTTATTTTTAATTCTCTCTTTCTTTTTGATGTCAAAGTCTGCATTAATGCTAAGACATTCTATGTCTTATTTATCTGGTTCTCAACTCAGTCCGTTGTAGCGATTAATTGGTAAAGGCCAAGATACGGACACATGTTTTAAAAGTTTTAGACACGCTTGTCTCTAGGTACACACTGGCCAAAGCTAAATTAAGTACAACAAAGATAAGGCTATGTAGATATAACACTAAAGATAAGACTAAAAAAAATTGGAATTTAATTTATTTACTTAAAATTATTGTAAAAATCCGTGATAAAAACGAAAAAAAAGAACCGTAACGTTGTGACTGTGTTACTTAAGGCATGAGCATTTAACGACAAAAAAAAGTTAAAATAAAAGTTATTTACTTGTTACGTTCTCGGTAACAATGCGAAAAAAAAATAATTTCAAGTCCATAATGTTCACAATAAGATCTTATAAAGAAAACCCAGCGTACATGGGTGGGTTATGTCAACTTTTTTCAACAACTGTTGTATTTAGATGTTTGCGTTTCTGTAATTGCTAGTTTTTATGTGAAGCGCAGTGAGCCTAGCCCTAGGCTTGGGTAATGCGCTATATAAAACCAACTAATAATAATAATAATATTTCCACACGAAACCCGCTAAGAGGTTACAATGAAATATGTTTTACCGACCTTCCTGTACATTTAGCGGATGTGGTCCCTCCGTGTTTCTGTGACGTATCAGCGGTCATCGTAAAGCCATCGTGAAGCCAGTTGCTGATGCCATTCTCAAAGCCAGGATTCTGCAGCAGCTCTGTGGCGCCGTGGACGACCCACACACAGAAGGAGGCAAGGGCGACGTACACCCTTAGAGTTAACATACTTGGTCGGAAACTTTCAAATAACTAAAATGGCTCGTCCCAGCACCCACTCCTTTTATTTACATTAAGCCATGTGCTCTCAAATTTTTCGTAAACGATACCAACTAAATTAACTTTTGAGATGATGTACCCTCTCGTGCACGTTTTGTAGCACAGACTGGATGTATACATGTGTCTCTGTCTGTGTGTTACATGTGTACTGATTTTAGCAACTTTATTAGCATCAGTGATACATTTAGCCCAGTTTGAGAATCCCTGCAGTAGGTCGTCTTATTAAAACTACAACATTTATGCTAATGCCTTCATTTTTCTTTTTTAAAAAGTAACATTTTATCTTCAGTGTAATAAATTGCTAATATATAATCAACTATATATATAATTGACACTCGAGAACAGACACTGCCACTAGGCTTGTTGTTGTCCATTGGTGAACTGGTGTTTCTCAGAGAAGTAAACACTGATTGACCTAGTACTGCAGGTCTTCAATCTTCAGTTTTAACCTTAGAAATTTTGGTATTGGCTTTGTGGTAAAATATTTTGGTCAAAGAATTAAAAAACAAACAAAAAATCCGTTTTGTCAAAGCTTGTGGTTATATTGGGACATGTTAGGAAGTGGAACCATGTTCTAGATGGGATTAGAGACAGTATAAAGTGATGCCAGCAAGGGCCGTTGCAACCAAAAGCTACGCCCGAGGCAAAACCTGAATTTAAGACACTTTCTTACGAAAATAGTTTTACGCATAATTTGCAAGAAAGATGATGGTTTCACCCCCTCCCCCTTTTTTTTCGCACAACGCCGCTGCCAGACCCCAATTTTTGCCGGTGACAGGTGTTATCTATCTATCTATCTATCTATCTATCTATCTATCTATCTATCTATCTATCTACCTATCTATCTATCTATCTATCTATCTATCTATCTACCTATCAATCTATCTATCTACCTATATATCTATCTATCTATCTACCTATCTATCTATCTATCTACCTATCTATCTATCTATCTATCTATCTATCTATCTATCTATCTATCTATCTATCTATCTATCTACCTATATATCTATCTATCTATCCATCTATCTATCTATCTATCTATCTATCTATCTATCTATCTATCTATCTATCTATCTATCTATCTAGCTATCTATCTATCTACCTATCTATCTATCCATCCATTCATCCATCCATCCATCTATCTATCTATCTATCCATTCATCCATCCATCCATCCATCTATCTATCTATCTATCTATCTATCTATCTATCTATCTTTCTATCTATCTATATTTCTATCTATCTATCTATCTATATAACTATCTATCTATCTATCTATCTACCTACCTCCCTATCTACATACCTTCCTACATCCCTGCCTGTCTAACTACCTACCTACCTATCTATCTACCTACCAACCTATCTACATACCTACATACATCCCTACCTATATATTTACCTAACTATCTACATACCTACCTACCTACCTACTTATCCACCTACCTATCTATCCATCCATTCATTCATGCATCCATACATCCATCCATCCATATATCTATATATATATATCTATCGTTCTATTTATCTGTATAATTATCTAATCCATCTATCTATCTATCTATCTATCTATCTATCTATCTTTCTTTCTTTCTTTCTATCTATCTATCTATCTATCTATCTATCTATCTATCTATCTATCTATCTATCTATCTAATATATCTATCTATCTATCTATCTATCTATCTATTATCTATCTATCTATCATCTATCTCTCTATCTATCTATCTGTTTGTTTATTTGTCTGTCTGTCTGTCTTTCTGAGTATCTCTCTATCTAATAAAATCGTTTTTTTGAAAATTAAATTTTCACTTGTGTAAATGATTGGGTTTTGATATTCATAGGTGCAATTATGTAAAAGCATTTACGTTTTGTTAACATCATTGATTTTCTTAATTGGTAAACATTTGTTCATATGTCAAAGGAGAATATAGCATCTATTTTTTACAACTGTAATGTCATTGGATTGAAAGATAATGTCATCCAAGTAAAAATGTATAAACTCAATTTCCTACCCCCGATATATATGTATCGAAGAAGGTTAATTATTTATCAAAGTCATTCTGAGGCTTATCTTGTGCTGCACTGGGCAAAATGTATCGTATTAACCCCCCCCCCCCACACACACACACACACACAGAGAGAAGTTTTTAAAAATAATCATCAACTGGATTGTACCGCCTTTACTTACGCAAAAAGAATTTTATTGCATTTAAAATGCTTTGTTCTTTTTACGATGAGTGATAAGTGCATTAAAAATGTTATGTCTCTAAGTAGTTTTGCTGCAACAATTTAATTAATCGGCATATTCTTTTATAAATTATTTTTAAATGCAGAGTTTTTGATACTTTAAAAATTTCGTAAAAGTTTATTTTTGGAACGAATAAAAAGTAAAAAAAACAATTAAATGTTAAAAATACAAAGCTAAATTAGTATTTAAGTTTAGCAATTTAAAAAGCAATCAATTCTATTTATTAAATTTACTTATAACAAGGGGAATATACATTATTAGTTTTGTCACGCTCTTTTTAAAATCAGAGAACTTTTAGCTTTGGCTAAATACGTAATTCGCAATATGACGTAATTTGCGTGATTATTTAGACATAATTAATTTTAATTTTATTTCGCATTATTGCCAACACACTAAAGAAAGCACTAATAACAACTGATGTTTAGGTTTTCCGGATAAATGTGATTACTGTGTAATTCTTTTATGATATTTTTTTAATTTATTATTTTTTTGCATAACTTTCAAACGCATTTAAAATGCATAATATATTTCCTAAGTTGTTTCATTATATGTATTTGTAATTTATAATAATAATACTTTAAATTTTACTAAAAGAAAAGCGGATATATCATTATTTTTTGCGCACTTAAATTTATTCGATTTCCGTAATATAATTTAAAATAAATATGATTGTTTTTAAGAATCCGAAAGTATCAAAATATTTTCGGTTCCTTAGCGTTATGTCAGCATAGATCATTCTTATAATATATATACTAGAAGTTTCGGGCAAAAAATGCTTGGTACATGAACAAATTTGAACATTTTATGATTTTATCTGCAGCTGGACAAAGCTGGTGTGCGTTACCGACATCTGATCAAAGAAGAATGGAGCACACATCTGAACAGATCGCTGTCCGCGGGAACATCTTTCACTGTCAGGGGTCTCCAGGGAGATTACAACATGGTTGTGTATTACAAAAAAATAACCCATGAAGATTCAATCTTTCTCTGTGAGGAAGAAGGACGCCAGGGTCAATGTGCAAATATCTGGTGACGGGCGTGAGTAACTGATGTCTTTTACATTTAATAATTTCACCCTGACCAAGAAAGGTAACCTACAGCTATGCCAAAACTATGGCACCATCAGCCTAATAAGCCACCCAAGCAAGGTCATGCTGAAGGTCATGCTGAACCGACTAAGACCATATGCCGAGAGTATCATTGCTGAAGAACATGCGGGCTTCAGGCATGGACGTGGCACTACTGAGCAGATACTAAACCTCCGGATTCTATGTGAGAAATATGCTCAACACCAACAAAACCTAAACCACGTCTTTATGGATTTCAAGAAGGCATTTGACAGGGTTTGGCATGCTGCTTTATGGGCCACCATGAGGCACTACAACATCAACACAAACTTGAGCAGAATGATAAGAAGCCTCTATGATACGGCCACCAGTGTATTTTTCTTCAACAATAACATCGGAGAATGGTTCAAGACCACGGTTGGAGTACGACATGGCTGCTTGCTCTCCCTCACCCTGTTCAACATTTTCTTAGAGAGAATTGTGTCAGATGCACTGGAAACGCATGTAAGAACAGTCAGCATTGGTGGCAGAACAATCACCAACCTACGCTTTGCGGATGACATAGACGGACTGGCTGAAAGCGAAGAAGAGATAGCCAACATAGTGAAGCGTCTCGACAAGACTTCATCGTCCTTTGGCATGCAAATCAGTGCAGAAAAGACAAAAATGATGACGAATAGCACCACTGGCATCACCACTGAAATTAAGTGACAGTTGGCAGCTTCAAGTACCTCGGAGCAATAGTTTCGGATGAAGTCTCCAAGCCCGAATTGATGGCCAGGATTGCGCAGACCGAAACAGCACTTAGGAGGCTCAAGAAAATATGGAACGACAAAAATATAGCCTCCAGCACCAAAATCAGGCTGATGCGCTCATTAATCCTCTCCATTTTCTCATATGCCCTTGAGTCATGGACATTAACAGCAGAACTAAGGCGATGGAGGTGATATGTTTCAGGGGCATTCTTGGCATCTGTTATAGAGACCAACAATGAACAAATAAAAGAAAGGATTCGTCAAGCAATTGGGCAACACGATGACCTCCTGGCGTCGGTAAAAAAAGCTCAAACTTGAATGGTTTGGCCACGTGACCAGAAAATAAGGGCTCGTCAAAGAAATCTTGCAGGGCACTACTAGAGGAGGAAGAAGAAGAGGAAGACAGAGAAAAATATGGGAAGATAATATCAAAGAGTGGACGGGATTACAACTAGGCGATGCTATGCATAGGGCCGTAGACCGAGTGGAATGGAGAAGAATAGTTTTTATGTCATCTGTGGCGCCCCAACGGTCCAATGACTAAGGGACATGATGATGAGACATTATAGGTGATGATGATGATGAATTTCATTTATAGATTTACCAATTTGGAATTCATATTTTCTCGTCAGGAGAATTTTCAACATAAATTAAACTTTGGGGGATCCAGGAGATTTTAAACAGATTGCATTTAATTCCATTGAATCAAAAAGTATAGTTACAATACCATATTTGAATTATTGGCTTATCATTCAAATGGCGATGTATACATAAAAGGTCATGTTTTGAATAATGTTATTAAAGAATTCTTTTGTAATAAATTGAATATTGTTTTACCTTGATTTCTAAAAATAAGATGAGATCCAGGTCCTGGCCCAGTACAATCCATTCGCGAGTGTCGCTGTGACCCACTCCTCTACCAGCGCCGGCCTGAGGAACGAGGGGATGGCCACATCGACGTCCACCTCCCATCAGCTGTCGTGCGTCACCAGGTGGTCAGGCGTGTCCGAAGTGGGAGACGACAAAGCGGTTGAGGTGTCCTGCAACGCTAACGAGATACTCACCGGCTGTACCAGCTACCTTGACTGACAGACAGACTGACAGGTGGCGGCCCTGTAGTAGCCGTTTATTCCAGCAGTTATCATATGCCCTTTTCTGCGACTCGGGACAATGGTGGTTATGTTTCCCAGGTTAACGTCGAGGGCAGGACCGGCCTTAGGCCATTGCAACCTATGCGGCCGCAATGGGCCCCGCACTTTCATAGGTCCCGCCCCGAATTTATTTTCTAATACAAAATCTTAATTTTCACTTATTATCCTTATCCTCTACCCGGAATGGGCTCTGCGCAGTCCGTTTCGCATAGGGCCCCGCAATTGTTAGGATCGGCCCTGGTCGAGGGGGTCGATGGCAACCGCTTCCAGATCGTCAAGCCACTCAGAAGCTTGTCGACATGAACCCCGGTAACGTCGATATTTACTGTCCGAGTTTAATCCTCTAAAAACCGTTTACATTAACTTTGCTTTGTTTCGTGAGTTTCATTCTGGCTGGGTGGACAAATATTAGAACAGCTGGTAATTCCCGACCAACTTCCCGTCAACCTATCGAGCTAAGACTTGGCACACAAAGTCGTAGCGGATGACCTACATATGCCTTTAAATTTTCAGCCCCACTCCCAACTCCTAAATGTGTGTTTTTCCTGTTTTTGAAGTTAAAGATAAAGGAAATATGATGCCACCGATTTCATGAAATAAAATTCCAGATAACTGCGCTAAATGGGACTCTTCAAAAACATAATTTCGCAAGTGCGATTGGTGCGTAATATTTGTGTTTTTTTCTGAAATAGTTGATGAAATAAATCTGCGACGTAAAAGCGGGTGGGAAATTAAAATATTAATTATAGTAAAATTTTAAAATAATTGTAAAATAATTGAACTTTAGGAATTTAAAAGAAAAACTTTTAATGGGATTTTACATTTAAAAAAATTGTATTATTATTATTGGTGTATCGACTACAAAGTTTAATAGATTTATGAGAGTAAATGCTCCTCAACATGTTGACGTTTACTTACAAAATCTTTAGCAGAGATACTAAAAAAAATATAAGACCACAAATTAAAACTGCCACAATCTGAAAACAGACAAAGACACAGTTTTTTCTTCTTCGTGCATAAATTTATTATTGCATAATGATATGTTCAATTGTGTATGTTAGTTGTAGAGGAGTTCGGTAGATCGAGACTCAAACCGTTTATCTACTTCTTTACATGTGTAAATATTTTTCATAAGAAAATCGTGTCTTTTTACACCGTTTCTGTAGCGTGGACAAATCAAAAATCTATTAGCCATTATTTGGGAACCTAATTTGTGTTTGATCCTATGAAATGTTGTCAAACATCCTCATTGGATGAGAGAAACACAAGCCCGTTCACGCCGTGTAGCTTTAGGGTCTTTTTTTATACAACCATCATTGAACTATTTAAGCATATGTTCAACTTCTATGACAGAACAACGACTGGCACCGAGATGGAGAACAGATTGGGTTCAGCAACGGAAAAGCCACTTGTAGAGCCATCAACGGCTACACGATTACGCTGGGTAAGGAAGACGGCCATGAACTAACACTATCATTATACTAATTTAATGGATAGTGTCACAACAGCTTATATTAGAAGGAGAGTTAAGTTCTTTCTTTTTAAGTCGTCTTTTAAATCTACTTTGTTTAAGTAATTTTAAATGGATTTAGTTTAGTGATTTTGCCTTCTACCGGAGCATCAAGTGATCATTTTCACTCTGGTTCTTATTTTTAATGTGTCTCATTCATTTTGCCAAATGGCGTTTTTGAAGTTGTTTGAACTCATGTTATAAGAATGAAATAATATTACAATTTTAAACAGTTTCACGGCCAGAACTTTTATTTTATTTCGTCTGTAATTTCAAAATCTTCCCACTTAAACTAACACACATCATCGTATAGCGTTATACTTTGTCACACTTGAGTGTCCATTAAAAGCTATTTTTGAGTATACTTGAGTGTCCATTAAAATGTATTTTTGCTTACACTTGAGTGTCCATTAAAAGGTATTTTTGCTTACACTTGAGTGTCTATTAAAAGGTATTTTTGCTTACACTTGAGTGTCCATTAAAAGCTATTCTTGGTTACACTTGAGTGTCCATTAAACTTAACGTGACACTTGACCATTAACTGTGTCTACTGTTCCCTCCCCCAGGTATCCAGGCCAGCGCCAGGTGTTGCAGTCTGAGTGGACTGACCTGTACATACAAGACGGCCGGACCATCAGGAAATGGGGTAGATGACCAGGTCGTTATCCCTTGTGGTGGTGATGGTCAGTGGTTCCCAAACTTTTCGTATTCTCTGTGTCGTTGCTGAATACCAGGTTTTTTAAATGGTGCCCTATAATAAATTCTCTTCTTTTTAAAGACGGAATAATTTTTGTTGATTTTTTTTTAATTAGCTGTGTTTAAAACGCGTTCACTTCCTGTGTTTAACTGATGCGTTTGCTTCCTTGCGTTCACCTAGGCTGTGCCACGTTACCTACATGTCCGACTCAGACGGTACTCTCATCACGAACACATCTTGCATTGGTCAAAATGACGGTCTGGCTGCTGGTAAGATGTCTCATCGTTTCATTATCTTTTAATGTTGAAACTTGTACCTGGTAAGGATATTTTAAATTTTTTTTTTGTTGTAAATTTAACAAATAGCTCTAAGTAAGTGTAAATTGTTTACCCCCCAAATGGAGCGTAGGGCATTAAAAACTATCTTTCCACGCCTGCAGGTGTATTGCAATCTTCTGATCATAATTACATCTTTTTCGACTATTTTTTGGCGGTATTTTGCGGGTTTTCCCGGTTCTCTTGATTCTGGAGGGTTCCATACAAGTGCTCTTTCCTGGTTATTTTCGGCATCTTTTTTCTTTAGCTTATTACTATTTTGATACTATTAATATTAATAATGGGGGACTCTCTTAATAATGTAAGAATCGCAACGATAACAGATTTCTACAACTATCATCTGATCTAATCAAGAAATTAATGAAAATCCAATTTAGGTCATACTTTCTGACGCCTGTGTACATAACGTTCCATTATCTAGAAAACAGACTTTTAAAAAAAGAATGTATGCATGTTGTTCAGCAGCCAATGTCACAAATCATTAAAAGTACTTCGTTGATGCAATATGCACAATTTACATGTTTCTATTTCAGGTGTGTTCTCATACGCCGCCTGCTGCAAAGGCGGCAACATCAAATGCACCACCGTCCACTCGGCACCCGGCGGTCATCCGGTCGGCGCCAGATCTACTGTCCAGTGTCCGGCTGGTCGGGTCATGACGGGATGCAATGTGTACACACCCAACGCTAAAGCTGCCGGGGCCTTCATTGAGAGTAAGCCTATTTACCTTCTGCATTTTTTGCGTTAAATTGTTTGGTCTTAATGTGATGGTTAGAGCTGTATAAATTAGGAGTTTTAATGAATATTTTATTTTCCTACTAAAAACAGATGACACTAACGAGAGGTTACACTAACAATATAACAGTAACAAACAGTGATAATAGGTGGCGATTCGAGTTATATTTTCACACACCAACGACCTACGGGTTTAGTTCTTGTTATATTATTAAATCCTTAAACCTCGTAGCAGTGGCGTAGCTAAGGGTTAGTGCTACCAGGAGTGGGATCGGATTTTCGCCGCCCTCTTTCACGAAAGAGCAACCAACCCAACTCTACTATTGGTCCAAAATGGTGCCTACCCAAATAAAGAGAAAGAGGCCCTCCCGGGCGGACCTCTGCCGAGCTTCATACGCCTCTGCCTAGAAAGCCCAGCATACCAATAATCTTACAGCCTGTTAAATGAACAGTTCTTTGTGGCATCGTTCTCAGTTCATACCAATTCTGTCAGGTAACGTTCAATAGCACCATTTTTCCTCACACAGTAGCAATTTTTGAACTCTAACTAAATGAATAATTACCAAGGCTGCTACATCTATTTTATTTTATTTTTAAATTGGGGTTTTCTGGGTTAGGGCGGGGGGGGGGGAGGGAATTAATCAGTTAAAAATCTCATTTTAGAATTTTCTGACGAGATTTTTTTTAAAATTCATAACGATTGTCTTAACATAATAATCATCTTTCCCTCCCTAGCTACCAACGGAGTCGACCACTGCGTTGCTGTGAATGGCTACGAGAGGTTTGGAAATGAGGGAGGTGTTGTTGCGTACGCCACTTGCTGCCATGTGTAACAGCTCGAGAACCTTCCAGATCTTGAGATTATGTTTTGTCAAACGTTCAGCCCCCCCACCAACTGCTCAGTATTACATTTTATAAAGGAGTTATGCGGAAAACTTTGATTTTAGGGGTTCTTTAATTTCCATTCATAAAAACTTTATTTTAGAAATGCATTTTAAGATATATATATATTTATAGATTTTCAACAAAATAGAATGTTGCTCTCTTTTATTATCTTGGAAAACTTGACAACACTTAGGAAAGTAATATTAAACTTTCATTTTGTGATTACCACCTTTTGTTGTATGGAAATATTTTTGTTTCTTGTTTCCTTTATTAATTAAATAGTTAAACGAAATAAATTATTTTAAATTTATATATATATATATATATATATATATATATATATATATATTTATATTATATCAACATTATATTTAATAACAACTTAACATTAAGTATTTGTGTTAACACAACCCGGTCATCAGTGCATTTTGAATGTATCAAAACATCCTGGGAATGGCTCAATGACACCCTCGATTTCTGTTTTTCCTCCTACCCACGCAGATCAATGTGACAGTACGTAAAGGGGGAGGGGGGAAACTAAGCTGTGCCCAAAAGTATACCCTGGGGCGAGCTACACATCTAGTTAATTCAGGTTATGTATGATGCCAGGTTTAATTATTTTCAAAGAGGCCTCATATTTACATTTGGAAGTTTTTATAAATAAAAGCCATACGACTTTCTTAACAAAAATATAACGAAAATATGTTATTAATATTTTTTAACCAATGTGACGTACACATACATAATGCTCATGTCAAAAAATAAAAAATGTTGAGATTTCTTACAACTGACTCCTCCACAAAATATTACACTCCATTTAGAGTAATTTTATTTTTTTAACAAAAAAAAATCTTTCTGAACAACTTGAACCGATGGTTGGTTGTTTAGCCAAATTTTAATCAATTATTATTATTGTGTTTTACACAAGACCAGACCTTTTTAATTATTCTAATGATGTATTTGTAATTGATTTTATACATAACTGGAAAATGATTATTTGTGATGGTTATTAGTTGTGTTTTATTTGGCACCTTTGTGGTCATAATTAACTTGTTATACAACAAGCCTGATAAATACTTATTGTATCCACCTTTAAACTTGCTTGTCACAAAATATTTTTTGTTTAATTAGCTATTAGACAATTCAGAGAACTAGTTTTCATCACTAGATAATATTACATATTATATATCCTTGACTTTTATCACTGATCTTAAATTTAGAGAAACATTTTTTTTTTAATTTGAAAAGCAAAGAAAGCAATAAGGAAGTATTATAATTCAATTTTAATAGTAAAATGTAAAAAGTTTAAACATTCTCCACAAGTCATGTCATCATGAACCAAGTGTTTGTCGGTCCTCACACATGACAGCACGTGGCAATGGCCTGAGCGCCGTCTTCACGCCCAAATCGTTCATAGCCGTTAACAGCCACACACTGGTCCACTCCATTGGTAGCTGCATGGGGTGGGGGGGGGGAAAAAGGGGGGGGGGACAAGGGGGGGGGTGAGGTAGACATTTTTTTAATGAATCCAGTTTAAAGAAATACATATATACAAATGATTAACTATTTTATGCTCCTAATCCTAAGATGCATTAAATGTAAGCATATTTGAACTTGAAGAGGGACTTTGTTTATAAAATAAAACTTATAATTAGATGACATCTAAAAAATACAATTATTTGGACCCAACTCTCGTGTGAAATTAATAGAATTTAATCAGCCATTTTTAAACAAATAAAATGAATTAATCTAATGGTTCCAGATAATCAATTTGGCTAGCATTGTAAAAGTGGGGAACATTAAACCAAATTTTTTAATACTACATACTTTTTTTACACGACACTTATATGTTTTTATGATGGTAATTTGTTTAACATGGGGTTGGATAGGGGCGGGGACAGCAGCATTAGAACAAATATTTAAAGACTATTATTTTAGAGATAAAATATTTATTTTTGTATTTTGTGAAGTTTCCAAATATAAATATGTTTAGAATGAATGAATGAACCCAAATAGCCAGCGGTTACTGATGGTGAAGAATTGTCAATCTTCAAGTCCAATTAAAATTTTCATGATAATGTATCAAAACCACGCTCCAAATTATTCAGTTACATGATTATTTTTAAAGTTACTATAAACCTCAACTTACTTTCTATGAAGGCGCCGGCCCCTTTAGCATTTGGCGTGAACACGTTGCATCCGGTCATGACCTGACCAGCTGGACACTGGACGGTGGCCCTGGCACCAACGGGATGTCCGCTAAAAGTTGAGTACACAGTTGTGCATTGAATGTTCCCACCTTTGCAGCAGGCAGCGGAGGAATACACACCTGGAAGTGAAAGTGGGGACAATCTCGAACCAGTTCCTTTCGTTTGCTTGTGACATTTTTATTTTTAATAGAATCTAATTGAGAGAAATAACTTTTCTTTAAAAGTGAAATCAAAAGACAGACGACTCACCAGCAGATACACCATCATTTTGACCAATGCATGATGTGTTGGTGAAGTAGGTTCCATCTGAGTCTGACATGTAAGTGTACGTGCCACAACCTACGTATTAGAATTTAGTCGTAATCAGCACACATGTTTATATACATTGTAACAGAAGTTAAAACTGAGGAGCTAAAGAGGGAGTTATATCATACTTAAGTTTGCCTGCTGATATGGCTCCTTTCAAACGACATACAATTCGAAATTTGATTTCAGCCAAAGGCGGAGAAACATTAATCATAAGAATGGTGTATGCGATGGGGAAAAGATGTCATTGTCTTGACACCTTAAAGAAAACATGTAAAGGGTATCAACAGTTATTTTTGTGTGTGTGGGGGAGGGGGGGTTAATTGTTAAGAATTAAATATAAAAGTGTGTATTTATTATTTTTTTATATAAAAGTGGGTATTTATAATTTTTTAACACACAATCTCGTTTAAATAGGTTTAACTTAACCAGGAGTTCTAACAATTTTTTTTAAAAATATCTACCTAGTGGATAGCCGTCATTTCCACAGGGAACAAGGATTTGGTCATCTACCCCAGTACCCGACTGTCCAGCATACTTGTAGGTGCAGGTCAACCCACTTAGACTGCAACACCGGGCGCTTGCTTGAATGCCTTTGAAATAAAGATAATAAAGTCTCTCTAAGTTTCCGTCGGCTATTTTACTTGCAGGCCCATTATTTCAATTCACAATTAGCGCATTAATTAATTTTTTTTTAAAAATAGCAATTCAAAAAGCAATTCCATCCTAACCTATTGTTGTCCTGAAGCCGTTAGAAGCCTTGCAAGCTGGTTTCCCATTGGTCATCACAATTTGCTCCCCATCACGATGCCAGTCACCGTTCTGGGGACCAAGAATTTTTTTTTATTATTGAAATCTTTGGTGGTGGCAAATCTCAGATTTTAAACAAAAAGACTATGTGCCAATGACATTGTAGGGGAAAATAGCAAACCATTTATCAGAAAACTGAATGCATTTTTTTTTAAACTGAGTAACACAACTTATAACAAGGAGGTTTGGGGGGGGGGAGGGAGAGGGTGCCTAACAAGGAGATTTGAGATTTAAAAAAAAATTAAGAGTGTACTTCTTTTCATAAATATGAAATGCATGGGGATCTGGCAAATATCCAGGATTACAAGAGATTGGATACCCAGGAAGTAACCAAAGATAACAAGGGATACAGTATCGATAGCATGATTGTTGAAATGGTCAAAGGACCATTATGGACCCCATTTTAAGGTAATTGTAAAGGGCGATATATATTTGATATTATACGTTAATGAGTATTCAATTCTGTGGTAACAAGAACATCCGATGAGTGTTTAACTAACTACTTGGACTTACTTTGAGGTAATTAGTATACACGGTTAGGATTTAACTAAAACTACTTGGGCTTACTTTGAGGTAACTGGAACATCCGATGAGTATTTAACTAATTACTTGGGCTTACTTTGAGGTAACTAGAACCTCCGATGACTATTTAACTAATTACTTGGGCTTACTTTGAGGTAACTAGAACCTTTGATGAGTATTTAACCAATAACTTGGGCTTACTTTGAGGCAACTAGAATCTCCGATGAGTATTTAACTAATTACTTGGGCTTACTTTAAGGTAACTTGAACATCCGGTTAGGATTTCTCCGTCATTGCAGGACGCCTCTACTGTCTTGTCATCCCCTACCTCAGAGATACCCGACCATCTGGTGGCACACGTGAGTTGAGGCGAGGAGGAGGTGGAGGTGGCCTGGCCTACAGTATACAGACCGGTGCTGACGACCGTGTGTGTCAAGGCAACAGGTGCGAAGGGGTCAGTCTTGACCGGAAGTTGAATTTCATCTGTGACAAACAAACGTCACACAATTAAAGAAAAGCACAGCTTGGAATGGGGCGGAATAGGGCTTTACGACTGGATCTTAGCAAAGGGCCTTATTAGGGCGTGCGGAGGTGGCGGTCCATCCCAGTCGTCACTTTTTTTCTTTATATGGAGGGGTGGCATTTTCGGCCAATTGTAGGGTATTTTTTCTTGGGAATGGAGGGGGGAACCAAAAAGTCACAGCCTCGCCCTTGCCACGCAACTGGAACTTTTATGTCCATACACTGTGTGCAGTGGGCATAAAAATAAATTTAGTCAAACATACACAATTGTTTTGTTTTTTAATTAATACCCTTTAGCGGAAAAACTGTGGGGGGGTGGAATTGTTCCCAGGATATTTTGTGTAATTTATTATTGATAAGTTGAATTGTCTAATCTAAAAATCAATGGTGTTTGATTCAGGGGTTCACTTTGAATATTATTAATACATAACTTCACATTTTCAAAAATAGCTTATAATTTCGCTTATAGCTCAATAACTCTCTACACTTTACAGAAAGTCGAGTTATCTAATCCTGTGATTATTAAAAAAAAGTGAATTTTAGTCTGCCTATAACAATTTTTATTTTGTTTTAATTTTTTACAATTCAAATTTTGGTCTTTTATCTGGATGACTGTACGTGAAGAACGAGTCTCATTCCATGCCAGAGGGTTGGATTTCAATTCTCAGCGTTAGCTAAACAGTTATTATTGTATTATATTTTGTTTGCTCTAAAACCCCACATCACCACCCAAGAAACCTTTCCTGTACTAATATTGTTACCTGTGGGGAAATTAGAAGAAGCCAAAAAAATGGGAGGGGAGTTTTTTGTCCTTCCACTAACTCATAATGGAAGCAACCGCTTTCTCCCCCCTCCCCCCCCCCCCCAACCACGATACAATCACATAATATAATAAAAAATATTTAGATTTTGTACTACTTTCATATCCTAAATTAGTTTTGCTACCTGGAGAAATTCGACTCACATCGGAAGCACTTCTTTCCCCCTTAATGAGGGACGCCCTTATTGATATGGTCTAAAAGCGTTGTACTTACGACCATCTCCTGAAACGTCCACGTTTACCACAGTGTCGGTCTTGTCTACGTGGAACGTATGGATTTTGATTGGCTTGTTTTGGTACCAGACGATGATGTCGTAGTCACCCTGGAAGCCCCGGATGTTGAACGACGTCCCCGAAGATAGCGACCTGTTCACATGCGTGCTCCATTCTTGTTTGGTCAGATGGAGGTAACGTTCGCCAGCTTTGTCCAGCTGTAAGGAACGAATTGACGAAATGAAATTCTGAACACCAGACATTGCCGATGTCAAAATTTTCAGGATAAGATACATTCACCGAGTCATCATTACGGACACAAAAAATGTACAGTGTCAACACTCTGGACACGATCATTGGCAGAGTTAACATTCGGGACACTCTAAATTGGCAGTGTTGACACTATATGATTTGAGGTAACTAGAACCTACGATGAGTGCTTAACTAACCATTTGGGCTTACTTTGAGGTAACTAGAACCTCCGATGACTATTTAACTAATTACTTGGGCTTACTTTGAGGTAACTAGAACCTCTTGACACTATATAATTACTGCAACAATATATTTGACTATTATTAAGACTCAATTCACGCCTTATATGTCAAGTAAATGTACGTGTCTACATCAGTGTTTAAATTCTTCAAATTTTCTAAGTCTGCAGCTTGTAAACGACAGACACGTCGAATGTGCTTAAGATTATCTATACTAACCGCAAACGTGTTTCCATGGACAAGTGCCATAGCGGGATCCATGTCATGATCCCAGAATCCCCAGAATATGATGCCTTCCACAGCCGGGTGACTGAAGTAGAGTCTCAGAGCTGTCTCGTACCTTTAAATTAACAAACATGGACTTAACACATCCACGCCTTACACCAGCATGCCAACCGCATAAATGTGAATTTTATGGCGACACGGTGAGAGATTAAATGTTGAGTTTATTTTCTTGTACAAAAAACATGCTTTTATTTTTTTTAAATTCTGCCACCCCCCACGTCCCACTAACGCTACTCTGCACGATATAATTCCTAGATCTAATACTCTGATATCACAGATCTCATCCATCACAGAATTCACAGATCTCACCTTTCAGGATCTCACTATTCCCAGATCTCACTATTCCCAGGTCTCACAGATCTCATTATTCTCAGATATCACAGATCTAAACAAACCCAGGTCTAAAAGATCTGATCTTTCTCAGATCTCCCATATCCCATCATTCTAAGCTCTCACAGATATGATTCCCAGATTTCACAGAGTTCAACATTCCCAGATCTCACAGATCTCATCATTCCCAGATCTCACTGATCTCATCATTCCCAGATCTCAAAGATCTCATCATTCCCAGATCTCACAGATCTCATCATTCCAAGATGTCATCATTCCCAGATCCCATCATTCCCAGATCTCATCATTCCCAGATCTCAATTATCTCATAATTCCAAGATCTCATAGATCTCATCATTCCCAGATCTCATCATTCCCAGATCCCATCATTCCCAAATCTCATCATTCCCAAATCTCATCATTCCCAAATCTCATCATTCCCAAATCTCATCATTCCCAAATCTCATCATTATCAGATCTCATCATTCCCAGATCTCATAGATCTCATCATTCGCAGATCACATCCTTCCCAGACCTCACTGATCTCATCATTCCCAGATCTCACAGATCTCATCATTCCCAGACCTCGTCATTCCCAGATCTCACAGATCTCATCATTCCCAGATCTCACAGATCTCATCATTCCCAGATATCATCATTCCCATATCTCATCATTCCCAGATCTTATCATTCAAAGATATCACTGATCTCATCATTCCCAGATCTCACAGATCTCATCATTCCCAGATCTCATCATTCCCAGATCTCTTATCATACCACTGAGACAGGGTTTGTCTCGGGAACTTTCAAATGTACCATAGTCGCACCTTGGCTCACCCTATTGCCAATACACACTAATGGGTAGGGCAATATGTAATGTCTAGCTTCAGGTTAAAAAAATATGTAAAAAAACAATGGTATGTCGAATAGCTGAGACATGGCTTACAACCATTAGATGGAAACTATGTTTCTTTTTAGACAAATTAATCCAGAGAGGCATTTCAGAAGTTTAGAGGAAAACGAGTGCGCGGGGACAATCTAAACAGACCAAATTTATATAGGCCTTAAAACAAAAGGTCAGAGAATATTATTATCATTATGGGTGGTAATAAAATAGCGTGGTACCCCAGCATAGGGCTGGGCTCACCACGCTGTACATACAAATTAAAATGAACTTAAAAAATATAAATTAAAAACCAACCATTCCATATGAATTTACATAGTAAAGTTTAAAGAGATGTGTTTTGAGTGCAGTTTTAAAGGCTGTGATGGTTGATATATTTCTGATGTGTAGTGGAAGAGAATTCCATTGTTTGGGGGCACAGTAAGAGAAAGATCTTTCACCGTATGTTTCTGTGCGAGTCTTGGGGACAGAAGAATACGCTCGTCTGCGGAGGCGCGAAGCTGTCGAATGGGTGAATAGACAGAGAGAATTTCGGTTAGATAGGAAGGGCAGGAATTCGAGAAAAAGTTGTGGCACAGAACAGAGAGTTTATATTCAATCCGTGCTTTACTATTTTCACTGGGGTCGTATGTCATTGCTGCCCTGATTTATGCCTGAAATTAAATCTATGCGTGAAAGTAGGACGCACGGTTCATCTATATTCCTCTGTTACAATGTCAGTTCGTTGGATGTGAATAACTCAACTCACCAATCGGCTCGTGTGTTCTCATCATGTGCCGACAAGTCCAGCTCAGTGATCCAGATGGGGAGACCAGGTTGAGCGAGCAGGTCCAAGCGATTCTGTGAATAATTTTTTTCCCCTATTCACATATTGCAAGCGTGAGAAGTTATCTATTTTTACAATTTTAAAATTTGTTTTAAACTGAAAATTGTAAACTATTTTTTCAACAATTAATTAAAGTGGCTAATAATTCGAATACATAATTTAAAATTATGAGACCTTTAATTTTCTTAGAAAACTGCTGTTTAGCAGTAAAAATAGATTACTTAACATTTATGATTTTAAGGACGGTGTTTTTGGCTCTTGCCAATAGCACAATTTTCTCTTAGGCCGGTACTGCAAACATCATACTATTTTATTATACAATAATGCAGATAATGACCAACCTTCATCAGGGTTGGGTCAGGCGCCTGAAACGTCGGAAAATGGCTCTGTACTCCAACGGCCCCTAGCCCAACATTGGCAGCTTTGAACTCGTTAATTTGGCTCAAGTAGGCCTATGGAGAGAAATTTACGTCATCTAAACACTAAAATACTATCGTTAGTTTGCAGTATTCATTTTCGATTCTTCCAGCTCAAGTTCCTTGGTTCAATGTTTTCAAAACCTTGAACAATTGATTTTTGCATTTAGCTAGTAGCACTGCATATTGGATGGATACATTTTTTTATGAATACGTCATTTGGGGTAATTTGAGTAAGAGAGAACCAGATAGAGTGAGAGAACCAGAAAGTGAGAGGGGTAGAGAGAGGAGAGAGAGACAGAAAGAGAGTGGGTGGGTGGGCTACAGTGGGTTGGAAAGTAAAAGAGAAGTTGAGGAAGAGGGACTGCAGCGTTAGGTAGAGAGAGAGTAAGAGAGAGAGAGGGAGAGAGAGAGAGAGAGTAAAAGAGAGAGAGAGAAAGAGAGAGAAAGAGAGAGTAAGAGAGAGTAAGTGAGAGTAAAAGAGAGAATGGACACCTAAAAGAGCTCTCACATATGTAGACTCTCCAAAAGCCACCACATTGTAATCATTCAGAAATAGTTTTGGAGCAGGATCAGCGGCGTGTACGGCCTGGAACATGTGATGGGTGTAGTTGGGGTCACCTGTCTTGGTCTCGAAGAAATGACCGTGAAGAAGTTCATTGTCAACGTCCCAGTGCGCCAGTCTGAAAGTTGAAGAAATGAACACATACACATCAATTCAAATATAAATTATATATCATATTATATATATTCATAACGATAAGTGTTAATTCTTATTTATCCAAGGAAAAAAAAGATATGAAATATTTATTTTAAATTTGTATGTACTGTTATGGTTATAAAGATGAAATCTGTGTTAACAGTTGGTTTGTAGACGAAACAATACGTAATTATATGAAAAAATAATAAAGTGGAATTAAGGTAAAATACTCGAATTATACACACAATAATTTAACCGTCACGTGTATCCATCTAAAAGTATTACGTAGTCTATGTCTCGGTTAGTCTCGGTAAGTCTATCTGCTTAGAAACCTTGCAGGCTCGATATATGATTTAAATAGGAACGTTCTAGTACAGACAATCTAGAAATAGTGTCAAATATCGGAATTCTCGAGAACAAATGGAACACATTCAAATGTAAACAAACTTTTCCCCCAGGCAGGACAGGGGCGGGTAGGGAAAACAGTTACAGCACATTCACTGGGTGACGTCTATATCTCGGTCGAGACATGTCTGAGCGATGGTGGCCAAAAATAACCCTGTATTGAATTTTTTTAAAATGCCCTACTCTGTACTACTGGACATATAACAGTAATGTTGATGTACAGGTATTCCCGGATAATGAAATATTTATGTGGCATTACATGCCATTGAAATCCCCATATCACCCAATGCCACCCCATGCTACACCATACCACCAGATGCCATACCATACCATCAGATGCCACACCATACCATGCCACATTTCGTTACAAACATGAAGACCCCCCCCACCCCATTTTTTTCCCCAATTGAAAGTTTTTATGAATCCAACCCAAATGCTAAATAATTATAGCTATAGACGTTTTCCACTCACTTCCCCTTAGTGACCCCAGTAATGTATTTAATGTGTTCATCCACTGTATCCTTCAGCGTCTGGCCAGTCATGGGGTCAACGTAGCTGGGTTGATTGCCTGGAACTGCCCAGAACATGCAGTGACCACGAACGTTCAGGCTGGTCAAGAACAAAAAAACGAAATAAATCTGTAATGAATGATCACGTGATCGATTTTACAACTCCTCATAATTTTAATGTTAATTTAAAATGCATTCATTTGACACAAAATACTTAAGAATTTAACCGGAATTCAACTAAAAAAAATCAGTAACCAGACTGCATGTTTAGAATTGTTACGACCTGGATCGTTAATGAATTCTGGTCTGGCGGCGTGTCGACTGTGAGATGTTGTGTTAGGGCAAGATTGTGAGGTCAGAGGTGAAATTGGTTCGTGTTGAGCAATTAGTGTAGCTGGGTGGGGGTGAACAGACGGAGGGGATAAAAGCTGTGAGCTGGGTAGTTGGGTTAGTAGACCCAGGAGGTAGTTGACAGAGAGTAGAGCCAGAGCCAGTAGTAGAGACAGGAGTAGTAGAGCCATAGTAGATCGTTAGAGTTAGTGTAGAGTCGAGAGTAGTAATAGAGATAGTAGATTTGTTAGAGTCATTGTAGGGCTTGTTGCCTGAGTATTCTGTTTTACTGCGAGATATATTTGTGTAACGAGTGTATAGTTTAGTGTATAGTAATAAACACATAATTTAATTTGGACACTGTTATTGTTCTTTATTGTGAACCTTGGTGTGACAAAGTATATTCGTTAACCCTAGACAGCAACGGATTAAACTGCAACATTTTGTGAAACTGTAACAAGAATGTTGGATTTATATTAAATAATGTAAAAAAAAAAATAATAATCACTCTTCTTTGTCAAGACCTTGTAGTTTTTTTTTAAATTCTAAATTGGGGAAAATGTATCTGTAATATTTCAAATGGATATTATTAGTTAAACTGAGAATATCGATATCATAAGCTCATTCTCATTAAGAGACATATGCTACTTTAGAAATGTCCACAAGACCAGTACTGAACCACTCAAAGCGGTGAATGTTCACACCATATACTTTAAACCCTGCTCCGTGACCTCTAGCCGATTCTTTTCTTCTAGAATTTTGGGACAGTGGTTCCAAAAAAAATGTATACCGCGACGGACCCTCATTGGTTTCAAAGCATTTCCCACTCCCACATTTCGATGTCAAAACATATTTCCAATGCTCCACAATATAAAGATAATTAAACTGGAAATAAAACTTATAAACCCGAAAATAATGTGTTTTCGCATAAAGAACTTTATCTTATCTAATCTTATCTTATCTTATTTTCATATCGCATTAGCCCATTTTCCTTGAAAGATTAAAAAAAAAATTATTCAAAACACTTAATAATAAAATTGCGGAGTCCACTTATAAAATACCACCCAGAGTCATAAAATTACCAACCCATGTTTCCTGAGTTCGTCAGTTGCTGCAACTGCAACTGAAAAATCTGGCCTTTCCTGTGGAGTTAATAAAAAATATCCACAAAAATCAATTTTTAATGATTGTGTAAGTGAACGTTTCTAAAAACAATGAATAGTGACATGTCTTGACACACGCTTTTGATTAGTATCAATTGTATCTGAAAAATATCTGCAAATTTGATCAAAATTTATTCATGATTATAAATTGACTAAGATATAATTTTGTTTAAAAAATAATGTGACTTTATAAGCTAAAAAGTTTAATGGTAATAGTAAATTTTAGCCTAGCCGAAAAGCTGGTCGAAAAATTATTTGTTGCACGGCCACTTGTATAGATGACACACTTAACCTAGCTTCCCCCCTCCCCCGGGTGGAACGGCCACTTGTATTCTTGTATAGTGGCCCAGTTGAGAAATGTACTTACCATAGTCCCTCTGTTATACGCTATTGATGATTCACTCAACCTAGCGCCCTTACCACACCCCCTGTTTTAAGGTCACTTGTATTCGGGTATCGCGGCCCAGTTGAACATGAACTTACCCTGGTCCCCCTGTTGTAAGGCCACTTATATTCTTGTATCGTTGCCCAGTTGAACATGTAGTACGCGATGTTCTGGAACTGACGGAAGTCCGGGCTGACGATGTAGTCGGCGGTCATCTGGGAGCCGAACCCAAACAGATGCTTGGTGTGATCGATCTGATATTGATTTTAATCATATTTCTTCTTAAGTTGAATAAAGATTGATTAGCAGCAACTTAAGATTTAGATTGAATGTATCATAGCTTGAGGTTTTATGAATTGTAACATTTGGAGACTTAATAACATTGCTACCCCCCCCCCCTTTTCCAACAAATCGACAATTTGTATGGAAGTCTTTTCATTCCCCCAACCTCAATAGATAGGTTTGGTGCCACCAGAGGCGGGCAAAGTTTTTTTTCGAATCTGTTCTGGAGTTTTCCTAAATTTACACCCCACAATTTAAGGAACACCCCCTTCGCATCCCTCTTTTTTACGCCACTGCCCCAAATTTTCTGGTTAGAAATGTTTGTTAAAGATGTATTATGTGTTAAACAAAATCATACTAAACACATAAAAATAATTGAATGCATAAAAATATATTAAACCCATAGAACTATATTGCATGCTTTAATGGATATTAAATGAATAGAACCTAACTTATTTTCATATTTGTTTCAGATTTTTTTAAAATGCTGGATATTTTGAATTTTAAAAAAAACATTGAAAATTGTAAGTTCTCACCTGAACTTTTAGATCATTTGTGTTCAAATTGGGTGCGACATTAAAACTGTAGTAAAATAATTAATGGGAGTTAATGGATAATATAAAGAGTATTTTAAAAAATAAGGGAAAAAAAATATTAGTTTAATAACTATAAGTGATCCAAGTGATTATACTAGTCAATGATTCGGAAATATTATAAAATAAATCATCGCTATGAGTTAAATAATGGAACTTCAAAAAAAAAAAAATACATTTTTGTTATTTTTGAAAAAAAAAAATCATTAAAAAATATGGACACTTCTTACTTAAACTGAATGTTACTCTTCCTAAGGTTCTCAATCCTTTGATCAGCCTCGGCCTTCCAGTTCGTGTTTTCGGGGATTTCCGTCAGAGTGGCGTCATCAACGTAGTACTCGACATTGGCGGCAAATCCTTCCACGTAGATCTTTGCAGAGTTGTACTCTGGGGGTGATATGGAATAATAGCATATGTTGTACACAGTTATTTATAGTGATTTTTTTTTTTTTAAAAACAAACAAGCAAAGCGACGCAATAATGCTGCAATTTTAAACTGTTGGAGAAGATTAATTGTGGTTGACAGATTTATAAATAAACATTTAAAACTTCTGGCAAACTGCGAAATTACCAAGTCCGTATTACAGCGTACATCGCTGAAACCTACAGGCCCATAAAGAGCAGGGGTCCATGCAAACTTTAGCCATGCCATGATGGTAATGCTGCTTAAGTTAAAATTCTATATTTTCAAGGGCCCCAAGAAGCCCGAAGTCTAGGGGTCCTGTCATGGGTTTTTACGGCACTAATAGAGTAGAAAAATAATAACGCTGGTAAGTTGGAGCTTTAGTTGTAGAAAGCAATAGGATCAAATCTCACATCTCATATGATGAAAGACCACGTCACAATTGATCAAATCTCACATCTCATATAATGAAAGACCACTTCAAAATTGATCAAATCTCACATCTCATATAATGAAAGACCACGTCAAAATTGATCAAATCTCACATCTAATATAATGAAAGACCACGTCAAAATTGATCAAATCTCACATCTCATATAATGAAAGACCACGTCACAATTGATCAAATCTCACATCTCATATACTGAAAGACCACGTCAAAATTGATCAAATCTCACATTCCATATAATGAAAGACCACTTCAAAATTGATCAAATCTCACATCCTATACAATGATAGCCCAAGTTAAACTGATCGAATCTCATATTCTATATAATGAAAGCCCACGTAAAATTGATCAAATCTCGCATCATATCCAGTGTGTAGTGCTTAGTTTACATCCATTCAGAGTTACTAAAAAACTGTCATTTGGTTTAAAGTATGCTATAAAGACTATAAAAACACGTAAGATATAATATTTGTTTATCAAACAATTTATCAAGCTTAACATTTCAGAAATATTGTAAGTATAAAGCGCAAATGATATATTTTATAAAAAAAAATCTTCCAGCAATTTTGCCGTGCTATTACTAGTATAACATGATGGGAGTTAATCGGGCACCTAATTTCGGTACCTCCCCCACCCCTTAAATTTTCAGGTTTCAATTAATATGCTGTGTACAGTGGCTCCTCCAGTGTTAAACAACTTAACATTCCGGATAAGTTTTGTTTCCCCCCCCCCGGGCTGAAAAAACATAAAATAACGGCACTGGAGTTAATCACCTCGGTTTGGAACGACAAAATCAGCGCCGACCTGTACCCAGCCATCTGCAGCACGGATGAAATTTCGACTGGTCACTGGGAAATAGTCGTCAGCACCTGGTCGGAAAGAAATCGTGTACATTTGCAAACATTAAAGCAGCTAATTTTGTTCTTTCTTACCAAGAAAAAAAAATATTGTGTGTGTGTGTTGGATTTCACTCTAATGACAACGAAACCAAAATGAAACTTTTTGTCCGGATAAATTTTATTGTAACAGAAGTTTAGAACACAATCAATTTGAAAATATCAAATATTTCTTAAATTTGGAGATTTTTAAAGAATCCTTAAATGCATTTATACCCCTTTTGAGAGTCAATTTTACAATGATTTTTCTCTTAACCAAATTTTAAATTAAAAAAAAATTGAGAACGTATGAAAAGTCGTGTACATGTATCATTATAGATGACTCATTATTAGTTGCACAGAAGCGCAAGTTGTGATCTCATTTTAAACAATGTTGTAAAAATAATGTTGCTGTAAACAAAACAAAAAAGTAATGCCCGGGCAGAAGAACCCTCGCACATACCTGTGTCCTTCCACTTGAAGTTGATCTTAACAGCTGCTGTCTGGTACATGCTACCCGCGAGGTCGCTGACCAGACGGACCCACAGGCTGAAGGCGTAGCGACCACCGGGCTTTACGGTGACCATCTGGGCTGGACCCATCCAGTTCTGGGATCTGCCAGGTGGGGGATTTAGAAAGGGTTTCATGATTTATTTAAATATCACTAGACTCTATGAAAAGGAAAAAGGGTGGGTGGAAGGAATTATTTGATTTTTGTCTGGAGGAGAGCTACCGTTTCTTTAAATCTGCTTAGTAGCTATGCATTTAAACTTGATTATTAATCTTGCATAAAGAGACTCGACTGAGTCAAAAGTACTCTGAGCAATGAGTGGTGTTGCAGCAAGACGGTCACACACGTGACATCGCTGTGGTCGACCGTTGAGAGTCATGGGCGCTGGTATGATTCGTCCTGTTCGGGTATATTAAATATCCCCCAGAACCCACAGGAACAAGCACCCTTTCCCCCCTCCCCCGCAACGAAATTGCCCTTGGAGGACGTAATAAGTTGCTACCCCATAATTTAGTAAGTATGCTCAACATTTTGCGCCTGATAAATTGACAGTACATATTAAAACACTTGTGCGGCAACATGCGGTGGTTTCAAAATGTGGTTTTAAATAATATTTTTTATAAAACTGAAACCTAAATGCTAAAAAGTCAAATTTTGCATCAGTTAATTTTCTTTATCAATTTGTCCCCAAAATCAGATTTCTGTCAAAAATTAATATGCGCGTTTTATGTTTAATTCTCTCTTTCTTTTTGATGTCAAGGTCTACATTAATGCTAAGAGATTCTATGTCTTATTTATCTGGTTCTCAACTCAGTCCGTTGTAGCGATTAATTGGTCAAGGCCAAGATACGGACACATTTTTTTTAAAAGGCTTAGATTACGCTAGTCTCTAGGTCCACACTGGCCACAGCTAAATTAAGCACAATGAAAATAGGGCTATGTAGATATAACACTAAATATAAGACTAAAACGCTGGAACTAATTTCATTTACTTGAAATTCTTGTAAATAATCCGTAATAAAGACGAAAAAATTACCGTAACGTTTTGACTATGATACTTAAGGCATGATCGTTTAACAACAAATAAACAATTAAAATAAAAAATTATTTCATTTTTAAGTTCTTGGTAACAATGGGTAAAAAACAAATTTCAAGTCCATAATGTTTGCAATAAGATCTTATAAAGAAAACCCAGCGTACATGGGTAGGTGAGGTCCAGCTTTTCACCAATTGTTGTATTTAAATGTATGCGTTTCTGTAATTGCTAATTTTTATGTGAAGTGCAGTGAGGATAGCCCTAGGCTGGGGTACTGCGCTATATAAAACCAACTAATAATAATAATAATTCAACACGAAACCCGCTAAGAGGTTACAATGAAATATGTTTTACCGACCTTCCTGTACATTTAGCGGATGTGGTCCCTCCGTGTTTCTGTGACGTATCAGCGGTCATCGTGAAGCCATCGTGAAGCCAGTTGCTGATGCCATTCTCAAAGCCAGGATTCTGCAGCAGCTCTGTGGCGCCGTGGACGCCCCACACACAGAGGGAGGCAAGGGCGACGTACACCCTTAGCGTTAACATACTTGGTCGTAACTTTCAAATAACTAAAATGGCTCGTCCCAGCACACGCTCCTTTTATTTACATTAGGCCATGCACTCTCAAACTTTTCGAAAACGATACCATCTAAACTAACTTTTGAAATGTATGTACCCTTCCGTAAACATTTTGTAGTTCAGAATTGATGCCTACATATGTCTCTGTCTTTGTGTTACATGTGTACTGATTATAGCAACGTTATTATCATTAGTGATACATTTAGCCCAGTTTGAGAATCCATGCAGAAGGTCGCATTTATTACAACTACAACATTTATGCTGATGCCTTCATTTTTTTAAATAAAAAATTAACATTTTATCTTCAGGGTCATAAATGACTAATATGTTGTCAAATATTGACAATCGAAAACTGACGATTCCAAGGCCACTTGGGTTGTTGTCGTCAATCGGTACACTCGTAATTCTCACAGAATTCAACACTGATAGCCGTAGTACTGCATATCTTCAGTCTTCAATTTTAACCTTAGAAAACTGGTATTGGCTTTGTGGTCCAAGAATTTAAAATATATATATATTTCCGTTTAGTCATAGTTTGTGATTATATTGGGAAATGTTAGTAGGAGGTGGAACTATGTTCTAGATGGAATTAGAGACAGTATAAAGTGATGCCAGCAAGGGCCGTTGCAACCGAAAGCTACGCCCGAGGCAAAACCTGAATTTAATAAACTTTCTTGCGAAAATAGTATTGCGCATAATTTGCAAGAAAGATGATGGTTTCACCTCCCTTTCGCACAGCCCCGCTGCCAGACCCCAATTATTTGCCGGTAAACGTTAGGTGTTCTTTGTGAAAAACGATTTACTTGTACAGTTCAGGATTTCATTTTAACTCTTTGTGCTGCCTGGATATCTAAATAATTGAAAAAAAACCTAACAACAAAAAAAATATTTTAAAAAAAAATAAATAAAAACCAATGGCATTAAAGTATATCTGGAGCAACGCTTTAAGCAACGTTATGATACAAAGGGGTAGGCTACCTTTTTTAGATGCGCCGGGCAGCGGTAAGCGGTGGTTACCCACAAAGTCACGCCTCTGTTTCTTTCAGACAATTTCCTCCAGGCCGGGGGCGGGGGGGGGGGGGTATTGCAGATTTTCGGGAAGTGGGCAACAACCAGAGTCATAGTCGTATCTAAGGGGGGCAGATGGGACAGATGTCCCCCTGGCGCCAGACTAGCGGGTGCCGAATTAGGCTTTGATAGTATCTAATGGATGAAAATAATGGGTTGAAAGGGGGAGGGTGTGAAAATGAATCTTGTCTCCTGGCGCTAAAAACTATAACTCTGCCTCTGCAAGTGGCGTAGAAAGAAAAAAAAGGGGGGGGGGGGGCAAAAGGGGTGGTCCACCCAGATGTCTCTTTTTTTTTTATTATGGGGCGGTATTTTAGAACAACCGCATAGTTTGCATAGTGAAAGGAGTGCGGGATATATAAAAGCGCCCTGCCATGGTGGAAATAATACAAGCTATACCACTAGGCAGTTATCTGTCGGCACCATATTGTCAATTATTTTCGTCCGAATGTAGGGCATAAATCAAGGACGCCGATGGCTCTTGTGTGGAAAGGGGTCTGATTATTTTAAAATCAACATGTGCATTTTTGGCGTATACATAAATTCAGTTTTCTATTAAACCTTTTGATCGGGGGAAAGGAATTTTTTAAGCGTCCATGAGAGTCATTATGGCGTCTAGTGCCATACATACACTGAATTCACTCCTCCCAGTTGTGGCGTGTCCCAGGGTAATTATTTGGCACAAACTTATATTCAACCCAATGCTACAATATTTCTCAGTGTGTGGTAAGGGTGGGGGGGGGGATGCAGAAATTGAGGGTGCTGAAGACAGTCAGGAAAATTCAAAATGTAAGGATGTATTTTGTCACATATTGGAATTTAGTGTTTCTGTACCCAATATTTTTTTTTAAAAGGGTGGGGGGCATGTCAGATTTTCATGGGGGGGGGGGCTGCTAAATTTAGCCATAATAACGATCAAGGACATCTGCAACTCCACCCCAATCCAGCATGAGCTAAATTCATTTCAGCTGTGTCGCCCTTGAGGGTATGCTTTTTGAACTAGCTTATTCTCTCACATTCAATCTTTATATTCCCCAGAAATTTTGGGATAAATTCAAAAATATAGAGGAGAAGCCCTGAAAGTAACTTTGTTCACGCCCACTCTAAGCAGAACTTCATTATCATAAGTCAAACGTCTTTTCATAGGAATCGGCTTTTCTGGGATATTTTGTTCCTTGCCCTCGATATCCCCCCACCCACTCACTAAGATTAGAAACCAAGGCACCTTTTACGAACTTGTGTGGGAGAAGGTCACGGGTTATACAGCGAGAGGCCAGGTCACGTGTTGTACAGCAAGTGGCCGGACGTGTTGGCGGGAAGGTTTGTATTTTTTATTTTAGTTGAACTTTATTTTTAACGTCCCCCGTCCCCCCCCCCCCAAAAAAAAAACCAAAAAAAATATTTAAAAAGAAATAAATAAATAAAAAAAAACAACATTTTTTTTAAATTTGAAATTAAAAAATATATATATAAACTTTAATGCTGTACAATGTTTCATAGTTAGATCGATAATGCAGCTCCGTACTCCTCAATTTATTTCAGTGATCACCCCCCAACACTCACACACACACACATTTTTCCCAAGAACAGCAACACAAGCCCATATCTTAACTGAAATCGTCTTTTGTTGATCTGCTACTTTACCTAAAGCAAAGACACGTGAGACATGTGTGGGGTGTGACCTGAGTGTCACACTGAGGGTGTGTGTGTGTGTGTGTAGATCCTGGTCTTGTTCTTTTGTTTGTTTGTTTGTTTGTTTGAAGGGCTTATTTGGCTTCTGAAGCTATGCAGGTAAAATAAAAAAATTAATACATTCTGAAATAACACAACAACGAACCAGGTCATGGAAACTCCATTGTCTACACCTTAGAAAAGAAAAGAAAATAATATGCAAAGCGGATAAAATAATAAAATGGTTAAACTCACTCATTTTTAATCAATCACTTTTTGCACATGCAAATATCAGGTCATCATTTCTTCTAACTGACCAACAGATATTTAGTGGTTATGTTTTGTTGTTTGTTTTTTTGCTTACGACATGTCTGAGATTTCCTATTGACGTGATTATATGATGTTAAGAAGATGGGTTTTCATGGCGTTGTCTCAAAAACTGGAAGGTTCTCAAGCTGTTATACGTGGCAGCAAGTCGCGTACGCTACAACACCTCCCTCATTTCCAAACCTCTCGTAGGCGTTGACAGCAACGCAGTGGTCGACTCCGTTGGTAGCTAGGGAGGGAAAATAATTATTGTGTTAAGACAATAGTTATTTATAAAAATATTTATCGTCCGAATATCCCAAAATGATTATTAATTAACTCCTTAATCCCCCCCACCCACACCTCACCATAACCCTGGAAAAAAAATTAAAATCCAATTTAATATAGCATACTTGATAATGATTCATTAAGTTGGAGTTAAAAATTGTTAGTGTCTTCTGAAAAGTGTTGCCATTTAACTTTACCTGACATAATTGTTATGAACTGAGAACGATGCCACATATAACAAGCAGTAAGATTATTAATATACTTTCGATGCAGAGGCGTATGAAGCTAGGCAGAGGGAGGGCCTCTTTCTCTTTATTTGGATTGATGCCATTTTGAACCAATAGCAGGGTTGTTGTTTTTTCGTGAAAGAGGGCGGCAAAAATCCTATCTATCCCACTAATCGAAGTTCAAGTTTTAATAATATCATAAAAGCTAAACTCCTAGGGAACATCATGTGGATGATATAGCTTGGTACCAGTGGCGTTGCAGGAGTTGTCGGCATGTTTCATTGTATTAATGTTATCCGCCTACGGGACTCCATCTCCGGGTTTTGAATTAAGAGTTTCCTTCTCTTAGACGAGTTCCCATCCACCCGGGGTGCTGATGATGTTTTTGCTTGACTGGGATTTGATGGGGATTGAACTTAATACCATCAACTTGGGATATGCTCAGGCTAGACCACTCGGCCACCCAGCTCCCATCCACCACATTAAGACCAAACAATTTAACACAGCAATGACGATGGTAAATATACTTACTCTCAATGAAGGCCCCGGCAGCTTTGGAGTTGGGTGTGTACACATTGCATCCCGTCATGACCTGACCAGCCGGGCACTGGACAGTAGATCTGGCGCCGACCGGATGACCGCCGGGTGCCGAGTGGACGGTGGTGCATTTGATGTTGCCGCCTTTGCAGCAGGCGGCGTATGAGAAAACGCCTGAAATAGAAACATGTACAACCCTCAGACCAAGGTTTAAATTTTGCATATTGCAACAACGAAGTACTTTTAATGATTTATAACAATGAATGCCTTTCCTGAACGGTCCGCATATATCCTTTATGTAAAGTCTTATTTCTAGACAATCATCGGCTGTTATGTAAACAGGCGTCCGGCAAGTCTGACCTAAATTTGTTTTACTTCCGTTTCCTCATTACATCAGATGATAGTTGTAGAAATCGGGCATGCTGGCTATTTTTATACTATTTGGAGAGTCCTGCATAGCTGAGATTAATAGTATCGGATATAGACGTAAGCTTAAGAAAAGCGTGGCCAAAAATAAACCAAGGAAGAGCACTTGTATGGGTCCCCCGAGGATTAAGAGAACCGGGGAACACAAAAAACAACCAGCGAAGATAGGTCGAAAAGTGTTAAATGATTTAAACTACATTAGAACAGACCGGAAGTCGTTGAAAGATAGTTGTTAATGATCTGTGTTCTACTGGGATTTTAAAAAAATTAACTTACTCGGTGTATTTTTTTAAAGTTAAGTTAACAAACACAAAATGCTTTCAATGCGCAAGTTTCTACATTTAAAGGATAATTAAACTATCAGACATCTTACCAAAAGTTAGACCGTCATTTTGACCAATGCAGGATGTGTTCGTGATGAGAGTGCCATCTGAGTCGGACATGTAGGTAAACGTGGCACAACCTAGGTAGGCATATGGATGCAAACGCAGCAGTTAAACACAGGAAGTGAATGCGTTTTAAACACGGCTAATTTTTTTAAAAAATCACACGATCGAAAATTAACAAAAAGTCTAATCTATTTCGCAATTTTTTGTTTTTGCATACAATTTATTATTGGTCAAATTTTTGGAAAACCCTGGACTCAGCAGCGACACCGGGAATAGGAAAAAGTTTGTGAACCACTGACCTAGAGGGTAACCATCAGCACCACACGGGATAACGACCTGGTCATCTACTCCATGTCCTGATGGTCCGGCCGTCTTGTATGTACACGTCAGTCCACTAAGACTGCAACACCTGGCGCTGGCCTGGATACCTGGTGGCACAAGAGACACATTTTTTTTTTTTTAAATGTGGGGGAGTAGATTTCAGATTTAAAAAAAAATATGTAGCTAAGATCTCGACGCACAAACAAAGTCAATTTAACAATGAAGTTCCACATGATCCAATTCTTGACTGCGAAAAGAATGTTAGATCATTTTTTTTTTAAACGATTGTTGATACAACAATTCGTTCAGTTTATGGTAGATTTTTTTTAAAGTTAACATCTCACTGTCATTTAGTTGGAGTTTCATGGCGTAAAGACAAACCTAGAACATTTGATTTCAATAGGAAGCGTTCAAAACATACATTGGCTTTAAGTTACCTTTAGCACCTGAAAATGAAGCTTCAGCTTCAATGGCTTAGGGAATGACGGTCCGCCCTAGGCAAAACTTTTTTTCTATATATTTAATTGAGTGGAGGTGGAGTTGGGGGCACTTTTGAACAAATGCAATAGATAAGAAGCGTATTTTAGGGCTTAAAACACGCATTGCATATTTATTTTTCACCTTGGGGAAAAAATGGCAAAATTCTTTTTGCGATCACAAAAATTTATTTAAAATGCATTAGGAGTAACAAAAAAATATGTAAAACTTTCATAAATTAGGATCCAGGAGACAGACAATTCATGAAGATTAACTTTGAATGCAGCCCTTTTATGCATATAATGTAGGTGGTGCTGGGTGGCCGAACGGTCTAAACTGAGTCAAGCCCAATATTGTGGGCTGGAGTTGAATCCTCCAGCAAAAGCCTAGGCAAGCAACAAAAAAAAAGAACACCAGCACCCCCGGGATGGACGGGACTCGTTAGCCTCGGATGGCAAATTATCTCAGAGAAGACGAAACTCTGAACTCAAACCCCCAGGGATGGAGTCCCGTAGGTGGTATGGCTGCGAGAGAGTATAGTATATCAGTGAACATTTCCGAAATAATTCAAAGTTTTGCTTATGCAGTAAAAGTATGTTTTTCTTGAAATGAACCAGGACTAATATATACTCTTAACACTTTGGTTTACTTACCATAACAGGATTTATTTATTTATTTTGGGGGGGGGGGGTGTTCGGTAGCCTACTTAGTTTTAAATACTCTCGTAGCGCTATAACAAACTTGCCAATTTAAGAATGAAGTCAGTTAAATTCGGCAACTTGTAATTTTTTAATTTTTTTTATTATTTTTTTTTAAAGAACATGTTTTCTTCAATTGGATTTATGTTCTAAGAAACTGAATGTTCTAAGGAACTGAATGTTCTAAGAAACTGAATGTTCTAAGAAACTGAATGTTCTAAGAAACTGAATGTTCTAAGAAACTGAATGTTAAAAAGAAAATGAATGTTCTAAGAAACAGAATGTTCTAAAAAACTGAATGTTCTAAGAAACTGAATGTTCTAAGAAACTGAATGTTCTAAGAAACTGAACGTTCTAAGAAACTGAATGTTCTAAGAAACTGAATGTTCTAAGAAACTGAATGTTCTAAGAAATTTGAACACCCAAGAACTAGTAAAAATAGATGACCGGTGACCATTTATGATGAAAGGGGCGTATCACTTTTCGTTCTCGACTGTAGCAACAAGCTATTTCCTAAGCCCTGCACCGCGAGAACTATTTACAATGGTAAAGTTATGCAATTCATTCATCGTCAGCTTGAACAACAATTTCAACAACACATTTAGTAAAATAATTTAGGCTATTTAACAGGGGAAAAAAACAAGAATCTCGTGAAATGGATTATTTGCTTACAATAAAGCAGGCAGAGACGTAACTAAACTCATATAAGTGCATCCAAAAGGGAAAGGACTAAACTATCCTCTAAAAACAGTGGTTATGACACTATGAATTGAGTATATTTTATCTATGAAGTAAGTTCGTGATGGCAGGGTTGTCTTCCTTACCCAGAGTTGTCCTGAAGCCGTTGATGGCTTTACAAGTGGCTTTCCCGTTGCTGAACCCAATCTGTTCTCCATCTCGGTGCCAGTCGTTGTTCTGTCATAGAAGTTGAACATATACTAATGATTACATCTGGGATATAATTCAATACTGGGGGTCAAAAACTCTTAAAAACTTACGTCGTCAACGGGCTTGTGTTTCTCTCATACAATGAGGAAATAGCTAATAATGCTTCATTCTCTAGGGCTGAGATCACTCTCTTAGAGCCCTGGCAATCACTTTGGCGGCTTGCCCCATCTGTTGGGCGTCACCGTAAATTAACTCTTCAAGGCAGGCCCCTGGGTTACGACCCTCGGCCCCCACACCCCCATCAGGGCAAGCGACCACCAAGTGGGCCACTGTCTCGTCGTCCTGGCCACAAAACCTGCAGTTTGGTTCCCTTCGGTTATCGAGTCTATGGAGGTAGCTGCGCGTCGCACAGTGTCCTGTCCTCATTTGGGTGATGAGACTCTGTTCTCCTCTCTTGAGTTTCCATCAGGGGTCGCTTTTGCTCGGTCGTGGCATTTTCCGGTACAGCTGTCGTCCGGTTTCTCCTGCGGCCCAGCTGTTTAGCCACTTTTCCCGGAAGTGGTCTTTGATGCAAGCGATGGCCCCCAGCTGGGTCATTGGCTTGTTTGGTTGCGGCTGGGCTGCGCCCTCTTTGGCTAAGAAATCCGCCCTGTCGTTCTGCGTCACCTCAACGTGCGAAGCGATAAACTGTAGGATTACTTTGCCGCCTTTTGCGCTGATGCTACCTACTGTTTCCAGAATGGTATTTACCATTGTGGTCTCCCTAGAGCCCCTTTCCACGTGCTCGAGAGCTGAGCGTGAATCGGTGAAGACCACTACGTCGGGGAAGATTTTTCTCTTAGCAAGGCGTTGGTGGACCCTCTTCAGAGCTACCTGTATCGCCTCGATCTCCGCATCGAGGCTAGTTCTTAATTTTCCACTAGGGCCAGATAGCTCCTCGTGTGGAGCCATCCCCTCTGGATACTGGATAAGGGCGCCGTACCCACTTCTTCCTTCTGTTGGAAAACAAGAGCCGTCTGTGAAGACTTTGACCAAGCTGTCCGGGTAGGCGTCAATCGTTTTTTGCACAGTCTCTGATAGTTCTAGTTGAGAACTGGCATCTTTTGCTTTGGTGGTAGTCATGTTGAGTCTAATTTCAGGTCGGGTTAGGCTTTCATGTGGTCCTCGAGTTGGGATCACTTTCACTTTTTCCCTGTTTCCGGGTAAGGCCATGTCTTCCTCAAGACGGTGGACCGTATCCATAAAGGATGGTCTCTTCAATCTGGTCTTTTTTACCCATTTGTCCTGTAATTGGAAACAGGGTTCTTGCCTGTCCATCCGACGGTATCGTTCCACCGTCGTCAGGACTGCCTTTTCCCTTCTGATTTCCAGCGGTTCGACGTCAGCCATGATTTCCACCGCTGCTGTGGGTGTTGTGCGAATCGCCCCGCAAACAAACCTGAGAGCTCGGTTTTGAATGCGATCCAGCCCTTCTAGAGCCGTGCGGCTCGCGAAAGTCTGGACAGGAAGGCTGTAATCCATTGCCCCTCTCACGCTACTGAGGTAGAGCGCTGAGGAAATAGCTAACAGTTTCTATTTCACTTTGACAACATTGCATAGGATAAAACACACATTGGGTTCCCAATAATGGCTAATAAATTATTGATAGGTCCACGCTACGGAAATGTTTTTTTTTTTTATTTTTTATAAAACACGCATAACATTTTGGAGGAAAAAAAAAAGTATACACTTGTAAAGAATAAATAAACAACTTGAGTCTCGCCCTGTCGAACTCCCCCACAACTAACATAAACAGTTAAGCATATCATTATGCAGTACTAAATATGTGTATGAAGTAGAAAAAAATGTATCTTGGTCTGTTTTCACATTTGACATTTTAATATTTAATCTTATATTTTTTTAGTTTCCGTTTGAGGTCAAGACCTTTAGAAAATTTTGTCAAACAGTGTCAACATGTCAATGTGCATTTACAGAGATAAATCTCTTAAACTTTGTAGTCCATAAGAGATGTTTAAAATTATTTGTAGGTAACGTTAAACGTAAAGTTGTAGGCGCGCCAAATAATTTTTTTTTAAAGCATTACACTCGCTACAGGAACTGTGTATATTTTAATTAACCGGAATGAAAAATCGACTACTTTAAGGTAACCAGAACAGTATGTTAGTATCAACCATCCGTCTTCACCTTAAGGAAGCTGGTACGGTAAATTATTATCAACTATTCAGTCCTTACCTTAAGGCAGCTGATACAGTAAGTATCAACCATTCAGTCATTACCTTAAGGCAGCTGATACAGTAAGTATCAACCATTCAGTCATTACCTTAAGGCAGCTGATACAGTAAGTATCAACCATTCAGTCATTACCTTAAGGCAGCTGATACAGTAAGTTAGTATCAACTATTCAGTCCTTACCTTAAGGTAGCTGGTACAACCAGTGAGTATCTCGTTAGCGTTGCAGGACACCTCAACCGCTTTGTCGTCTCCCACCTCGGACACGCCTGACCACCTGGTGACGCACGACAGCTGATGGGAGGTGGATGTCGATGTGGCCGTCCCCTCGTTCCTAAGGCCGGCGCTGGTGGTGGAGTGGGTTACAGCGACACTCGCGAATGGGTTGTGCTGGGCCGGGAGTTTGATCTCATCTTATTGAGAAATCAAGATAAAACACATTCAATTTATTACAAAATAATTTTTTTCAAGCATTAATTTTTCAAAACATTCCCTTTTATGTATTCTTCGCCATTAAAATGATACGCCAAGAATTCAAATATTGAATATTATTTAACGTTTTGATTAAATGGAATGCATTAGTCAAACTTTTTAAAATCTTTAGATCCCTCCAAACTTTAATTTATATGTTGAAAATTGACCATACGAGATAAAGTTGACTTCAAAATCTAAAAATGTCAAAATATGAATTCAAAATTGGTAAATAAATAAATGACAATGTTGGAAGCAGAAGACATCAGTTACTCACGTCCGTCTCCAGATATTTGCACATTGACCGTGGCGTCCGTCTTCCCCACAGAGAAAGACTGGATCTTGATGGGTTTGTTTTTGTAATACACGATCAGGTCGTAATCTCCCTGGAAACCCCTGACAGTGAAAGATGTTCCCGCCGACAGCGATCTGTTCAGATGTGTGCTCCATTCTTCTTTGGTCAGATGGAGGTAACGCACACCAGCTTTGTCCAGCTGTAGATAAAAATCATATTGTCCAAGAAGCTTCAGAAAACCGCATTTAATTTTACAAATTGATTCAAGCACCAAAAGTTTTGAACACAAAACTTCTAGTATTTTTCAGAAAAATTCAATTTTCCATTATTATTGTTATCATTATTATAACCATTATAATCCTTATAAAAATAACTTTGAATGGTCCGAAAATAAATTATTAACAACCTCTTCAGTGCAAGTATTGGAAGCCTACTGAATTTCAGTGTTACTCTTTGTTGTGGTAATTCATCTTTGTAAGTGTTACTCGTTGGTGCGTTAATTCATCTTTGTCAGTGTTACTCGTTGGTGTGGTAATTCATCTTTGTTCATCAATCACCGATTAAGACACATCAAGAAAGCAAGTAATTCCGCTCCATCTAAACGACTTTCTCTCGAATAATTATTTGATGCGACATGCATTAGTGAAACTAAAAAAAAAAATCATATGGTACATCCCCCGTCTGTCTTTGACACTGTTTATATGATTATTACATATAGGGAGACCTCATTCCTTCAAAGTCAGGCCCGAACGATACTAAGAAATTAAGAGTAGAGTGAGTAAATGTATAGAATCATTTCAAATATTTAAACAAAAATATTTCAAGATTTACATTTGATAACTCTTATGAAATAACCAACCGTGAAAGAATTGCCGTGGACAAGGGCCATTTTGGGATCTATGTTGTGATCCCAGAATCCCCAGAAAATAATCCCTTCAACAGCCGGGTGACTGAAATAAAGTCTCAGAGCTGTCTCATACCTGGAAAAAAAATCAACGCCAGATGTTAAAGGATCCAAAAGATGCAAGTTTACTCAATGACGCCCTTGTGTGGGTGCCGTGCGGTCTACACTGAGTCAAGCCCGAGCTTATGGGCTGGAGTTCAATCCCCAGCAAAACCGTAGACAAGAAAAAACACCACCAGCATATAAGTGAAAGGAAACCCTAAATTAAAACCCTGTGATGGAGTCCCGTAGGCGGTATGACATTAACACAATGAAAATTCCGAAAACTTCTGTGACGTGGAACGCATAATGAGCACAGTGAGACACAAGTCGCACTGTTGGTTATTTATTGCATCCTGGTATTTTTTCCAGCGGTCTTGGCTAAGTTTTGCCATCGCAACAAATAGGCAGGGATGAAAGAGTAAGGCTGACTAATTGAGCACCTCTCCCTCATTTTAAACAAAATACAGCTCAAGTCAAGGCTACCCTTAAAGTCGAAACCTTGGCAATTTTTTTATGGGGGGGGGGGGGGTGGGGTGGGGGTGGAGGCAGCACTGCATGCTCTATAAATAAGTTATGCCACGATCGTTGAAGGCTAATCCCCCGTTATTAGTTTGTGTTTTAACTGTATGTGGGGTGGATGCTCCCAAAGGATAAAAAAATATATATTAGGAATCTTACTGACCAATCAGCGCGCGTGTTCTCATCGGGGGCTGCCAGATCGAGTTCCGTTATCCATATCGGAATACCAGGTTGTGCCAGGAGGTCCAAACGGTGCTGTCAATAAATAAAAATGCTTGAGATTTAACTTTACTTTTTAAGTCTTAGGTTGGAGGTTCTTCATAGCGTCTACACTAGGCGACAGAAGTTTGTGTAAATGTGCGTTAAGGAAGAAAGGAAACGGTATATATTTTTCCCCAACACTGAAAACTGTATGTGATGTCCCTTTTCAATGGGCCAAGACCTCCTTTTTGTTTTGGAACTGCTTACATTAGAAATTGAGAAAAACAATAACTTAAAAATACACTTTATTTATAATTGTACGCCTTTACAATAATTATTCACGAGAACGAATTTGTGAGTTGTTTTTTTCCTAATAGCTCTTACTACAGCGACCCATTATGTTGATTATATAAATGGAATAGATTTGCTCTGTATATAAACAAATGATTCAAATTTTTGTCTAAAAAAACGATAAACAAAACTGATTTCAAGAGTATGGGAAATTAAAGGCCTCCTCACTCCTCCTGTCCCGCCCATAAAGTCTGTCCCGTCAAGTGCCGCCCGCGAAGTCCATCCAGTCAAGTGTCACTGGAGACGACTATCCTGTCAAGTGTCGTCAGCGAAGTCCATCCCGTCAAGTGTCGTCAGCGAAGTCCATCCCGTCAAGTGTCGTCAGCGAAGTCCATCCCGTCAAGTGTCGTCAGTGAAGTCCATCCCGTCAAGTGTCGTCAGCGAAGTCCATCCCGTCAAGTGTCGACAGCGAAGTCCATCCCGTCAAGTGTCGTCAGCGAAGTCCATCCCGTCAAGTGTCGTCAGCGAAGTCCATCCCGTCAAGTGTCACCGGAGACGACTATCCCGTCAAGTGTCGTCAGCGAAGTCCATCCCGTAAAAGACAGAAATACAACGCCGGAATAATTTACCTTCATGAGAGTTGGGTCAGGGGCTTCGTAGTGATGGAAGTGACTCTGAACACCAACACCCCCGAGACCGACATTTGCCGCCTTGAATTGTTTGATCTGTTCCAAGTAAGCCTGAGAGAATGAAGAGTTCAACAAATTAAACATCAAATGTGTACAGAGAAAAACAAGTCGTCACGAATAGTTATTCAGAATTACAATCTTTAGCTCTGACTTCTCTGACAACTCGACTGCTCTGGTATTTCTGATGACTCTGGCAGAATGTACTGCCCTGAAAGCCCTTACTGCTCTGACAGCACTGACAGTTCTGAGACCTCGATGACTCTAACTGCTCTGACAGTTCTGACTGCTCTGAATGTCCTGACTACTCCGATAACTCTTTGAGTATATGACTGGGATCAATTGATTTTATTAATGAAGTGGATCAATGGATTAGATCAATTGATTGGATCAAATGGATAAGACCCACTTATTTTGTGTCTTCACGCTTTATTTGAGTCCAAACTTTAAACTTACAAATCTTTAAGGATGTTCATATTAATGTCCGTTCTCAAGGTCCGAGGCAATATGTTCGAGAGCTGTGCAAAAACTTCCTCTAAAACTGTCGCCATCAGCACAATAGGAAAGATATTACTTGGTTGCTTTGGTTCTGTTCTGTTCAAAACCAGACTATACAGTACGTCTTCAACATCATAACCAAAATGCGCCATTTGAATGTCCACCACTAGGCTAGACTGCATTGTGTGCACTCTGAAAGCCTTGCAAAACTCGATTCACTATACATGTGTCTATACGTTTGAATATCTTAGCTTTTCCTATAAGCTGCGCGTGAGACGCACAAGTGTTAACAGTGTAGGCACGAACGATCAGTGTAGAAAATGGCGATACCACGACTTGGTGAACTTACCAAAGTGAAATCCCCGCTGACCACGACGTTGTAGTCGTTGAGGAAAAGTCTCGGCGTAGGGTCAGCTGCGTGCACGGCCTGGAACATGTGGTACGTGTAGTGCTGGTCGCCAGTCTTGGACTCAAAGAAATGGCCGTGGAGAAGCTCGTTGTCGACATCCCAATGCGACAGTCTGCGGGGGGGGGGGGGGGGAGAGACAGGGCCAGGTTGGTGTTGATACGGTTTATAAGATTGACACAAACAAAGTAATGGAAACTGATTAACAAAACTTTGACAACGTGTGACACAACATATTATGTTGTGCTATATTTATTTATTGTAAAATTTACATTTTAGATTCTACGTAAATATTAAAAGCTTTTATTTTAACTGTTGATTTTGCTTAAAGATGAAGTAAAAAAAGTAAGGGAATTTTTAGCATTGAAGGGAACATTCACACTATCTACAATCTGACAAGAGAAACAGAGCACATTTAAACATGGTAACAATGATTACTATGTAAGTAATGTAACTATTCAACAAGAGACAAAATGTATTATTGTTATATTGTTAGCTTTCAATAATAAAAAAATTACTAAAAACAACAATATGTAAATGTAAAAAAAAAAAAATTGTAAGTCCGAAGCAATGTAGGCAATAATTTCCGTAAACAACTTTTTAATAACTTCATTCATCACCATAGCCTTTTTTTTTTTTTTTTTTTTTGTTTTTTTTTTTTTTTTTTTTTTTTTTTTTTTTTTGTTCTTTGCATTGAAAAGAGACGTAACAATCAGTGGCGTAGTGAGGGAGGGCAAGGGGGGCATCATGCCCCGGGCGCTACTCACAAAGGGGCGCCAAATGGTATATTTTACTATAATATTGTATGGTTTTCGAATAGGGGGGGAGGGGCTCAAAAGGTATTGGGGGGGGCGCTAAAAAGGTATTGTGCCCGTGGCACGAGTTAAGCTCGCTACGCCACTAGTAACAATGTGTGTTTTTTATGATTAACGCAGACTTACTTCCCCTTAGTGATTCCAGTGATGTACTTGATGTGTTGGTCAACTGTATCTTTCAGGGCTTGACCAGTCAGTGGTGTTGCATAGCTTGGCTGGTTTCCGGGTACTGCCCAGAACATACAGTGACCACGTACATGTAGTCTGTGCCATGGATATTATAAATTAAAACTGCGTTGAGAACGCATTTAAAACTAAGGTAAATCAAGTATTTTAAAATGGCTTTCTAGGCATTAATCTTAGAAGAAATATTGACTGAATATACTGCTACATTTCCTAACCATATCTTCGAATATACTGCAACATTTCCTACCCATGTTTCCTAAGTTCATCAGTTGCCGCCACTGCCACTGAAAAATCTGGATGCTCCTATAAATAGCATAACATTTTTAACATAAGAACAGGATATTTTTAACATCAATTTTTTAAGCGACTATCTAAAAAAAAATTACGTTAAGATGATAAAATGTTAATTTTTAAAAATTATTATTATTAAAACACCCTTTGAAGAAGTGCTACAGAGACTCTAACGTAAAAGTATTTTTTTATGGTTCACATATCGGCTAAAACTCACCCTGGTCCCCCTGTTGTATGGCCACTTGTACTCCTGTATGGTGACCCAGTTAAACATGTGGTACAGGATGTTCTGAAACTGGCGGTAATCGGGGCTCACGATGTAGTCAGCGGTCGCTTGTGTGCCGAAAGCGAACAGATGTTTGGTGTGGTCAATCTGACGAGTGGAAAACAAGAATATTATTTTTTTTTTTTTTTTAATTTTTCTCACAAGATTCAACAATGGAGGGGTTAGTGCATGTCCGATACAAATGGGAAAGCTACTAGCGCCAGAAGTAAGCCTTTTAAAAAATGGGAGGGGAGGTGGAAGCGTTACAGCTAAATCACCATCAAGATGTAAGATTTTACAATTCAATGGAATGAACAATGGATTGAACAATGGAAGTACAGCTAAATCAACATGAGGATGTAAGATAACAACTCAATGGGATATAAGATTATTATTCAATGGCATTTAAGATTACTATTTAATGGGATGTACGATTACTATGAAAAGGAAAGTAAGATTACTATTCAATGGGATGTAAGATTACTATTCTATGGAATGTAAGATTACTATTCAATGGAATGTAAGATTACTATTAATGGAATTTAATTCTCTGACACTGCGCAAAGAAATATTCTATTTTTGAAACATCAAGTCAACAAATATTTCACAGTGGACGTCCTCGCTGTACGTCCTCCCTAAACAAATATTTCACAGTAGACATCCTCGCTGTACGTCCTCTCTAAACAAATTTTGCACAGCTAAACACGATTTCGCAATAGCTGCATGCAAAAAATCAGATAATTTTTTTATTGCACAGGAGCACCTAACTGAATTGCAATTTAAGACTCGAACAAAGAGATTAGGCCCAAAGAGGATTTCTAAAGCGATTTTTTATAATATTTAAAAGACAGAAGATTTCAGAATTTGAGTTTCAGGATTGGAAAGCGCCCCCACTCCCCCACCCCCCTCAATCGCTCGGGACAACCATTTTTGTTTTGTTCAGACTTAAATTAGATTAGAAACTATGTTTACCAATAATGTGACTTTAAGACCTACAGGGACTTCTACTGAAGATGGCACATCAACGTTTAGAAGTTTTTTTGTAAAAGCAATAATTTTGTTTAGCTAATAAAAAAAATAAAAAAAACATCATCATACCGGATGATGTAACATGACGTACCTGCACTCTTAAGTCGTTGACGTTGAAGTTTGAAGCTACGTTGAAACTGTTGATGAAAGTCAAAATCAAATCTGGTGTTATTTTCATATGAATTATTTCTACATTTATTATTTTAAGATATTGTTGAATCTCATTCCCCCCCCCCCTCTCCCCCCCTCCCCGAGGGTCAATTTTGTTTGCTGTCGTTTTTTTAGCGCGTCTGAGCATTGTTAAGATTTCTCTTTGTAATGATTTGTTTGTTAAGAGTTGGATTTTGTAAGATAATATTAGCCGAGTTTAGATTTGTATATGAATCTTTAATGTTTTCGTTTAATTTTCTAAATCCACCATATTTTGAAATTAAACCGGTCCAAATCCTGTCTCAGATTAGATGAAGTGAATGTTTGTAAAAATAACCCCGGGTACATTGTCTCCACCATTAGATCTAATAGACTCGTCTCACTTGAAGTGAATGTTGCTCTTCCTGAGAGAGTCGATCCTGCTGTTGGCCTCAGCCTTCCAATTCGTGTCTGCGGCTATTTCCGTCAGCGACGCGTCATCCACGTAGAAGTCGACGTGCGGGGCCAATCCTTCGACGTAGATCTTAGCCTGGGTGTATTCTTGGACAGACGAACATGGACAGATTTTGATATTTATTAAAAATCTGATTTAGTTTGGAAAGATCTTTGCTTTGAATATTTCAACCAAAACAAAAATGTTATCAAACAAGACAATAATATTTTCTCATTATGAACAAAAAAATTAAAAACAACTTCAAAAGCAATCTAATTGTTTACCTGCAAGACGAATTTGAGTGATACAAAATTTAAAAAATAAGACTTTGAGAACATTTTCCGACCACTAAAAAACGCGCAAACAGAGAGGGGAGAAGGGAGTATTATCATAAATAGAGACCAATTAATTTTTTTACAAATCTTATATGATTACCTCGGTTCGGAACAACAAAATCTGCCCCTAGCTGCACCCATCCGTCGGCAGCAGTCAGGAATGGTCGACTAGTTATACGGATGTATTCGTCCGCTCCTGTTGAGGGTAAATAAAAATGACATTGTCCGATGAAAACTATTGTACATCAGCACTTGGCCTTTTTTTTTTTAAAGGAATTAGTAAACGAACGGTGCAATCATTTTCTATACATATAACAGTTCAAATTTTAAATGCAAATAAACTTGAAAAAAAAAAACTAACACAAGAAAACCATCATCGATTCAAGGGTTCTGTTGCACTATCGGCTGATAATGTCTCCCCAAAAGGCATCTTGAGAGCGCCGTACAACAAACAAGACTACACACATCGCTTCAAACACCACTACAAGAACACGCCTTTAAAATTTAACACACTGATTGTAACACAAATATATTATCGACCTCTCTTGATCTCTCAAACACCCCACCGTCACAAAAAAAAGATCAAAACCAACCAAAAAAACAACATTATGCATAATTAATACTGACCATTGTCCTTTCGTTTTAAGTCAAGAGTGACTCCAGCTGACTGGTACATAGTGCCTGGCAGGTCACTGACTAAACGAATGTAAATACTGAACGCATAACGGCCCCCAGGTTTAACGTTAACCATCTGTGCTGGACCCTGATAGGCTTGAGTTCTGTTGAAATATAAAATAACTAGGACTGAATCGGGTGCAGTTATTTTGAGAAAATACCCTATGGGTCCAGTTGCTACAAAAAAAGAGGTAACTTCTCATTTTCTATAAACAAGGACATAAAGACAGTCCTGCACCCTACCTGCCGGCCTTTAAACAATAGTCCTAATGACAATCCAGCACCCTACCTGCCGACTCTAAACAATGGGCCTACAGACAGTCCGGCACCCTACCTGCCGGCCTTTAAACAATAGTCCTAATGACAACCCTACACCCTACCTGCCGGCCTCTAAACAATAGGCCTACAGACAGTCTTGCACCCTACCTACCGGCCTTTAAGCAATAGGCCCACAGACAGTCCTACAGAATGACCCATAGATAGTACTACAGACAATCCTCCAGACGATCTAAATAGACTGACCTTCCCGTGCATTTGCCGGAAGTTGTGCCGCCATGATGCTGTGACGTATCGGCGGTCATCGTGAAACCTGCCTGGACCCAGTTTGCGAGGCCACCCTCAAAACCAGGATTCGGTAGCAGTTCCGGGGCGGAGTGGGCACCCCACACCAATATGGTGGCTACCGCTAAGTAGTATTTCAATCTCATCCTCTCCAAACAGCCAAATTTCATAAATAAACTTTGATGGAAGAAAAACAACTGCTTTATATGGACGTTTAAAATGTCATCGCTTGGGTTTAGAGATTATGCAGCCAAAGTGCAAGCCTGCAGGAAAAGTTCAGAAGCCAAAAAAATCGTATCTTATCGGGTAATAAAATACAATCTGGGTCAAAGTTCAAATTTAATTTTTACTTTCTATTAATCTATCAAATAAAGACCACACCACAAATTGTAAAATGTAGTGTTAGTTGACAGTCCTTCGTTGTTATAAGATGACCGGATTATTCTCTACCTCACTTGTTGACTTTAACTGATAAAGTTACAATAATTCATTTCATAACAGCCATTTTGTTATTGGATGTTAAACATGTTACCCCAATTATATAAAAAATTTAAAAAACAGACTATGCACTTAAATACGACCGTACAAACTCTATAATTAAAAAGAAATGAAAAATAAATCACCAGAATATTATAATTAAAAGTAAAGTTTGGCGTTTAATTTTGGCCGTGGTTCTTAACCAGAGTGTGCCGCACCCCCTGGGTGTGCAGGAAGCAGTGTCAAGAGAGCGCGGAAAGACACAGAAAAACAGGCTTATTATCATTTTTATAAGCATTTTAAGTCGCGATGGGTGCGGGAAATATGTTTTGTAGTCAAGAGAGGACGCAGGGCGGTTTGATTTTTTTTTGACGTAGAATAATTTTTAGTCCCGTGCGCAACAATCCACCTCCACCCCCGCAAAAACGTATGTCCCAAATGTTCTAAAGCAATAAGTCGAAATTTCACTTGCCAGATTGTACCAAGAGCTCCGACCCTTATTAAAAAACAATATAAGTATACACCAGTCGGAGTAGCAAACGCACACATACATTTTTTTTTTGTTGTAATTATAAAAATGATCGGCTCCCCCCACCTCCCCTTTACAGTCTCTCAATTGACTGGTGTGGTGAACCCATGTTCAAATAGTTTAAAATCATGTTCACGTAACTATGTACAAGTCATCGGAAGATAAGCAATATTATCATTGTAAACAACTTTATGCCCCAAAGAAGTTGTTTTTTTATGTTCGATCCTTAGTCCACTTATTGTTTAACTAACCAACCATTCCAGATTTTAGGCTTTTAAAAAAATGTGGTAAAATGGTTTTTGAAAGAAAAAAAAAAGAATTTTCAGGAATTATTTTAAAATCGTTTGTACACGATTTTCACGACCATTTTGGAATCTACAGTGATCTTTTGAACATACACGGTAACCCACATCGTGTCCGGAAATTTGTACGAAACAAATTTGTACAAACTGAACTTTGTTTGTTTTTATAATATTTAGTTGGTAAGAAATTGGAAAAGTTATAACCTTTTAATACACGTTATTATTGTTGCAGAGGCACATTAATTCATTTCGAAAAAACTTCCGCTCGAACAATATTCCAACGAAAAAAAAATGTTTTAAATTTCTGTACCATTCACACAATGACCCTGTCAAGGGCATGAAATCAATGTAGTTATGTTTGTAAGTAAATCATGTTGAGTTAGAGAGTATAGGTGTAGCGTTGTATATTGTGCGTGAATGTTATGACGTATTTCCACGCACCATAATTGCTTGGAACAACCTGGACAATACCGCCGTGAACTCGACAACGATCGAAAGCTTCAAGGCCGCCCTGGCATCTGCTAGGGGCCGTTAGATTGGCAACATCGCTTCCCCAACCGTTGCACATATGCCAGTATATGGATGCAGCAACGTACCGAACCAGAACCAGAATTTGGGTAGGGGAAGTGACGGATTAGTTTAGTGTAGTGTAGGGAGTGGAATGTAGACGGCGGTTGGACAAAAGGATGTTGAATAGTGATGTTGTAGAACCTTAGGGAAGAGAGCTGAGTGCCTTGTGTTTCCTGATAATTAAAGTTATATATAGTTATGAAAAGGACTTGAGTTGTTATTGTTACAAATGATTGAATTATTGGAAGAACTTGATTGAATGATCCAATCCTGAGGACATAGAAGTTGACAGACCCGGCGTAGGACTCGCGTGTAACCATTTGTGCTCATTATTATTAGGCTCGAAATTCACAAGGGAAATAATCAGGTACTAACTACAGTGTGAAAATTCGAGTTAAATGAAAGACAAGAGAACTTACAGAATAGTGGGATCAAAATGATGGAATATTCTTTGGCTTCATGAAATTGTTGTAATTTTTGGCATTAATTTATATTAATCTTGCTCTAACTTGCTTTGAACAATTTTTTTATAATGACCGCATTGCTGATCAGGTTGAGAACAGCAGATAAGTATGAGCGCCCCCCCCCCCCCCGGCTCCACCTTCCTTGCCCAACCTTCCAGACGTCCGTCTGTGAACTATGTCTATCTACATCTCAGTACTAATAAAGCCGCTCATCTTCTTTGCCCAACCTTCCAGACGTCCGTCTGTCAACTATGTCTATCTACATCTCAGTACTAATAAGGCCTCCTAAACATAAACTGTTGGCGTCATCCTAACGTGATGTAACCGATGGCACGCGCAAGTGAGAAAAAGTGGCCCCCCACCCTTGGTCATGATAACGTTGCTGGAAGCGTCCCTTCAGAAAATCCTTAATGCCATTGATTTTTTGTTGTTGTTGCTGTTGTAGTTGTTGTTGTTTTTGCCATCTGAAAAAGCTCTGCTCTAAACCCATCAATTATTTAAATATCACGGGAACGCATAACGTTACAATGAAATCAGGAACTGTATCAGCAAATCGTTTTTTCCAAAATTAACACCTAACCTTCACCGACAAAAAAGTGTGGTCTGGCATCAGAACAGTGCTAAAATGAAAGGCGGAGAAAGGGGCGAACGTGCGCCATCTTCAGAAGGCGCCAAAATCGGCATCTGACTTACAGAATAGGTGTCTCGGTACACTATTTTGGGGGAAAAGGCGCCTAAATTCAGGTTTCGCCTCGGGTGTGGATTTTGCTTTCAACTGCCGTGTCTGTCAGCACCTTATATTGTCTCTAATCCCATCTAGAACATAGTTGACCTATTATATCTTACCTTACTATTATGCTTCCACGACCTTCTGCAGGGATTCTCAAACTGGGCTAAATGTATCACTAATGGTAATAAAGTAGTTGGTATAATCAATACACATGTAACACAAAGACAGAGACATATGTATACATCCAGTCTGAACTACAAAATGTTCACGAGAAAGTACATACATCTCAAAAGTTAGTTTATTTGGTATCGTTTACGAAAATTTTGAGAGCGCTTGGCCTAATGTAAATAAAAAGAGCGTGTGCTGGGACGAGCCATTTTAGTTATTTGAAAGTTTCCGACCAAGTATGTTACCGCTAAGGGTGTACGTCGCCCTTGCCTCCTTCTGTGTGTGGGGCGTCCACGGCGCCACAGAGCTGCTGCAGAATCCTGGCTTTGAGAATGGCATCAGCAATTGGCTTAACGATGGCTTTAAGATGACCGCTGATACGTCACAGAAACACGGAGGGACCACATCCGCTAAATGTACTGGAAGGTCGGTAAAACATATTTCATTGAAACTTCTTAGCGGGCTTCGTGAAACCTCTTAGCGGGCTTCGTGAAACCTCTTAGCGGGCTTCGTGAAACCTCTTAGCGGGCTTCGTGAAACCTCTTAGCGGGCTTCGTGGAACCTCTTAGCGGGCTTCGTGAAACCTCTTAGCGGGCTTCGTGGAACCTCTTAGCGGGCTTCGTGAAACCTCTTAGCGGGCTTCGTGGAACCTCTTAGCGGGCTTCGTGGAACCTCTTAGCGGGCTTCGTGAAACTTCTTAGCGGGCTTCGTGGAACCTCTTAGCGGGCTTCGTGAAACCTCTTAGCGGGCTTCGTGAAACCTCTTAGCGGGCTTCGTGAAACCTCTTAGCGGGCTTCGTGAAACCTCTTAGCGGGCTTCGTGGAACCTCTTAGCGGGCTTCGTGGAACCTCTTAGCAGGCTTCGTGGAACCTCTTAGCGGGCTTCGTGAAACCTCTTAGCGGGCTTCGTGAAACTTCTTAGCGGGCTTCGTGAAACCTCTTAGCGGGCTTCGTGGAACCTCTTAGCGGGCTTCGTGGAACCTCTTAGCGGGCTTCGTGAAACTTCTTAGCGGGCTTCGTGAAACTTCTTAGCGGGCTTCGTGAAACTTCTTAGCGGGCTTCGTGAAACTTCTTAGCGGGCTTCGTGAAACCTCTTAGCGGGCTTCGTGAAACTTCTTAGCGGGCTTCGTGAAACCTCTTAGCGGGCTTCGTGAAACCTCTTAGCGGGCTTCGTGAAACCTCTTAGCGGGCTTCGTGAAACCTCTTAGCGGGCTTCGTGGAACCTCTTAGCGGGCTTCGTGGAACCTCTTAGCGGGCTTCATGGAACCTCTTAGAGGGCTTCGTGGAACCTCTTAGCGGGCTTCGTGGAACCTCTTAGCGGGCTTCGTGAAACCTCTTAGCGGGCTTCGTGGAACCTCTTAGCGGGCTTCGTGGAACCTCTTAGCGGGCTTCGTGGAACCTCTTAGCGGGCTTCGTGAAACCTCTTAGCGGGCTTCGTGAAACCTCTTAGCGGGCTTCGTGGAACCTCTTAGCGGGCTTCGTGGAACCTCTTAGCGGGCTTTGTGGAACCTCTTAGCGGGCTTCGTGGAACCTCTTAGCGGGCTTCGTGGAACCTCTTAGCGGGCTTCGTGAAACCTCTTAGCGGGTTTCGTGTGGAATTATTATTTACATTATCTTAACGCTGGGATTTATATACAAGATAATTTTTAGAAAATTATGGACTTGAAATTTATTGTTTTTAGGCATTGCTACCAAGAACGTAGAGGACTTTTTTTTAAAAAACCGAAACACAAAGTTTTTCGTATAAATTTTTTGTTTGCATTTTTTAATTTTTTTTTAATTTTACGTGATTTATCATTTATGTGATTGTAGAAATTGATTTTTTGGTATGGGATTCGCTTTTCTCAAATTTAATGCATGTAAAACCTCATAGACTAAACTATTTTAAAACCCAAATATGTCACAAATACAAAGCGCATAGCAACAGCTACACAATTAATCTCCACACCAAAACATGCACCCATTGAACAAATCATATTAGATTCACCTTCCACTTAAAAAAACAGTAAAAGCTTAATAGTGTGGGTTGACGTTGGGAATGAAGCTGAAAAATTTGAAAGAATTTGTTGCTTTTTCATTGGAAACGCGTCTACGTGCCACGTTTCAGCTCGATAGGATGACAGGAAGTGGGTCAACAACCTTCCAAAAAAATTTACCGCCACAAAGAAAACAACAAACAGAAGCGAATTTAATAGAAAGGATTTTAAAATATCTTTTATTTAAATATGTGTTTGTTAATCGATAAGGCCTTGTGACTCATAATCAAACTGCCATGTTATTTTGTTCGTTTTTGTTACGGATTTTTTCAACAATTTCAAGTAAATGAATTTGAATCCAATATTTTAGTCTTATCTTTAGTGCTATATCTACACAGCCTTATCTTTCTTGTACTTAATATAGCTTTGACCGATGTGTACCTAGAGACTAGCATATTATAAGCCATTATTTTTTAACAACGATCCATATCTTGCCATTGATCAGTTATAATCTATACGACACACTACGTTGAGAACTAGATGAATAAGACTTAGTTGAGAACTAAATGAATAAGACTTAGTTGAGAACTAAATGAATAAGACTTAGTTGAGAACTAAATGAATAAGACTTAGTTGAGATCTAGATGAATAAGACTTAGTTGAGATCTAGATGAATAAGACTTAGTTGAGAACTAAATGAATAAGACTTAGTTGAGAACTAAATGAATAAGACTTAGTTGAGAACTAAATGAATAAGACTTAGTTGAGATCTAGATGAATAAAAATTTGTTGAGAACTAAATGAATAAGACTTAGTTGAGAACTAAATGAATAAGACTTAGTTGAGATCTAGATGAATAAGACTTAGTTGAGAACCACGTGAATAAGACTTAGTTGAGAACTAAATGAATAAGACTTAGTTGAGATCTAGATGAATAAGACTTAGTTGAGATCTAGATGAATAAGACTTAGTTGAGATCTAGATGAATAAGACTTAGTTGAGATCTAGATGAATATGACTTAGTTGAGAACTAGATGAATAAGACTTAGTTGAGAACTAAATGAATAAGACTTAGTTGAGATCTAGATGAATAAGACTTAGTTGAGAACCACGTGAATAAGACCTCGAATCTCTTAGCATCACTTTAGACCTTTGGGGGGAAAAAAAGAAAGAAAAAAAAAAGAGAGCATTTAAATAAAACGAATACATGTATTTCAATTTTTGCTAGAAATCTGTTTCTGGTGAACTTTTCAGAAAGAAACTAAGTTTAGGTTTCGCGTTCTATGATATGTGACTGTTAAGCTGTACGTTTTAGTTTTATTTTTTTTTAAAACCTTTGAATTACGTTCTGCCTCATTTTGCCACATAAATGTTTTGATACAAAATGTATTTAGCGTCAGTTCACACGATCAAATTTCGCGTCAAATTGTTGAATGAACGCACTATTTTGTGCGTGGTTTCTTTTTTTGGGGAATTTGATCAAATAGTAATTTGAAAGCGGTGACGAGGCGTCATACACGAATTCCATCAAATGCTTGAAGGAAAATTTGATCGTGTGAGCCGAACCTTATCGAGCGCAAAGGGGGTTTTAAGGATACTTACTACATTATGGGGTGGCAACTTATTATGTCCTGCAAGTGTAAGTTAGGGGGAGGGGCCCTTGTTCTCCTGGTTTCAGTGTGGTATTTAATTTACCCGAAACAGGAAGAATCATACCAGCGCCCGTTACTCGCAACGGTCGACCACAGCGGTGTCACGTGTGTGACCGCCTTGCTGCCACGCCACTCATTGCCCAGAGTACTTTTGACTCGGTCTCTTTATGCAACATTATCAATCAAGAGAGCTACTAAGCAGAGCTAAAGAAACTGTAGCTCTCCTCCAGACAAAATGGCAAATAATCCATCCACACCCACCCCTTTCTCGAAGTCTGAAGATATTTCTATAAACCATTAATCCCTTTCTAAATCCTCCACCTGGCAGATCCGAGACCTGGATGGGTCCAGCACAGATGGTATCCATCAAGCCCGGTGGACGCTACGCTTTCAGTCTTTGGGTCCGTCTGGTCAGCGACCTCGCGGGTAACATGTACCAGTCTGCAGCTGTTAAGATCAACTTCAAGTGGAAGGACACGGGTCAGTGTTAGGGTTCTTCTGCACTAAAATTATGATCACAACTTGCTATACATTTCAACTATTAAAGAGTCATCCAAAATTTTACATGTACGTGAATTTCCTACAAGAACCATACATTCGGTTTTAACATAAATGTATTTGTCTTCTTTTTAAGAAATAACACAATTAGCTAATCTGAAGTTGACAAATGTACATAATTTTTTCTTTCTGACCAGGTGCTGACGACTATGTCCCAGTTACCTATCGAAATTTCATCCGGGCTGCAGATGGTTGGGTGCAGGTCGGCGCTGATTTTGTCGTTCCAAATCGAGGTGATTAGCTCCCTTCATTTTATACTAGTTGTGGCCCGTCAAAATTTGTGGGTGGATTTTTTAATTATTTTTTTTTTGAACAAAGTATATCATTGGGCAATATGATGACCTCCTGGCGTCTGTTAAAAAGCGCAAACTTGAGTGGTATGGCCACGTGACCAGAAAACAAGGGCTCGCCAAAGAGATCTTGCAGGGCACTACTAGAGGAGGAAGAAGAAGAGGAAGACAGAGAAAAAGGTGGGAAGATAATATCAAAGAATGGACTGGATTAAAACTAGGCGATGCTATGCGTAGGGCAGGAGACCGAGAGGAATGGAGAAGAATAGTGGACATGTCATCTGTGGCTATTTAAACTATTTCTGACATGTTAAACCTGATAATTTTTTTGATAAGCAAATGCTATATTGTATGTGTTTTAATACTCATTTTAACATAATTTAAACTGAATGGTGGTTTGTTGCGATTCTGCACTGTTGTGAACTCAACACTACAAATTTGACTTGTGCTATTCTTATAAAGGATGTGAGATTTGATCAGTTTGACATGGGCTTTCATTAGATATTATGTGAGATGTGATCCTATTGATTTCTCTAACACTAAAGCTCCAATTTACCAGCAGTATTATTTCTCTTCTCTATCAGCGCGGTATTTAACCCATGCCAGGGCCCAAGACTTCGGGCTTCTTGGGCCCCTTTAAAAATGTGGAAATTGCGCTAAAGCGGCATTGCCATCATGGCATGGCTTAACGTTGCATGGGCCCTGCTCTTGGTGGGCCTCTAGGCTTCAGCCTAGTCAGCCTTATGCGTATTACGGCCATGGACGTTATAATAAGGAATTGGTACGATCGTTGTTTTCCATAAGCTTGAAATATCTTTTTATAAATGTGCCAACTGCAACTGATATAATCTAACAGTTTAAAATGGTAGTATTGTTTTGTTGGGTTTTTTTTAAATCACATCACTCTTTGTACAACATCTGCTAGTAGTCGATATCTCCTCCAGAGTATACCTATGCCAAGATCTACCTGGAAGGATTTGCCGCCAATGTCGACTATTACGTTGATGACGCCACTCTGACGGAAATCCCCGAAAACACGAACTGGAAGGCCGAGGCTGATCAAAGGATTGAGAACCTTAGGAAGAGTAACATTCAGTTTAAGTAAGAAATGTCCATTCATTTCACTGACGTGGAAACATCTAATTTAAAACCTATAGACTAAACCAAACGTCAAACGTAATAGGGATTTATTCCTTAAAAAACTATCGGATTTAGAAGAAAAACGTAAACTACTTCGTTTATTTCAATGATTTTTTTAAACAATAAAAAAATGCACCATTTTATTTGAAGTTACATTATTTAACACACAGCGGTGATTTATTTAGTAATATATCGGAATCAGTTTAGCAACAATTTAATAGCGTAATCTCTTATATCACATAATATTCTCAAATTATTTTTTTATAATATCCATTATCTACTGTTAATTATTTTTACTACAGCTTCAATGTCGCATCCAACTTCAACAAAACTGATCTTAAAGTTCAGGTGAGAAGTTACAATTTTTAATGGTTCTATTCAAATACCGGTACCGACTATAAAAAATGTAACTATTATGAAAATATGCTTGCTTCTCTGAATTTTATATCGATTAATGCATTGAATATAGATCTATGGGTTCAATATGTTTCAAGATATTCAATATATTTCTACGTATTTATTGTGTTTCCGTGTATTTAGTGTTTCCATGTATTCAACATGTTTCCATGTATTCAACATGTTTCCATGTATTCAACATGTTTCCATGTATTCAACATGTTTCCATGTATTCAAATGTTTCTATGTAATCAATTTGTTTTATGTATTTAATATGTTTTTTCTTTGTTCATTATGATTCTGTTTTTTAACGCATAATAAATCTTTAACATACATTTCTAACTAGAAAATTAGGACAGTGGCGAAACAAGGGGGATGTGGAGGGGGCGGTCCGCCCGGGGCGGCACTGTTTTTTCGCCCTTAAATTGTGGGATGGCATTTTCGGCAAACTCCAGAACTTTTTCGAGGAAGGTGCGACATCTCGCCTCGGGTGACACCAACCCTATCTACACCACTCAGTTTGGGGGGCATCGAAAAGACTTTCCTACAAATTGTCAATTAGGATGGGGGGATGTTATAAAGGCCCCGAATGTTACAAAGCATAAAACTTCGAGAGATGATACACACAATTTAAACCTAATCAATATTAATTGAACTTGAGTAGATGCATGATTAAAATCAATAACAGTATTCATCAATGATCAGATCGATCACACCAGGCATCTGATCGGGTTCGGCTCTCAGATGGCCGCCGACTACTTGGTCGACCCGGACTTCCGTCAGTTCCAGAACGTGGTGTACTACATGTTCAACTGGGCAACGATACAAGAATATAAGTGGCCTTACAACAGGGGGACCAGGGTAAGTAAATGATCAACTGGGCCACTATACAAGAATGTTAGTGACCGTATAACAGGGGGACCAGGGTAAGTAGATTATGTTCAACTGGGCCACCATACAAGAATACAAGTGGTGTATAACAGGAAAAATGGGGGCTAGGTTAAGTGAGGCATCAATATAAGTGGCCGTATAACAGGGTTGGGGGGGGGGTAAAGATTAAGTGGCCGTACAACAGGGTGGGGGCTAAAGGTTAAGTGGCCATACAACAATTTTACAACCACAATTACCTTTTTACTATCACTACGAAGCTGTTTATAAAGTTATATTATAACAAACAAAAAAATATGTTAGTCGATTTGTAATTATGACCAAATTTTGATCTAAATTGCAGATATTTTTCAAATGTAATTACTACTAAACCCACGCGTGTGTCAAGACGTGTCACTATTCATTGTTTTTAGAAACGTTCACTTACACAATCATTAAAAATTGATTTTTGTGGATTTTTTGTTTTCTAATTCCACAGGAAAAGCCAGATTTTTCAGTGGCAATTGCAGCAACGGACGAACTCAGGAAACATGGGTCGGTAATTTTATGACTCTGGATGGTACTTTTATAAGTGGTCTGAGCAGTTTAAAATTTTTAAGCGCGTTGATGACATTTTTTTAAAAACAAACTTTCAATACAAATGGGCTAATACGACATGAAAATAATATAAGATTACATAAGATAAGATGAAGTGCTTCCTTTATGCAAACACATTTATAAGGTTTACTTGGATATTTATTATCATTATTTATTGGGAGTGTGGGAAATGTTTTGAAATCACTGGGGTGCGGCGCTGCATAAAGCTAAAGAACCGCTGTCCCAAACTCTAGAAGAACAGGATCGTTGGAGGTCATGGATAAAGTTTAAGGTAGATGGTGAAATCTTTCGCTGCTTTAAGTTTAGTTCAGTACCGGTCTCGTGGACATTTCTAAAGTAGAAAATGTCTCTTAATGAGAATGAAATCATGATATCGATATTGAGTGTAAGTGTAACTAAAATTATGTATTTTAAATATTTTATATTAAGTTTCCTTGGATGGGAAAAAAAACGTAAGGTCTTGACTATGAAGAATGATTTTTTTTTAATTTCTCGTATTTAATTTAAATCCTAATTATAAATATTCAACTTCTAAACATGCATTGTAGTCAAAGCTTTTTCTAGCGGAATTTCGGATCATTTCCTACACTTTTTTTTGTTTGAGTAAATGCAATTTAAATTTGCATTGAAAATCCTGATAAGCTCAAACATCGATCACGGGATTAGTCCTTAAAGGGTTTATATGTTTCTTTGTTTGTCTTGACCAGCCTGAATGTTCGTGGTCACTGCATGTTCTGGGCAGTTCCAGGCAATCAACCCGGCTACGCTGCCTCCATGACTGGCCAGGCGCTGAAGGACACAGTTGATGAACACATCAAATACATCACTGGGGTCACTAAAGGGAAGTGGGTAGATCACTTCTGTAGCTATAATTAATAATGGTTTATAGTTCTTCTTTAGCATATGGGGTTCCCTTCTTCAAAAAGTGGTTCTCAACCTTTCTAATGCCGCGACCCTTTAATACCGTTCCTCGTGTTGTGGCGGCCCCCAGCCACAAAATTATATTCGTTTATACTTCATAACTGTAGAGTATATGTGTTTTCCGATGGTCTTTTGCGACCCCTGGTGAAGGGTCGTTCAACCCCAAAGGGGTCGCGACCCACTATTTGAGAACTGCTGCCTTAAAATTTCATGCAGTCATTGGGGTAGGGGGAGGGTGGGGGTCCTCATGTTTGTGACGAAATGTGGTATGGGGAGTTATGGGGATTTAAAGGCATGAAACGCCACATAAAGATTTCATTGTCCGGGAATATACATAAGTCAATATGACCAATGTATTTAATGTCTTTTGTTTTCATTGAAAAAATTAGAATTAGCATTTCTCCCCATTAAGTTGCATGTTCAAAATTGGGATATAATAGGATAATAATGGGATAATAATGGGATACTAATTTGTATAATTGAAACAATGAAATATTTTTTTTTTAAATATACTTGAATTGATTTGCATGTGTTCATTTCTTCAACTTTTAGACTAGCGCACTGGGACGTTGACAATGAGCTTCTTCACGGCCATTTCTTCGAGACCAAGACAGGTGACCCCAACTACACCCATCACATGTTCCAGGCCGTACACGCCGCTGATCCTGCTCCAAAACTATTTCTCAATGATTACAATGTGGTGTCTTTTGGAGAGTCTACATATGTGAGAGATCTTTTAGATGTCTATTCTATATATATATCTTACCTTCTCTCTCTCTCTCTCTCTCTCTCTCTCTCTTACTTTCTCTCTACCTAACTCAGCACCTCCTTTTCCTCAACTTCCCTTTCATATTTTCACTACATATCTCTCTCTCTTTCCCCTTCACCCCCCCCTCTCTCTCTCTCTCTCGCTCTCTCTCTCTCTCTCTCTCTCTCTCTCTCTCTCTGTTACTTTCTCTCTATCTAACTCAGCACCTCCTTTTCCTCAACTTCCCTTTCATATTTTCACTACATCTCTCTCTCTCTCTTTTTCTCTCTATCTCTATCGTTCTTAGTCAAATAACCACAAATGACATTTTAAACATTCACATATTTAGAAAATGTATGCATCCAATAGTCAATGAAATCAATTGTTTACGTTTTTAACAAAATTAACATATTTAACTTCATCTGGAGAATCGGAGCGGAATAATGCAAACTAACGAATTTTTGCTGAAAGTCTTTTGCGTTTGTTGTGCTCAGCAAATGTTTTCGGATGTTTCTTCTATAAAGTATAAGGAGGTTACGATACGTTTGATGCTTGTAATCTTAAGTGTTGTCAGTTAATTATTTATTATACTTATATGGACTAGCTCCTTGTGAAGCCCAATTTATAACTTGCTGATCTCTTCTTATGCTGCAAACGTCTGTGTGTCTTCTTTCCCAAAGCGTTTTGTGACACGACCGACCAACCTCAAGCCGTCTATTAAAGAATGCAAATATTTCACAGGGAACCAAAAAAAACGATATATGTTGGAATGGAGAAGTGAGTTTGTCAGGAAACAGCTCTTTTAAACGTGTGTTTAGATGACGTTAACTCAATCACAAGCTCCTTATACGTCTCTCAACAGGCCTACTTGAGCCAAATTAACGAGTTCAAAGCTGCCAATGTTGGGCTCGGAGGTGTGGGGGTACAGAGCCATTTCGTGAAGTACCAGGCGCCTGACCCAACCCTGATGAAGGTTTGTCATTAACTCATTAACTCCTTATAATAAAATAGCTTAAGCTTTGCAACATTGGCCTAGACAACAGAAAAAAAATTGTGCTATAGGCGAGAACAAAAAAATGCCGCCCCTAGAATCATAAATGTTGATAAGCAATATATTTTTACTTCATCTCATTTTTCTAAGAGAAGGAAGGTCTTAAGATTTTTAAGTATGTATTCGAATGATTAGCAAACCGGGTATGTAATTCATTTTTAAAAAAATATATTTTACAATGTTTGTATAAAACAGCGTTATTTTTGTTTGGTTTTTTTAATATCTTTTTACGCTTGTAACTTGTTAACGGAAGAAAAATAATATTTTCACAGTTTCGCTTGGACCTGCTCGCCCAACCTGGTCTCCCCATCTGGATCACTGAGCTGGACTTGGCGGCACATGATGAGAACACACGAGCCGATTGGTGAGTTGGGTTATTCACATTCAACGAACTGACATTGTAACATAGGAACATAGATGAACCGTGCGTCCTAATTTCATGCATAGGTTTGATTTCAGCCATAAATCAGGGCAGCAATGACATACGACCCCAGTGACTATAGTAGTATATCCTTTACGTGGTGGTTTATAACTTATAGAAATTTGGTCTTAATGGATTGTACCCTTTCGCTCTTTTCACCTCAAACTTCTCAAATGCCTCTCTGGATTAAATTTTCTAATAAGAAACACTTTTCCATCCAACGGTTGTAAGCCATGTAATTTTGCTATTCGACATATTATTTGGGGGGGGGGGGGGGGTTACATTTTGCTCTACTCATTAGTCGTGTATTGGTGATGGGCAGAGGCGTCATTTCAGTTTTCAAAAGTGGGGTGGGGGCCACAAAACTTGGTCGGCCTAAGTTGTTTATTAATGGAGGCGCCACAGTACATAGGAATTTAAATAAAACCTGCAATTTCAGGGGGAAATGCCCCAACATGCCTTACTTAAATGACGTCATTAGCAATAAGGTGAACCAAGGTGCGACTATGGTACATTTAAAAGTTCCCAATGCACACACTGTCTCAGTTGTTTGATGAGAATAATATGAGATATGTGAGAACTGTGAAGAATGAGATCTATGAGATCTGAGAATGATGAGATATGTGCGATCTGGGAATTTTGAGATCTATGAGATCTGGGAATGATGAGATCCATGAGATCTGGAAATGATGATATCTGTGAGGTCTGGGAATGATGAGGTATGTGAGATCTGAGAATGATGAGATCTGTGAGGTCTGGGAATGATGAGATATGTGAGATCTTAGAATGATAAGATCTGTGAGATCTGGGAATGATGAGATCTATAATTGTTAATTAAAGGTACGATACAGTTCTGAGACTCTACTTTAGTCACCCAGCTGTGGAAGGCATCATATTCTGGGGATTCTGGGATCATGACATTGATCCCAATGTGGCACTTGTCCATGGCAACATTTTTTTGGTTAGTATATATAATCTTAATGCTTACAAGCTGTAGTGAACTTCAACACTCATACTTAGAAAATTTGAAGAATTAAAAAAAAAATGTAGACAAGTACTTATCATCATCGTCAGTGGCGCTACAGCCGATGTAGGGCCCTGGCCTGCTCCACCACATCCTTCCATGTCGGAACGATCCATGGCTCTATGAGCGAACCCCTAACTGGTGTAAATCCTTCTCTACGTCGATCTATCGCAGTCTTGGACGACCAGTGAGTCGACTGCCCCTAGGCTTCTGCTTTTATCACTTTTGCTGCTGTACAATCTGGCATCCAGTCAATATGTCCTGCCCAGCGCAGTCTGCCTTTTTTAATTGTTGCGAATTTGGTTAGTATTTTGGTGTGTACGGATTCTCCAGACATCATTTTCTATCACTGGGCCGTTTATTTTTCTGAGGAGTTTCCTCTCCCATGTATTGAGCAGGTTATCTGCTTCAACATCTTCTTAGAGAGAATAATGTCAGATGCACTGGAAACGCATGTAGGGACAGTCAGCATTGGTGGCAGAACAATCAGCAACCTATGCTTTGCGGATGACATATGATGGACTGGCTGGAAGCGAAGAAGAGCTAGCCAACCTGGTAAAGCGTCTCGACAAGACTTCATCGTCCTTTGGCATGCAAATCAGTGCAGAAAAGACAAAAATGATGACAAATAGCACCACTGGCATCCCCACTGAAATTAAGGTCGGTGAGGAAAGATTAGAGACAGATGGCAGCTTCAAGTACCTCGAAGCAATAGTTTCGGAAGAAGGCTCCAGACCCGAATTAATGGCCAGGATTGCGCAGACCACAACAGCACTAAAGAGGCTCAAGAAAATATGGAACGACATAAATATAGCCCCCAGCACCAAAATCAGGCTGATGCGCTCATTAATCCTCTCCATTTTCTTATATGCCTGTGAGTCCTGGACATTAACGGCAGAACTTGAAAAGAAAATAAAGGGGATGGAGATGAGATGTTTCAGATGCATTCTTGGCATCTGCTATAGAGACCATATCACCATTGAACAAGTAAAAGAAAGGATTCGTCAAGCAACTGGGCAGTACAATGACCTCCTGGCGTCTGTAAAAAAGCGCAAACTTGAATGGTATGGCCACGTGACCAGAAAACAAGGGCTCGCCAAAGAAATCTTGCAGGGCACAACTAGAGGAGGAAGAAGAAGAGGAAGACAGAGAAAAAGATGGGAAGATAACATCAAAGAATGGACGGGATTACAACTAGGCGATGCAATGCATAGGGCAGGAGACCGAGAGGAATGGAGAAGAATAGTTTTTATGTCATCTGTGGCGCCCCAACGGTCGAAAGACTACGGGACATAATGACGATGATGATCTGCTTTACTGGTAAGGGTCCAAGTCTCACTAGCGTAAGTTACTACTGGTCTTATGATAGTGGTGTATATTGTCCTCTTTGTTCCCTTTGAGATGTTTTTGCTTCCCAGTAGCTCTTGTAATAGGAACGGTTGCCTGCTGTTATTCTTTCTTTCACCTCCGATTATTTGATTGTGCTCGTTTACAATCACCCCTAGATATTTGAATGTGGCCACTCTTTCAAATTTGTGGTTGTTTATATTGATGTTGTCATCAGCGTGGGTGTTTCATGACATAATAGCCACATATATTGTTACATTAATTATATAGAAAGTGTCCAGAAAGTTGACTCCGCCCACCCATCGTGTTGACACGGTAAATTTATAGAATTCAGAATTTTGACTTTGTTATATATGGTGGCCAGAATTTCGTCAGTTTGTTCCTTCCAGCTGGACAAAGCTGGCGAACGATACCTCCAGCTGACCAAACAAGAATGGAGCACGCACGTGAACAGGTCACTGACCTCGGGGACGTCGTTCAATATACGGGGCTTCCAGGGTGACTACGACATCATCGTCTGGTACCAAAACAAGCCAATCAAAATCCACACGTTCCACGTAGACAAGACCGATACTGTGGTCAACGTGGACATATCAGGAGATGGTCGTAAGTACATCGCTTTTAGACCATGTCAATCAATGGTGTTTCTCCCAGGAAAAAAAAAGGGGGGGGGGTGTTAGGAGAATGCAATTGTCAGAATTTTTGAAAGATTTTAAAACCCTAATTCAATTTATTTTTTGAATAATTACCGGATCAGATCACTTGCTTTGCTTAACATGTGAAGAATTATTGAGCTTTTAGCCAACTTGTTTTAGGTTGTTAACAATATTATTATTGAATAGTAAAAAAATAGTCTAACAATTTTTTTTAACAATTATCTTTTGTATCACTAATAGTAATATTTAAAGTGACCTACCGAATTAAGCACTAACTACCATGACTGGCATGCCCCACAAACAGAATTGACCAGTTCCTTGGTCTAGGTGGTGGGGGGATGGGATGGAGATTAGCTTCCACCATTGGAGGGAATTGATTGACGCCCCTGATGTAAATTAGCGGTATTATTTACAACATATTAATTATATTATAAACTTCAGCTTATCAATTATAAATTAAAAGAAATAGCGGGGGGGGGGGGGGTTCTGTTAAGGGGTATTAGCTTAAAAAAACAACTGTGCCTAGCTTACAAGTATGCGCACCGCACACCGTGTATGAACATACAATAAGTCCAGTGGCGTAACTAAGGTTAGGCTAGGATTTTTTTGCCCCCCCCCCCTTTTTCCTCGAAAAATACTCTACAGTTGACCGAAAATGCCCCCCCCCCCTCCATGTAAAAAAAAAAAAAGAAGTGACGACTGGGGCAGAAGCACTCCCTTCTTACGCCACTGATAAGGCCATTGGCTAAGATAAAGTCGTACAGCTTAGTTTAACCCCATTTCGTTACATTTTAAGCTGTGCTGTTTGTTAAACGATGTGATTTTTTTTTTCACAGATGAAATTCAAATTCCGGTCAAGACTGACCCTTTCGCACCTGTTGCCGTGACACACACGGTCGTCAGCACCGGTCTGTATACTGTAGGCCATGCCACCTCCACCTCCTCCTCGCATCAACTCACCTGTGCCACCAGATGGTCGGGTCTCTCTGAGGTAGGGGATGACAAGACGGTGGAGGTGTCCTGCAATGATGGAGAAATCCTAACCGGATGTACTAGTTACCTCAAAGTAAGCCCAAGTAGTTAGTTAAATTAAATACTCAAAGGATCAAACATAATTAACCGGCCTTTATTATTACCTTAAAAACTGGTCCATAATAGTCATTTAATCAAGTTAACAATCATGCTCTTGATTTTGTTTCCCTTGTTATCTTTGGTTAGTTCCTGGGTATCCAAGCTCTTGTAATCTTGGAGATTTGCCAGATCCCCTTGCATTTATAAAAAGAAATATACTCTTTACTGTAAATTCTCTTTGTTAGCACCATCCCCACCTTTTTTTTAATCATTTGTGTTAGTTGTTTTTTACTATTCATTTGTCTGATAAATGTTTTGCTTTTCTTTTGTTACTATGTCAATGACATGTTTTTTTTTAATAACCGCTCTTTTTTTAAATATGAAAAGTGCCATTACTAAAGCCATTAATGTTTTCTTGACCACCAGAACGGTGACTGGCAACGTGATGGGGAGCAAATTGTGATGATGAATGGGAAACCGGCTTGTAAGGCTTCTAACGGCTACAGGACAACTATAGGTTAAAAATTAGTTGCTTTTTTAATTTTTCAAAAAAAATTTTGATGCGCTAATTATGAATTGAAATATTGGGCCTGCAAGTACAATTGCAGACGGCAACTTCCAATGACTTATTTTTCTCATTTCAAAGGCATTCAGGCAAGCGCTAGGTGTTGTAGTCTTAGTGGGCTGACCTGCACCTACAAGTATGCTGGACAGTCGGGAAATGGGGTTGATGACCAAATCCTTGTTCCCTGTGGAAATGACGGCTATCCACTAGGTAGATTTAATAAAATTTTTAGTTAAGTTAAACATTTTTAAATCAACCTTGTGTTTTTAAAAGATAATAATTCCATACTTTGAATAATTAATTCTTACAATGAATCCCCCCCCCCCCCCAACCATACCAAAGGTTGAGAACCACTGCTTTAAGGTTTCAAGACAATTATATTGTTTCCACATCTCATATATATTTAATTAACTTTGACAATGTTTCTCTATCTTTGACTGGAATCAAATTTATCATCGCCCTAATGTCATTTGAAATGGAGCCATTGTTTGGATTTCTAACATAAAGCTGTTTTTGTTTTGTTTTTTTACTGCTAAATAATATCTTTAAAAAGTTGTCAGCAAGCACACTAAACTATAGTTAAACTAGGTTTTAAGTTCTTCCATTTAAACTTCTGTTAAAAACAGAATGAATATAAACATGTGTGCTGATTACGTCTAAATTCTAATTTTATAGGTTGTGGCACGTACACTTACATGTCAGACTCAGATGGAACCTACTTCACCAACACATCATGCATTGGTCAAAATGATGGTATATCTGCTGGTGAGTCATGTCTTTTGATTTAACTTTTTTAAAAGATATATCTCTGCTTTAAATTCTTTAAAAATAAAAATGTTACAAGCAAACTAAAGGAACTGGTTCAAGATTGTCCCCACTTTCTCTTTCAGGTGTGTATTCCTCCGCTGCCTGCTGCAAAGGTGGGAACATTCAATGCACAACTGTTTACTCAACTTTTAGTGGACATCCCGTTGGTGCCAGGGCCACCGTCCAGTGTCCAGCTGGTCAGGTCATGACCGGGTGCAATGTGTTCACGCCAAATGCTAGAGCTGCTGGCGCCTTCATAGAAAGTAAGTTGAGGTTTACCGGTACAGTAAATTTTTTGATCTAGTAACTGAATAAAATGGAGTTGGGTTTTGATACATTATCAAACAACATGGTTTAATATGAATAAAATATTTACTATTCCTCTCCATCAGTAACCCTTAGTCATTGGGTTCATTCGTTATTACTACCTTAAACTTAAATTAATTCCTTTTACTCTCTTAAAATTATGGTAATTTCAGTTGAAATAGACAGTTTGGTCCAAATAATTTTTTTTATTTTTAATGTCTTCTAAATAGGAGTTTTGTTTTATAAAAATTACCTCTTCACTTTCAAGTATGCTTAAACTTAAAGCATTTTTATGTTAGCATTAGGCGCATAAAATATTTAATCATTTCTTTTATGTATTTAAGTTTAACCTGGATTCATAAAAAAAAAAAATTGTCTCCCACCCCCCTTCACCAATAGCTACCAATGGAGTGGACCAGTGTGTGGCTGTGAATGGCCAGGTAAGATTTGGAAATGAAAATGCTGTTCAGGCCATTGCCACTTGCTGTCACGTATGAGGATCGACAGTTGTTAACACTTGGTTCAAGGTGATATGGCTTTTGCACAATATTTTAACTTTTTACATTTTACTATTAAAATTTTATTGTATTAGAATAATTCTATATTGCTTTGGTTGATTGTCTATATAAAAGAAGAAAAAAAATGTTTCACTAAATTTAAGATCGGGGATAAAAATAAAGAAAAAAAATAATATCTACAATTAACTAGTGATTAAAAAATATATCTCTATTTTACTACTAGAAAATATCACCCAATTTTATCAAAATAATAATGGAAGTGGAAGCACTTTGCGATCATTTCTACCTGCTAGTGCGAAAAGTCATCAAAATTCCTTATGTTAAAAAGAAGTATCTACGTACCTAACAATGTTTACATTTCTAATATTATTAAAAGTTTTAAGAATTGTTTTTCTGTATATATTATACTCCAACCCTACCCTTTTCGCACTCACTACACATTGTTTTCTCTAAACGTGACGTTAAATTACCAAATCTAAATTATCACTAATTAAATCATTATTCTAACTAAAGGAGTTCATAGACGGCTGATTTCTGTGTTAAAGAAATACTTCAGATATCTTGTGTTTTTAAACTGTTAATTGTTTGGCCTACCCTACCACTTTTTGTGCCCCTAAAACTAAAAACATTTTCTCTAAAAATTGTGAAAACTGAATCTTAAATTTACAAAAAAAAACTCTATATACCATTTTAAATATATTTTATATTTAACAGAAATTGATATGCTGATATCTTCATTGAAAATTTAAGCAAACTTTTGCCTTTGTTTTCTACTATATTATCAGAAAAACCTAAATAAGAAAATTGTTATATCTAAAGAAGAATCTCTTAACCGTTTTTCACATCTGTAACAGCCTCGAGTGTCTTTTTTATAGAAATTTTTATTAATCTCATAACAATATACACCCATTTTACTTTTTGTAAAGTAAAAACAAAAACATATTTTCATTTTTTGAAAGAAAATTTTAACCCATCTCCATTTTTCAAAATTAAATTTTCATGTGCATAAAATGATTGGGTTTTAGTTTTAACCTAAATCATCCTGCAAACTTACATTATTTTTTTGAAAATAGGGTAAGACCGCGCGGTCCGGGCAAGTTTATGGGCATAAGGGGGTGGTGGAAAAAGTTTGAGAACCACAGATTTAGACATTTCAATAAATTTCATTAACTATTTTCATAATGCTATTTAATTGGGTTTCCCAAACTGCACACAACATTGATATAAATAAATGAAGGAAATATTATGACGAGAATGCAAATTTAATGACAAACAGAAATAGTCACTTTCAAATATAGTTGGTGTCAGAAATCTTACAAAGTAGCCTTTAACCAGCCCTTTGTTTTCTTATATGGCATGCTGCACAAAATTTTATGACGAAACATAATTTAACAATTTCCAATTATTTTGGATGTTCAGACATTATTCAGTATTTACATAATGAAGGTTGACTTTTTAAATGCTATAACAGTTACACAACGTTTTGTTTTATTACTCAACTTTTGTCCACGTATATATCATTTTAAAGATATTTTAACAGCACTAGATTAAAACAATACATTTAATGGCAATTTGGTAGATCAAAATAACTAATGGCATCCAAAATAGCACAACATTTTCCAGACTTTTTCCTTTAATGTGTGCATGTCTGAGGATGCTTTATTTTCAAATAAGATACAAGATCTAGAAACTTTGCGTATGAAAAGTACATTTAACCAAGCTAATAATTTGTCCTGATTTACAAGTTTATAAAAAAATATTATAATGAATACTATGATCAATAATTGTTGCTTCCTCCTCGTCCTGTCTGAAGTTTGGCAATGATTCTCTCCAGCTGTCTCTTGGCCTCACACATGGGAAAGTTGGCCATGTCATAATATTGTGGCGCTATTTTCACTAACCTGTCGTGGAAAGTAAGATTTATAAAATCAGTACAAATTTGCTTATGTTGTAAAAGTTTAAGTTGTGAAAAACGTTTGGATATTTACAAACTCTACATAACACATGCAGTTTGACTACAGAAGCACCATCTGTATTAGAACAAGACTTGTGTGTTTGGATAAATTATTTCTTTTTTAAAGTCAATTTTTGAAAATGTATGTTATTTTATTTCTATAATTTCTTTGTTTCTTTCATTGATTATACTAGCTCTAAATCAAACTTTTTTTTTCAAAACTTGAAATTACTACCCTGTATTAACAAATTATTATTAGAAACTTAATCATAATCAGCACGGAGCAGCAGTCGTTGAAAACTGCTTCAGTGACCGAAAAAACAACAATCTTACGGGGAAAAAAAAATTATATACTATCGTATTATTTAAATTTTGCAATTTAGCTCAAGTTATTTGTTCTGAAGAAATATGCCCAGATGGAGACTATGTTTAAGGAAATTTATTCCGATTTAAACGCTCTGCCTAATGCTATCATAAACAAGTAAGCTTAAATTTAATATCAGTTCGCGACTTTGAATTCGGTATAGAAGAAATAAAGATATAAAGCGAAAAACTCAGAGGAATTACATCGATCAGAATGGCACATCAATGAAATTAAAGTTAAGTTCTTTTCTTTTATTGTCTGAACATTGTTCTTTCCATTTATTATCTGACCATTTTTCTTTTTATGAGTAGCTGCCATGAATCATTTTCTTCATTTGTTCAAATTTTATTGATAAAGAAAGTTTAATTTTAGATATCTCTCTTGCTAGGTATAAGTAGAAACTACAATCTAATAACACATCAGAAAGACACACAAAAAAGTTGTTTTTTTCATTAACCGTTTAGCTACTCTGATGGCAATGCAGGAGAGAGGCATAAAAGGTGCAGATAATTGTATTTAGTCCAGAACCATTTCTAATGTATCTATTATTATAACAAAAGTATCAGAAAAAAATATATGTTCAGTTTGAGTAATGATAATTCAAACAAATTGTAGTCTGTAACTTGTCAGTCTGTGTTAGTTGAAGATTGCAACATAGATACATAGGCATATATAAGGGAAGAGAGATCAGAGGGTAATACACTGATCTGGGAACTAATATCAAATTCAGCAATAATTTACTGAGTCATTTTAATTTTAGCTAGTGTCAGTTCAAGGATTACTAGTATGTTAAATTATTTTTAAAACCTTAATTCTTATTTTGAAGTAGTAATATGGTCATCAAAATACAGTTATATTTTACTTAAGAATTATTATAGTACTATATACATATTTTTAAATCCCCACGCACCCTTTTCTTTTTTTTTTTTTTTTTTTTACAAATTATATAATATTCATGATTTTTTTTTTTTAATTTGCATGCTGCACTTTTAGCAAAATTTTTAAAAACTAAACAAAAACCTCAACTTGTTTATTTTTCAAGAAAAAACATGTCAGTTTGATCATGGTTTATTTCAGATGATGAAGTATTTTATTTTTAATAAATTTTGAAACTTTTATAACAAAGAGTTTTTTCTCTTCATACTGTGAAATTTTGTTAAAAATTGCACATCTATGAAAAAAAAATGAAGTAAATAAAAAGAATATAAAAAATGATAGCCTATTTAAAACTGAGAAGGTAAATATATATCTAACTGATAAAATCAGAACTATTTCAGGTGAGATAATTAATTAAAAATCACCTAAATTTTTTCAACAAAAGTGGGAAAAAAACATCCGACTGCAGAGTTTAGTAGTTTTATAATAATTTAAAATAACGGTACTGATGATAGACACAAGTTTGTTTTTTCCCCAAGTATTTAATTGTAAGTACTGAAGACTACCAAATATAATGCATGAAATGGATTCACAACAGTTGTTTTTAAGAGATTTTTTCATTAATGCTTTCTATTTAAATTGCAGCAAGAAAAATGTATGAATTCTTTTCACTTCATTGCACCTGCTTACTAACAGTCATGTTTACTTCCTTCCCAAACAGATGAAAAACTTTTAAATAAAAATAACGTCTTAATTATGCTAGTTTTTGTAATACAGATACTTGAATTTAAACCAAGCGAAGAAAAAACTGTCCATCGTCAAAAAGTACTTGAGTTAACTATTTCATAACCTTATGTTTCACTGTTTGGGGAAAAATGTCATGTTATGGAACAAGATTAACGGATCACATTATATCTGGACAAAGCATAAACAAAAATTTAGGACTTCTCATTATATGTGGATTATACACTTAAAATACAGTAAGTGAATCTCACCATTCCGGTTTAACATCTGTCACTGTACGGATGTAGTTTTTTGTTGTGAGGACAAATTCATTGTAGAGCACCCAGTCTGGCTTGTGGTCAAGTACTGTGGATGGATGAAGCTGTACAACCTGGCTGTCCTTGACTGTCAAATAGTGACCAGTGCGCTCCAAATGTGCTACCTGTCATGGGAAAAATATTTAAAGACTGGCTGGTGTTAATCTTTGTAGACTGAGTTTTATAGCAAACAAAAAAGAAAACAGTGCTGGAAGTCCTTGATATGAGCATAATCCTGTTGACACTTGAGTTGTAAACTAAGATTACCAGGAACAGGCGGAAAATATTTCTATAAAAAAAAAATAATCATATTCATTTTTGCTTATTAAGGTTTTATATAATAGTACTGGTTTTAAAAAAAGAAAAGATAAATCTGCCACAGACCTGCATGAAGAATCCTGACACCAAAGCCTTTCTGATGTTGATGTAGTAGTCCCGTGATGTGAATTCTGTACTAGATCTGCGGAGGTTGAACCTATCCATGATCCTGGCAAGTTGTTGGCGAACATTATCAGCACTTTTCAAGGAGCGGTAGTTCACAAAATTGTCATAGCACCATTGAGGATCTTCGTGATCTAAAAGATGTGTAACAATGAAGTTTTTTTATCATGCAGTCAAAGAAGATAACATTATGACTGAAGCAAGTATTTTCCTAGAGAGGAATAGATGATAACTATATTTTGGGTACCTTTAACCATTCGCTACAACAGAAATTTAAATTAAAATACATGTTTAAATTTCTTAATAAAGGTTTGATAAAGGTCAAATGATGAAATGCAGTCAGTTATTAAAAGATTTGATAACCTGCGTATTAGCAAACTAATTGTGACTAAAATGTGGGATTAAAGATAAACTTTTAACTTTTCTACTTTTTTTTAAAAATGGAGCTAGTAGAAGTTTTTATAATGTTGGGGTTTAAAATTTTGATAATCCTTTAATGTAATGTTTTTAATTTTTCTATAATGGATACACAATTTAATTTTTCTATAATGGATATACAATTTAATTTTTCTAAAATGGATATACAATTTAATTTTTCTAAAATGGATATACAATTTAATTTTTCTATAATGAATATACAATTTAATTTTTGAGAATCAGATAGAATCTAACATTAAAAATACTCTAAAGGAAATTTATAGATATAACAATGTTTACCCATTTCAATTTTTTCTCCCTCCTATTTATATTTTTCCCTCAATGAATTTATTGCTAATGAACATTGATTTTAATTAATTTCAAATGCAAAATAAATTTTGATTTTATGGAAATGTATTAATATTTCCATTTCCGGTAAATACATTTATTAAATAAAATTGTATAATTAATATATATAGCGTTAATGTAATATTATTATTTTACTTATTTTCTTTAAACCTTTGAAAATCTTACTTTGTTTAAATGCATGGTAGACATTCAGTAGGGTGAGGTGATCGCCATCTATGTGAGCGAACCTCATCTTGGACTCATCAGCTGCTTTCTTTGCCTCCATTGGTCTTACGAAACACTGCGGGACTAAACACGAGAAGCGGGTGGGGCCACACGGCCCATCCCCAGCGCCATTAGTTCAAGGTCACTAAAAGGAAGCCAGTATGTTAGATAGTGCACAACACCCCTAATTAACCTAACTCTTACAGACTTTTGCAATGCAGCATTTCAAACTGAAACAAGCTTAGTAATCAGACGGTTATGACAGGAACACAAGCAAGCGGATGCCCTTGCTTTGGAAACAATAAGAATAAACAAGTGTGGAATAAACAAGATAGATAAAAAAGGAAACGTTAAAAAAGCGAGAAAAGGTAAAAGAAGATGGAGGATGCTAATGAATTTCATAAGAACATTAGCACAATATTAAAGAGTTGTGAAATACTTCATGGATAAAGCTAAAAATTTTCTTTTGAAGGTAACATAAAAAGAACTTCAAAAAAATATACAAATAATTTGAAGACGCGATAACAAACTTACAGGGTGTGTGCACATCCAACGCAAAACCACAATAATAATAATATATAAATCATCAAATTAAAGCAATGTAGTAAGCTTAAAAAAGAAGACATAAAATTTCAAATTGAATGACCTGGTAGAAAAAAAAGAATTAAAGATATTCATTAGTTATATTTGTATACCTGATAGCATAGCTGTGATGGAAAGAACTTCATTTGAACAGTTGTAGTCACAGCTTGCAATCACCATCTTTGCCAGCTGAGGGTCAAGTGGGAACTCAGCCATCATGGACCCAAGTTCTGTGATCTCACCATCATCATCAAGTGCTGCAAGGTAGTTCAGTAATTCCAAAGCTCTCATCAGGGTCTCTGGGGCTGAAAGTGAAAATAGAATGTTAATTTCTAAAATGAATAATAAGCTTTGTTTATTGCATTTTTTAAAATATCTCATAAAAACAAGATGTTTATGTGACACAGAAAAATTTTATGTTTAATCTTTAATCCAATTCCTGGATATCATTCTTAAAAAACAATTTTAATTTTATCACATCTTAATTTTCCAAACTTAAAAGCACAACTGCACTAAAAATAAGGATGGATGGAAAAAAAATATTTATAACATATTACCTGGGGGATCCATGAAATCAAAATGTACCAAATCATCAATACCCAATTTCTTAAGCTGCAATACAACAGTACCAAGGTTAGATCGAAGGATTTCAGGATATGTGTTCTCCTGCATTTCCTGTTTATAGGCTTTCTCTGTGTACAATCGGAAACATTTGCCAGGCCTTGTACGACCAGCTCTACCTGCTCTTTGTTGTGCACTGGCTTTTGATATAGCAGTCACAAGAAGTGACTCTACACGGATACGAGGATTATACACCTGAAAAATCAAATAAAAGTTTAACTTGTAGCGACAGAATTATGATGGCAAAGCTTGACAAATACTTTGAGCATGGCCTAAAAATGTGTAAATACTAGAAATTAGCCATAATTAACTTCTTAAATTAATAACTCAGTAAAAAAGCAGATAAAAACATTCGGATTTAGTCATAAAGAAAAGTCAGTGACAGTAAACTAATAAGAATTTTGTGTATGGCAGTTTTGTCTGAAAGACTAAAATGCACCTAAAGGTGGTAAATTGCCAGGTTAAGCAAGTGCACATTGTAACATTGTCCGGAAAAAGTTATAAGAGATACAATATGTTTCAATAGCCCACAATCAACTATCAAGTTTCCTTTAACAATTCAAAAGTTGTATAATTCTTAGGCAACTCATTAAAAAAAATGTAATTAAACCACTTACAGTTGGGGTCATAATTTTGATTTGTGTAATATAATATACATAACGCAGAACTGTTTACCCTCAAACTCTTAAAATCGTACAATAATATCTCAAAATCATTCAATACATTATCTTAATAGTAAAAAGTAAACATACAGTAGATATAATATATACACCTCAAAATTGTACATTGTATGCCAAAATCGTAAGAGTAAACAGATCTGATAATGTTTACCTTTTGTTTAGCAAATCCTGGATCTATCACAAACACAACACCATCAATTGTGAGAGAAGTCTCTGCCAAGTTAGTGGAGACCACAACTTTTCTGCCAATAGCACCATTGGCCTTTTTGGGTGGAGGGGCCTCAAAAATTCTTTGTTGGAGATTAGGTGGCAGGGTGGAATACAAAGGTATACATTTCAGATCACCCACATCCTGGCCCAAGTTATCAACTTCTCTTTGTATTCTCTTACAGGCTTCATCAATCTCCTAATGGAGTACAGAGAAAACACACATAACATCAAATATAAGAAACAAATATTTTTTTAAAAAAAACAGGGATTTTTATTCAGCAACTGGTAAATTAATAATTGTTGAAAATGTTAAAGAAAATGTGCATACCTCTTGACCAGTAAGAAACAGTAACATATCTCCTTCTGTCTCCTCACACATATGAATTTGAATAACTGTCCTGATGGCTGCTTCCAAATAATCCCTTTCAGGCTCAGGTGTGTAAAATATCTCTACTGGATGTGTTCTACCTGGGACACTCATCAGTGGGGCATTATCAAAATATGTCTAATGGAAGTAAAGAAATAAACAAAGCAAACATTTTAATATGAATGATGAATAATTTTTCTTTAACTTCATTATGACCTTGGTGCCAACACCAAAAGAGCAAATCATTTGAGTGTTGAGCTTTCTTTCACAGTTTAAAATAAATTAAGAACTTTATGTATCAATGTTTGCAATGCTCACATGACATCACAAGTTAGATGAATGGAATGAAATTTGGTTATGTGCACAAAGATTTATTTAATAGGCCCACTGAAGTATTACATATGCTAATTACACATTAAAATTGTTATCCTAATTTTTTTTAATTTCCATGAGATGTCAAAGTATACACAGACTTGCAACTAATCAAAACAAAGCCCTTTAATATTTTAATTTATATTCACATATGTACAAGCAACAACAAGCAGATAAGAAATCTTTAATGCAAAATCACCTGAAATTTTCCAGCATCAAGTGTGGCACTCATAATAATTATCTTCAGGTCTGGTCTTTGTTTAGCCACCTCTTTCAACAAACCCATGAGAATGTCTGTGGCAAGTGTACGCTCGTGAGCTTCATCAAGCATGATGATACCATAAGCTTCCAGGAGTGGGTCTGACATAGCTTCACGCAAAAGCATACCATCAGTCATATATCTGTTTCAGGATTAAATATGTTGTTATTTCAAAGCAAACTGGTTTCCAATAGTTTTTAGCATTAAATTTTCATTTTAAAAAATTTAATTTGCTGCATTTCTAGAAATATACAAGCATGTTGAAACTCCTCACTTACTTCAAAACTGTTTTCTGTGATGTGCAGTCCTCAAACCTGATGCTGTATCCTACCTCCTGACCAAGACAAACATCCATTTCTTCAGAAACACGCTGTGCCACAGACATTGCTGCCACTCTTCGGGGCTGTGTACAAGCAACACCCTTTTTGGGGTTCCTGGCTCTTACCCACTCTAAACACCATTGAGGAATCTATTTGGAGAAAAGATTATTTTATTTGAATTAAATTAATTTTGGTGCCTAGGCCCTTCAAAAAGAATTTCCATTTATCTCTGATCTATGCAACTATTTCAACCTGATTCTTCTCTTCCTGTCTCTGTCAGTCTTTAATAAAACAACACACAAGATAATGAACATCATCAAACAAAACCACAAACCTGAGTAGTTTTGCCAGATCCAGTCTCACCAACTAAAACTATGGTCTGGTGCTTGGTTACCATGTCAACGAACCTCTCCTTGTATTCCCACACAGGGAGTGTGGTGCGCTTTCGAAACAGCTCATAGTATCTGGGTGTAAATGGGAGACCTGCAAATAGCAAAAATTATGCAGCGATCAGGTTGGGGTGTATCAGGGATCATTTTCCATCCGGTACCGCATCCAAGTATTTTGGACTGCTATTTGCCAAATCTGGACACAAATCCGAGTAATATGAGATCCATATAAAAAGTTTCACATTATTCATGATTAAACTTTCTCAGATCATGATCTTTCTATTCTGCCTTAGAATGATGCATCATGGGGTGCTGCTGTTTTTTGTTTTTGCTTGTTAGGGTTTTGATGGGGATTCAACTAAAATCCACAAGTTTGAAATTGACACAATTTAGACCACAAAGCCATCCAGCTATTCTTTAAAAATTTCATTTCAAATAGTTTGCATCTTTATTTGGACATGTGTGAGTGACTTATGAGACTCATCTTGGAGTGGCAGTCTCAGCTGCACATTCCACAGGAGAACATTGACTGATGGTTCACTGAGCTTTGTTTTGCTATTTTTTACAACAAGGAATAGGTTACAAGCATCGTTTTGCCTCTGTTCCAGAACAGTCAGCTGCAATGCCCTCTTGTATCTTTGCTAAATTTGATGAAGGCTAACTTCATGTCTCTCTTACTCACATCCTTGTAGCCCAGTCACAACATTTTATTTTTGTTAGCTACCTCCAAGCATTTAACTAAATCAATTTTAAATAAATTACCTGTAAATGGGTTGAGCTGTAGTGTTGGTCTAGGTATATTGAACTGCTCAAATATAGATTGTGCCTTCCCTCCCTTTTCTTCTTTTTTGTCACCAGAGCCATCTTCCTCTCTGAATTTTTTGATACAAATAATATACTTCATGATTTTTTATTCTTTTTCTAATAAACAAATCATACATTTTAGACCAAAAAAATGCTACATCAAAAAGGAAAACATATTAAATTATTTATCAAGGGACATCCTATCTTATAAAAGTTTTCTTTTCTTAATCCATTCTTCAAATGGAACAATTTTATTTAAGTGCCTAACCTAGTTACTAGTACTAGGTAAATTTGTATGTCCTAATAATATAGCATAAAGTAAGCACAGGCCAAGATCATTTTAGTTTGGCATTTTTTTTTTAAGTTTGCCAATATGCTATGGTGGACTTACATCAATTAGGCTTAGCATTATATTGGGTACGGCAGTGAACATTTTGTAAAATTCCAAACAATCATAAAAATATAAAGGTTGTATAGAGCAAACTTCAAATTAAAAAAAAAATAAAAACGGAACCAACTTTCTAGCTTTTTGATATTTGAATTTTTAAAATGTGAATTCGTTTGTAATTTTTTTTACTATGAACTGCAACTCCACATTTTGTGATCTATTGCTGCTTATTGGATCACACGATATAACACTTGTTTTAAAGATAATTTTATAAAACTTTTATTTGCAGGACTAAAGCTGTTTTTAAAATTAATTATGTTATGCAAATAAGTAAAATTGTAGACCTATCAAACTATATATTATGCATTATCAGTAAATTAAATATATACAATCTGGCTATTCTGTTTACCCAAGTTTAAGGTGTCCATAATATATTAAGGCAACGTGTCCCCAACTATTAAAACAACACAGGTTAGGGACTACTTATTTTGAGCTCTCAACTTTTGCACATGACTAATTAACTAAAGCTGTCCCTGAACAATGGTTTAATAGTGTCAGCGCACAGCAATTTCTTATCAATGAGACCCTGAGAACATATAGTATTGTTTATGGTGATCGAATGGTTGCCCATGACAACGGCACTGCACACTGTAAATTTTCATAATTTATAATATGGACTCTACCAGGTTTTTAAACCTCAAATTAAAATATTGTTTAAATGCCTTCTGAGTTCATTCTAAAATACAAGTTTTCAAATATTTGATGTAAATAGTGGCAATTTTGGTAATAATTTAATATTTCATAAGTATTGACATCTTCCACCATTAAAAAGTGGTCAAAATGGGGCAGGGTGACATTATGGTAAGCAGGTTACTTTGATGAGCAAAACTAATGACCGAATTGTCCTAGCTCAATGAGAATTGACACATGTATACAAATATATCTATAATGCAGAAGAAGAATTAATATAAAAGACATAAATTTTGAACTTCTTACCAAATTTTGTAGGAAAAGATGTCAAATATAAATCTATGAATTTCTAATATTTAGTCAATTGAAAAGGCAAAAAATTATTATGGAAATGTAGGTCAAGATGTCCACTATTGAAAATGTGAGGATGAATATCACAATTTTATTACAAAATAGTCCTTTCATCAATTTAAAAACACTAACATTCAAAAATTAAAAACTCTTCTGTGTCGATTATTATTTTCCATACTCATACAGATTTTGAAGTAGTCTCCCTTGCATTAACTGAAAAGCCTATTGAATATTCTTCAGTATTTCAATATGGATAATCAAGTATATGATAATGTGTACTAAGTTAGATCAATTCAACCATGCAAGAGCCTTTGTTTGAAATTATATTTATATTATATTATAGCTTCTTCTTCTTATATATGCTGAGGGCCCACGATCAATGAATTGATCATTCTGGCTCCTATATTTCAGCTCATGTTAGAAAAAACAAAAATGTTAGGCCTCCAGACCAAAACTGATTTTTTTTTTTTAAGTTCAAACCCACCCTTCCCTGGCCATTAATTTCTTGGTTTGGGGGGGAAGAGATGACATGCCTTCAGTTTTTTTAATTTCTTTTATCACACTAACTTATTGGTGAAAACATCTGGCATAAAGGGTGAAATAAAAAATGAGAGATCATTCACTGGTTCATTGGAGACTGTTCAAAGAAGGGTAAATGCGAAGAGATAGCACAGCCCTTTTTACCATGGCCGCCAACTTGATTACTGTGACCCGTAAAATTAAGAATAAAATGTTTATAAATAATGAAAAAATATCCTAAATGTATCGCTAAACCTAACCTGAACCATAAATTTATCCCTTAACCTAACCTGAACCGTAAATATTTTGCAAACGAAGTCACTGTGCAATCTCTTCGCATTACCCCAAAGAAGCTTTAGAAATCAAGATTTTTTTTAAAATCAGGATAGCGATTTACAATTTAGTGTTAACTATTCCTGCCTGGAGTTAATTTAATAGCAAATATGTATAAGCCAACTTGCTAATGTACAAAATGTGTTAAGACATAAATCATAATATACACACCATAACTGCACTGTTACCTGAAATTTTATTTAGCTCTAATTCTATTTGAACTTATCGACAACAGGTCATTATTATATGCTATTCGCGCGAGAGAAATATATCTATTGAGAGAAGACTTATGTGAAAATAATTTACCAAAACATATGCTGACTTTTTTATTCAACCTCGACTTACCTATTTTTTTTATTGCTAGACATACTATCACCAACATCGATGCGGCGTTTCGACATAGTCGCAACGATCGTCGATCGTCACTGTGTACAAACCACTGTGCGGTAAACCGGAAGCTTAACTATTCTGTACTAGCCATACGCTGGGTAATTTTAACAAATTCTAGACGGTCTCAGCACTAGTTTTAGAACGCCTGGTTGCATCAATTTATTTTGTAAAGCAAATTTAAATTAGCTATTGTTTCAAAGCGTTGTAAATTAAAATCATGTATTGCAGAAAATAATCCTCTGTCAAACTAATATCACCTTTAAGTATTAAGTGAGCTATCTTTTGGGGCCTTACTCATTTAAAGCTCACATATATAATTTATTATAATATATGGCTAACTTGGCAATTTAAACATTTTCTTCTTTACAAAATTATTTAAAGTGGAAAAATTGGATACCGTTTATAAGTTGTTGTTTTTTTAAACTATACTTTTAATGTTAATTTTATCAAGATATTTTATAATATAGCAACTTAGATCAACAACACGTAATTGTAATTTAATTATTGTTATGTTGCACGTGTAATAAAATAAAAGTTTTCTCAAAGTTGAAGTGAACAAGTCTAAATGATTTGTCAATTTATACTGTAATAATTAATAAGGGAGAGAGACTGCAATCAGCAGACCTGATAAACCTCAAACTCCTAAAATCGTACGATATCGTCACAAAATCGTACAATATCGTCACATAATCGTCCAATATCGATATCGTCACAAAATCGTACAATATCGTCACAATATCGTACAATACAGTGTTTTATTGTAAATAATATATAAACATACTACAGTTTATACGGTATAACTGCTCGCATCGCGCGTCTAAACGGGATCGAGTTAAACTTGCCTAAAAAAAGGGAACTCCGATAACTTTGTTGTTTTGCAGACGTGCATCTGCTAGTGCTATAGATATCAATTAATATTTAGGTGAACATGCAGATCACATTATCACAGTCTGTCATTGGTAAAAATAAAGTTACTGGTGTAATTTAACGTGGTTCAAACTCGACGTCAGTTCAAAAGCTGCAAATGGGTGAAGGGAAAAGGGGATATTGACAATCATATAACATTTTTGCGCGTTCTAACTATAAATTTAAATGCCCCCTTAGATGTTATAAAATATGTAAAAATCTAATATTGCTGCACGGACCAGTTGAGAATGCATTCTCCAATTTTCTCGACGCGGTTCAGTCGTAAGAAATAATTATGTCATAAAAGTATTAAAAGTATACGTCATACAGCACCCAAGCAAACATTTTAATCCAATGTAACAACTTTCGGTCGTGGTGCCAACAGTAACCCAGTTGAGTAACTACTGTTTGCAGTTACTAGATGGCGCTTTGTGACCTACATAGGTGTTATATTTATCTTTACCCAACCTTTTATTTTATTTTGTTTAAGTATTCGCTATTTCGAAGTGTACTTGTTAAAATTTAACTCAGAGAGCCTGATGAAAACCTGAACTTGGCATAGGCGCCGGGAAACAAAAAGTTTAGAGCCACTGGCGTAGCCCAACAAAATATGCGTCTAATGCACGTTGAACATAGCCTACATCATCATCATCATCAGCGGCGCTATAGCCCAAGAAGGTGGACTAAACATACGGTGGACTATATATTACTGCAATACCTCTACTACTCAATACTATCTGACTATATCTAGCGAGTTCATTTGTGAAAAAACATGGCAAAATTATAATGATAATTCGTACAAAACATTGCCTGATATTTTTACAGCATTCGAGATATAAATATGCTATTTTGGACTTTTAGAGTTTTTGAATAACATGCGAACTTTCTACCCCCCCCCCCCCCCCCCCCGAAATCATCACATAAGTGTGGCGCTGTTAATTTATATAGAATTAAATAATTTGCCCCCCCCCCCAAAACCGTAAACAAAATCACCTAAATCATCACCATTCCATTCCCCTCTCAAGGGTAACGTAATATAGGCTAATTATAGATGTTGCCCATCCACAGCTGCACGTAGGATGCAATAAATGTAAGTTAAAACTAGCAACCGGACCGAAAATGAACTTTTTAATAATTATATATTTCTTTTAAACGGATTTTTTTTTTTTGAATTTGTATATTTCAACACTGTCTCTTAAAATCGTAGTTCTGACGGTTTTCGGCATACAATCGTAAAACACATATCATAATCGTACATTGTACGTCAAAATCATCGGAAGAGTTAACAGGTCTGAATCAGGTTAGAAAAGGGGAAATGAGAGAAACAAAGTATAGGAAAACCCTTTTTTTTTTTTTTTAAAGACGCAACAAAACAAAGAACGTGTCTGCAAGAAGTCTTCTTCAGTGAACAATCAACAGAAGGAAAAAAATATATAATAAAAATAACACTTAGCTGTAATGTAGTATCCTTTTTTCAAATTAAGAGTTATTGTTCTCTAATTTTATTATTATATATTTTATTGTAATGTTTGCGGATAAAGGCTTTCGGTCGAAACCTTTTCTTTTAATTGTATTTTATCATTATTCAAGTTGTCACATTTCCTGTTATAACCATTTCAATCAAGTGGCTTGAACACTGTCTCTACCATTCCTTCAAAATATCACATTGTTATTCGAACCGTGTTCGGTGATCGGTGTCAGAAGTTTATGTTGGCATACGTTACAGCTGTTTTAGGTGATTTTTGTATAATGTACAGTAGCCTACGTCATATTTCAAAACGTCACAATGATTGGAGATGTAGAGTTACGTATAGCGGTTCCTACAATTACCATGAGTTATTTGCTTAATTTGTGGGCAGAGGCATGGCCGGATTTACAGGCAGGCCGACTAGGCCGTGGCCTAGAGGCCCCCAAATTGGGAGTAGTATATAAACAAATTGTTGGATAGCAATCGAATTGCAATGAAATTATTATTGAAATAAAATCTTGTATTACATTAAAGTAGTAGTAGGCTAATATATATATTTTTGAATTAAAAAAAATTAGCAATATGTTTTTATTTTTCAAAATGGGGCATCAAATTTTTGTTGGCCTAGGCCTAGGGCCCCTAAAATTGTAAATCCGGCCCTGGGTAGAGGAAGGTAGATGGTGGCAGCTTATTTCACTTTTGACTTTTAGACAACATGCGGGAGGTTGAGTAACTGGATATATTCATTTAAAAAAAAAAATTATGGCGGAATAATGGTACAAAAATCTTAACTAGAATGTCAAAGTTTGGATATTGATATACGAGTTCATGTAGGCCTATTATTAATAGTATTAATTTCTGTGTATGTTGTCTTTTATCCTAGTCAGAGGGGAAGCTGGTTTTAAATTTAAAAAAGTTAAGCTACACCAGATACTTAATATTACAACAAAATGTAACGTTAGTGAAACGATTAATATATCTATGTTTTGTATTATGTTTACTTATTACCTCTGAACGACGTATTTAGTAAATTTTTTAAAATTTTAACATCTTGTAATATGTAAACAAATAAATTATAATAGTGGCGTGGCATGGTATGCATGGACATGATGATGTTTATATTTATATTATAAATTATATGTATGATTATATGTAAAAACCATCGTGATTATTATTAGTAAATATTAGGTTAATATTAAAGATTATTGGCTGAATGTGTATATTACTTTAAACATACCAGATATCAGTTTAAAAAGTTATATTTGAACGAGTATAATAGCCTATACTTATTATTACTAAATGGATAATACTACCATACTGATTGATGTCAAACAAAAAAATGTAGGCTTTATTAGTAAAGTTTAAAAGGTTATAGGTTAAAAGCAGAGTTTAAAGGTCACAATGATGCGGTGTTGATTCAAGGAAAATAACAAGTGGAACACGGTTACCGGACGTGCTCTCAAGGTCTTTGGTCGTGGAAGTTGTAAGTGCTAAAATAAAAAACTGGGTAGAAAGTGACATTGCGAAACCTGGTTTGCGAGACACTTCTTTAAATAGGTATTCAGATTTTGACTTTACTTATTGTAAATTAATACCATTATTATATTTGTCCTGGTTGATGTTCATAATGCAGTATTTTAATAATTTCAATAAAACTAAAGGTTAGACAACTCTTCAGACAACTCGCTCGGTTATTCAGTTCAATCTCACTCAAACTGTTACTGTCAGACACATCTCAATATTTCAATTAGTATTACTAATAGAAATAGTCTAGTAATTCTTACACTTACTTCTTAGTAACTACACTTCTGACTATCACTTTTCACTGCAATTGCTAACTTGGTAGAACAGTACAATTATAGTTATAGTGACTAGTAAAAGTAGAAGTGACTGAACTGAGTGTAACTGAAGCTGAGCTAGTAATTAGTAATTAGGTTAGTAATTTTAAAATAGACACTAGACTAAATACTAATACTAAGTAATTTGCTAGGATTAGGGACTTGGTTAGAGCAAGGCCTATTAAATTTTTTATTTAACTATTTACTTACTTAAACTTACTAGTATTATACTAAATTATACTACTATTTAAATTAATAAAGCCAGAAGTTCAGCCAGTTCCCGAAATGGCTGGACATTTCGCCATTTGGCCGAGGTGTGTGGCCAATGTCTGATGTACTGGAATAGCCAATGTACATGCTACTTTGGCTGACCACTTCCCGAAGTGCCAGGAAATACCTGGCCAATATTCGATGTGCTGATGCAAGACTGTCCGGTAGGCGGCACAGCTGTCAGTATTCTGGTGTGATGGAAAATTACTTGCAGACTATGTCATAATAAAATAGAAATCAGGAACAAGAGGTCACCACCTCATGCTATTTGCAAACTCAAGGTGCCAAGATGCTAAAATAAATTAAGATGCAAATTTCCCTCCAGCGAAAGTTGGAGAAAATGTACGCATCCGTATACCCGATGTTGTCAGAGGTCCCGGTGATCCACGAAGTACGAAGCATCCTTGCAGTTGTAATCAACTTCGAGGGCATATTCTTCAAACTAGGAACAGAACACTGTGTTCTCAAACAACTGTATTCCAGAAATGAGTTTTCCATTCTGCATGAGAAACTGCTCACATTGGCATCCGTGATCACAGAAACAAAATCACTATGAATCGTCACATCTGCACAATCACTGACCGGCGACCAAGGCTACACCCCATGCAATTGCACTACCAAGTACTCAACAAATCGCTTTGAATGTAAAAATAACAAACTACTCTGTCATTCGAAATGTCATAAAAGTTCATCTTGTTGTAACAAGTGATGATAGAGATTGATAATTTACTATATTAAACTAATTTGACTGATTTTTGGTATTAAATATAATTAATAATCAATATAATGTGATTATTATTATGGTATACAAACACCCAAAATCTGCTCCTTACCTTTTTGTTCCGACTTTGGCAGATTGCCCCATGCCATTTCGCAAACTCAAGAAAAGATCGGACATTGCCAGGTCAATGTGAGGTCATATTGGCCATTTCCCGAGTTGGCCGACTAGTTCCCACTTGGGCCGATATCGGGCTTTTGTTGTAACATATATATATAAATTTGTTGTAACATATATATATATATATATATATATATATAAAATAGTAAAATAAAAAGTATAATTGTCAATTTTAACTAATTGAATTAATTGATCCCTGTATTATTTGTTTATACTTATAAATGTTACAGAGTTCACAGGAAAGTTGAAATTAACATATATAAAGAATTAATTAAATTACAAATAAGTGTCAAATCAGCATATTTTAATACATTTATTTATAAAGAAAATTATTAAAGATTTTTTTAAAAATTTGGGTAAAAACTAATAATTAAAATTTATATTTAATAGCCTTATTTAGTAAAACTCATATCTAACTATATTCTCTGTAAATGTAAATATTGTACTCTTATCTCATTTTATAATAAAGTTATGGGTGTAAAAAGAAAATAAGGGTCACGAAATGTGGAGGAAAACTCCAAAGTAAAAAAAAGTGGTTTTGAGGTCCTAGCTTAAAAATTCATAACTTTTGAATCACTTGAGCTAGAAAATTGATCTAGTTTTTTGTTAATCATTCTCTAGGCTCTATTTTAGTGGTATTTTTACTTTTTTAAAATGTAAGTAATTTTCACCAAAGTGCCTACTGTCTAGTCTCTATTTTTTAGACAGTAAGTGAAACCTTACTTTATAAGTATAACTTGATAATTGGGATCCAATAAAATTGATGGTGTTAGTTCAGGGCCATTTGTGGGGTTTGACAATATTATTCAAGTTTTTGACATTTATAGGCCTATAAGTACTCATGTCTGGTACTTACAATACTAATGTAACTAATCGGGTTATTATGAGATAAACATGAAATTGATTACGGAATGTATTGATTATTCAGATATCTAAAAATATGGACAAATAATACATTTAAGGATTAATTTAAAGGTTATTGCTTTGCATTTAATAGTATGACTAACTTTTAATTGTATGTATGAAAACAATGATAATACACATTGAAAGATAATATCTGGTCGTGGTATAGAGTTCATCCATAATGTATTTAAAAAAGCAAGAAAATAGGGAATTCTTGGATATTTTTAAACTTGCAGTTTGTAAGCTATGCCGTGTCATATTCAAATTCATAGGTACTCTCATAATTTTTTTTTCAAGAGTATGCCAATTCCTCTTTTAGCATGGGGTTCCATTATATATACAATTTATAGGCCGAAAAAATGAGTAGGCACAAACAACAGAGGTAACAGCACACTGCCACAAGAGTCAGAGTGTGGTGCTGAAAACATAATAAAAGAAGATGCTGTAAATGATGGGCCAGTAGACTATAAAATTAAGCACAGGGCTATATTATCTTATCTAGTGAACTTAATTAAGCTCTATAGCTAGTTAATGTAAATTTCAGTGAGTGGTATTTGGCTTTGTAACTTATCAATGTGCTTAGACTAGACATAGACTTACAGAAACCTTTTCTTAGACTTCAAATAATAAGATTGCTGTTTAAAAAAATTCATTCATATTATAATAAATTCCTTTAATTTTTAAATAAAAAAAATTTTGAAGGCTCGCATACTTCGGTTTTTACAAATAAGACAGTATTTTCCATCAACTCACAATTTAATTGACATAATGTTGCTGGTATAATGATAAGAATGATCTGTAAATAATAAAATCACAGATCCAAAAATTATGTGGGCATGGTGTATATTATATTAAAGATGTAAATGGACTTAAATTACAGCATTCTGCAAAGATGTCTGTAATGTTTCAAACCCTAACTCTTGAAGAAACTCAGGAACTTCGCTGGGAACTTCACTCACAGTTACCTGGGTCAGCAAAAGTGAGTTTATTTATACTAATGACGAATGGCTCAATTTTGCTCTTAACATTTATTTAATTTTGAAGATGCTTTCCTGGCAAAGCCACAAAAAAATGAAATTCCTTATTCTAAGAATGAAAATTTAAAAAATGTCCTTGCTATTCAAGTTTTGAGGATGTAACTAACAATTATTCAAATTACATACAATTCAAAAAAATGTTTGGCTTTTCTGAGTTGTTAACTTCAGTTTAGATTTTAAATGTCCTCAAGTTGGTAAATATATTGTAATTTGTCATTCATATTAAGTTGGTTGTGTTAGTTTCTCTTTATTTTATAGGAAATAGTTCGTTCCCTTCAAAAATTATTCAAGAAATTAATAATACATTTGTCCCTCATTTATTACGGTTAATGAGTTCCAGATTCTACCGGTACCACCTTGATAAGTGAATTTCCACAAAGTAGGATTCTTTATGTATGAATCAAATATTTTCAGTTAGAGCAAAGGAAACCTGTTCATGACCCTCTAAATATGGTTTTTAACATTATTAGACCCTCTGGGAGGTGGTCGAATACATATGCCTACAGTCCATAAGTACAGTAATTTTAATCATTATACAAGGTTGTATTATTGACTCCGACAACCGAGAAAGCTCTGTTTCATTTTCACTATCATTATCAACTTTTTAATGAAAACTGTTATATTTTAAGAAAAAAACGCAATAAATTGAATCCATGAAACTATCAACCTTTTAATGAAAACTGTTATTTTTTCAACTAAAACGCAATAGAGTGAAACCATGAAAGTCAAAAAAATCCATGAAAGTCAAACAAATCCGTGAAAGTCAAAGCGCGAGGAACAGCTGTACATATATATATATATATAAAAACTGAATTAAATTTTATCCGATGACTTAGTACTTACGCAATCATACACAAAGAAGTTATTACATTAAAAATATGATGTAGAAACAAAAAGATAGTTTAGCAAAACTATGTTGCCCTAGAATCTATGTGCATATAATATTATGCATAAAATTTTTGACTGTCAAGTTTTTCGAGGTGCTGAAAATCTGTGTCCGTAATCTACAAATAGTTAGCAAGTACAAGTAAAGGTTTGTTCTGCTTTAATACTTTTATTATCTGAATAAACTACAGATCTACTACATACTATGCAACCACTTGGAGGATTTGCTAACTGGATTTGAAGTCATTGTGGATCAGTGGCCTCTATGGAACTGTCTCATACTTAGATCTAAGACACCTGATTCAGTAAGTATAGGGTATAAGCCTCAACATAGAAATTAAAACTTTTAAAATTCTATTTGTCTGTCACAAATACCAGTACAAAGAACTGCTAATTACTTATTAATGAAAATTCTAAACTTGACAATTTAGTCACAATCCAAGCAAGTGACTTAAGGTGTCTTTTTGCATTTTAATTGTATTTCTATTTTGTTCACTGCAGGTGCCTAGCTATTTCAAAAATTACTACATGTGTCATACTCGTAGCATAAAAGATTTCAAGTTTTTTATACAAAGGCCATGTGTAGTGGACTGGAAAAAGCCTGCAATTTTCACAGGTACAGTAACTAATCTTTGTAATTTTTGTAGAGCAATTGAAAATGTTTGAAGTGGAACCTTCTTATTACATAAAGAAGAAGGTTCAATTAAAGGGAAAATGATCAAAAGATTATTGACTGCTTAGCACAAACTCATACGCTGCTGAAAGCCATTTAAAAAAAAACTGGTTAGTGTATGATTTAATGGGTGGCGAATGGTGGTGAATGGAAGGGACCCTAAGAGAGTGTTTGTTTACTTATGATCTTTGTAACAGAACAAGCCATAATTTGGTGGATAGAATGATAAAATAGACAGGTTTTTTTCACCCTTTTTTTTTTTTTATAACAAAGTAGCACAGAATTATTGTTTAACCAATAATTAATCACTACAATACACAAAAGATAAAAGAAAATACATTAGACAATATTCAATGATAACACTCATTTTGAACAGGGGTTCCTTATGATGTTGTGGGATTAATTCAAGAAAAGGGCAGGAGAGAACTAGGAGAAGTCACTTCAGTGGAACACAGATTCATGTACGCATGGATGAAACCAGATCCCCCTAAACCAGCTGTGTAAGTTTACATTTGATTTTTCTGGTTATATTTCCTTAACTTGATGAAAACCTTGCAAATATTATTAGCTATAGCTCTCTGCATGTTTTTTTTTCTTTAAGCATTCATGTTTAAATTACTATTGTGGGGAAGGTATGTCAAATGTGACTTGAACGTATTTGATACAAATAGTTTTTTTGAACATCTATCAGAGCTATTCTTCAATGTCTCAAATTTTAAAATTTATGAACCAAAAAAAGAGTTTGGCCCCTCCTTGCAAAGATTGAGAAATTTAACATAGATGTTTAATCCAGCCACCAGATTTCTTGTATCATCTCAGCATGCTCTATTATTTGAACATAAACTGTGTCATCTCTACTTTAAAATAATTTTTTTCCAGAGTTCCAGAGCACCTGAAGTTGACAGTACTGAAAAGGGAACATGCTGAAACTGTCTGTGACCACTGGAAGCACTATCGCACGAATGATGGTCTTGTGGAGTATTTTCGACAAGTTATTGAAAACTTTGACAGCAGTGCCATTGTCACTAAGGAAGGTCGCCTGGTTGCCTATATATGCATGCAGTATAATGGAGCAATGGCCAACCTTTTCGTGGATCCAGAATTTCACAGTGATAACCTGGGTGTGGTTCTCCTGAGGGATCTGACCCGCAAGCTTTTGGACAAAAACCTCACAGTCTACGGTTTCATCAAAACAAAGGATGCCTCATTTATAACCACATGTCAGAGCATTGGGTTCTCATGGGTGCCTCAGGGCAGCATGTCGTGGGTCCACTACCGCCCACTCAATATAACACCAAACTCTGGTATACCAAAAATTCCATCAACAAGCAAAATAACAGGCGGCAGTGGGGACGACACAGTTTATGAGAAGGATTTGTTTTTAAATGCACTGCCACTCTCCTGTAATGAGTGCTCTGGAATTCCAGCCATAGGCAAATCAGCCTGTGTACATGTAAGCCTCAGTTAACTTGGTCCATTCTTTCATGGCTGCGACTATTCGCATCCGTGTACCAGATGTAGTGGGACCCGGGTCTGAATAGTGGCACTGTGTGTCTCGGGTCCATTTTGACTAAATGCTATTCGGATGTCGTTAGTGGTAGTTTATTTTAGTTAAACTGAAGAATTAAGTTTACAAACGTATAGTCCATTCAGTTATCTTCCATTTGGTACCTCATTTTGCCTTACAAACCCAACAATAATATTTTAAATAGTTTTTTAATCCCAACCTCTCACTTCTGGTACCCGGGTGTGAATAGCCACTTTGTTCTTTCATTCTAAATCTCACAAGTTTTGATGCTGTGTTAATAAGTATTTCTCATGAAAAAATGTTGGGGAGGGGGTTACACTGTGCATCACTGTAAATATGATTTGTTTTTAACATCTGAAATGATTCCACTACATTGTCACTCACATGTGATTGCCATGTCAGTTTTTATTATACGACCTAGTATAATAACTTTGAACTTCAGTTCATAAATGGAGTTCCCAAATGAATCAAAAGAAATGTAAATTTTGGTAAATGTGGGAAGGTAAAATTGTTTTAGGATCCATTTTGAAAAAATTTGCTTTCATGATATTTAATTTTTTTTATAAAGAAAGAAAAAGATGTAGTTTAAATATTGATGTATTGAAGGAGAAAATTACACAAGTAATAAAATGTGATTTAACCATTTAATTAAATTATTCCTTCCATACCCTTAGGGGTAGGATTGCACATATACATACATGATCCAAATTTAGGTAATTGGATCAAGTTTCTGTTGAAAATAATTATAATTCTTCTGTACTTGGCATAATTGGGTTTAACTTTATGTTTATGGCATTTTTTAAATATAATAACTTAAATTATATATATATGTAAATGTTTACCATCACTACGTTATCCATGACAATTTTTTTTTATTTTGAAAGAAAAATTATTATCATTTTTTCTAAATGTGCTATGCATTACAATGATATAAAATCATCGGGTTCATCGACACGCTATTGACACACAATTGCAGCTGATTATTTAATATGTAAGAACATTCCTAAATAAGATAACCTAATTTTTTTAATTTGATTTACTGATTTTTAAATTGTTTTTTATAATAAGTAGTCCCATCAAAAGAAATGAATATTGTATTTGTTTCTGTAAGGCAAGGAAAGAACTATTACTTGTATTCAGGTTTCCTCCTGGTGCTTTTATATTTCCTGTTTTTTTGTTTTTTTAAATGCTGTAAATAAATTGTATTTACTTTAATATCTCATGAAATGTGGTGTCCAATTCTTTTAGCAATCTACCAGCTGTTTTCTTTTTAATTTCAAAAGCTTCTGTTCAAATTGGCAAGATTTATAATTTAATCGATTATTGTTACAAATTTTAATAATTATCATTTTAAATAGTTTTACCCTATATTATCTGTCATTTTGAAAAAATCTTTCATAAATAGTTTCACATTAGTGGAAAAGAACCTTCTGGTTAAACCAATTAGTATCTGATGGAAAAATCTATTTCCAACTTAGGCAGGGTATTATGGTGGTTTACTAAAAATTGTAAATACTTTTTTTGAACTGGAAAGTGACATGCTAAACTCACATTATGAAATGCATTTTTTAAACATTGAGGTTGTTAAATTTTCTCTTTTTTTTGTCTGTGGCTTTGATAATTTTCGGTGTAAAAGTTTAAGAGAAAAGGTTTAAACATCTGCTTATTTATGCCAAAATGTGTGTAAATAACCTGATATCATGTAGATATCCTAAAATTTATAAATTCACATGTTAATTTCCAACTTAAATATCGTCACCATTCTTAAAACAAATTTAAAATCATGTTTAAGGTATCTGTATTTATTTGTTCATTTTCATCCCTTATAAATTTATATCCTGTTACGCACTATAAATCTAAACAATGTTATCTGAGATACAATCTTATCCTTTCAACCAAAATCCTTATCTGATGTTTTGTTTTTGCCAAGATGCTTTTCGGCTGTTGATAAACAAGTAAAAGCAGTTGTTGAATAGCTTTAAAAAGAAATTAATTATCTCTCACCTAGAAAAGGTGTACTATATGATGTTGTTTTGCTTCTAACATGTCATGTCCCACTCTTTAGTTTTTTTATCAAATTTAATGTAAAAGCTTTATCATTCAAATGATAAAAATTGTTCGGTATTGAGAATATATTGATGTTACTATGCACTATATAGGGAACTTTATTTTTAAAAATAAAACGTTTCAAAATAACTCAAAATTGGATTACAGATGACAACCCCCCCCCCCCGTTTAAATTTAAGAAGATATAAAAAAAAAAATGTAATTTCCAAGTTAGCCAAATGACATTTATGACTCTTAATCTTAATTTTTGGGTATTGCTATCTGTCATCAAGATTTTGTAAATCAAAAAGTTTGAATTTTTGGAGGAAAAATAAATTGCCTTAAACTTATTCTAACAGACATAATATCATGCTCTTCTTTCTCTGAATTCAAATTCATTACTATTTAATTATTTTTCTTTTTACAATACTGCACTTTGCCTAAAGCAACATCATTTTACACTGCTCTGGTGTTCCATTTTTGGTGTGGATATCTATGGTTTCCTAGTTTTGCATTTTAAATTGCTTGCAAATGTTTAATACCCTTGCACTTTCTTGATATACCTGTAGTGGAGATATAGTGATGTTCAAGTTAGATTTACTTTGACTCAATGGTTTAATTTTTTTTAATGTACCCGGGTATACTAATTGTTAGAGTTTTCAGTCTTCTGAAGGCATTTCATTTTTTAAATTTAGTCATGTACATTCATACATTTAAACTTGACAAGAAACATGAATTTCCATACAGTGATCTCAGTAGTTGTATTAATCATTTTTTGAAACTCATAAGTTTCAACATCATGCACAGGAGGATCATGTGAATTACAACATTTTTTAAAATACAGTTATATTCAAGTCTTTAAATGATACTGTTGGGCAACATCCTGATAATTTGATCCTACATATGGTCTATTCTAGACCAATTTAAAAACATTTGTGTTTGGAAGTTTTTCAAGAACACTTCTATTGTCAGTTTGTTCACCGTTTATTTTTTAGTGCTATATTTAATGACTTATTTGACAGGAAATATTGACGAAAAAGAAAATATCGGCAAAAAAGAAAATATTAAAAGGTTCTAAAGAAAACCTCATTTGTCAATCTAAATTAGCACCAACGTAATAATGAACATAAAAATTAAAAAAAATAATTTTTTATCAGCTTTGGTAGGATTTCACAAAATTGAAAGTAATAAGAGAAATGAAGAAAATAATATTCTTATATGTTAATAACTCTAAGTTATGTATTTTTATTCTGAAATTTGTTCTCGTATATAATAAAAATATGTTTAAAGACATTTCTTAAAAATTCAATAAAATGTATTCAAAGATATAAATGTGAGGATGGTGGATTAACATTAACACTTGCTAATTTTTCTGTCCAAATAATTTTAATATTGATAAAGTTATTATATTTTGTGTGATACCTTTGTTTACAGCCTCAGCACTTTTACATGTTGTACAATTTGAAAAAAAAAATGCATATTTATTAGCAGTCTCAGTGCATAGAAGTTTGAGCATTTTGAAATACAATACAATGATGATGTTATGTTATGGATGTCGAAGAAAATTTCAAAGAACATCATGTAAGTTTGTGAATGAAATCAACTCATTGTTGCAGTGTATATATATATTTAAAAAAAATAACAGGTTTTAAATATTTTTACCAGATGCATGACAAACTGTTTGTAAAATGGGAGTGACCTGGTAGGAAGAGATTTCTAACCGCTCACATGTAAAGATGAATTGTTCCCACTCTGCTGCTTTTTTTCCAAATTTTTTTATTTCTTTGGTGGTTGGTTGGTTTTGTACACATGTACATTTTTGTTCATGAACCTTGTTTTAAAGTTGAGGAAATCCATGAAACTTTGGGTATATATATGAATGAAACTGGGCTGAGGTTTAACGAAGAAATCTGTATCTGCACCTTTTCACAACACTGTGGCTTTAGGGGTGGCGTCCCTTCATTTGTGAAAACTTATTACAATTGTACAAAATACTGTTGCTATTATGTTAAAGAAGAAAACATTGATTGCTAACTTTAACGTGTTCTTAGCACACTATCTCAATGATTTGTGTTATGTGGAGCTGGAAAAGAAATAGAAAATATATCAATATATTGTATAAAAAAACAAAAAAACTTTCATGTCATCTATTAAATCAAGTTTTCATTGGATATATTCTCCAATCATTGGTGATTGTTGGACATTTTTATTGTCATGTGTCAATTTGTTTTGTTTTTTCTCTCTTTGCAGTGAAGTTTGAATATGTATGCACAAAATTAGTCCTTTACATTCCTAGGCAAATAATTTCCCTGCATTAATATTTTTTTTTGCAAAGAATAAATTTAAAATAAGTTGTGTACGGTACTATTTGTGTAAGTTATGCTTTAGCCATAAACATAATGAAAAATGTTAGTATTAGCAGATGTTTTATGATCTGTCTTATTTCAATCATTTCCATTAACCTTTTCGTTACCGATGACATCGACGCGACATCATGATCACCCACTTTCAATTATCAAGGAATTGTCGTCATAACAAAGAGGCAAAGAACTTTTCTGAAATACCAAGGACGTCACGTTGACGTCATATTTCAATGCTATATATTTCTTTATTTGTTAATCTATAGAGATGTTAAAAAGCGAATCGTATACAGAATGAAAATGAAAGGAAATTTCTTCTTTTTTTGTTATATAAAAGGTTTTATTACAAAGTCGGCAAAAATCTATGCCAAAACCAGCAGTAATGAAAGGGTTAAATTAACTTGCAACAAATAGTTATTTTATGATCCATTTTATTTCTCATAAATACTATTAAATTTACGGTACTTACAACCATTAGTTGGTATTTTTTTCAAAACTATATAGTGTATTTGAATATGATCATACAATATTATGTACCGGGTAACAATAGTTTTTAATTTGGAGTTGGAAAATTTTATTCAGATAAAATTAAAAAGGGTTTGATGATTGACAGCACCTATGACATTGATGTTTTCACAGACATTTTTATTTTAGGAGGGTAGTTTTCACTGGTAGTTTGTTCTATCTCAGAGTTCATTGTATTTTTTCCTTGGAAATGTGACACAGTGGTTCAAATCATAGTACCTAAAAAATGTATATCTTAAAAATCTCAAATTGTTATTAGATTGAAAAATTAGGATTGTGATTCTATTGAGGTGCAGGGGTTGTGTTTTTAGTGAGACATGCAGTTTGTAGTTTAAGTTTTGAAGAAATGCTGTTAGAATTAAACATACCTAAGGTTATGAGCACGCTACAGTTTAAAGTATGTTTTTCAGATAGAGACTTCCTTCATCTCCTGAAATAAATGTCAAGATTCCTACTCTGCAGCCTACTTTAAATAGAAGGCAACTTTTAACATTGTGTTATAGAAACAAAATAAAATACTGAAAAAATTCTCCTAAAATGTGCCCTTTAAAATATTTCTAATGTGAATTTGATTCTTACCTGATAATACATATAAGGCATTTATTTTTTCACTGGTGATAAGGTTTGCCCTGTCTTATGTTTATATATTTAATTGTAATTTGTTGTTGCTATTTGATTTTTTTTTTTTTATTTTGTCCTTGGAGAAAACAGTGTACATTTAATTAAAGTAGATGATTTTTGTTCGCACAAAGATGCTAATAAATTTTAATCTTAAAAAAAATGTGTGGTCTTTAATATAAATATACAAAGGTATCTGAAGCTAAATTGCAATTAAGAGTTTTTAAATTCAGAATCAAGAGTGACCTGTTTTTTAGGCTATGCTAAAAGATTAAAACATTGTTTATGGACTGAGGTAGAGAAAAAGATACATGCAAGATACATTTTACACCTAGATCACATTAAAAAAATATTACATTATTTACATTTTGTCTTATTTATTGTTCCAGCAAATATCAAACAATAGCTCCCAGTTAGCTCTGATCCAAAAAATCTCCCCCCCCCCCCTTTTCTTTCTAAATAAATAAGGCCTTATTATCCCATTATCTATCCACAAAAACTGGATTCTTAAAATTTGGTTTCAGATTTTGTAAGCCTTGGTGTTCAATTTATATTATAATTAAATCAATAAAATATAATAATTTGTTAAATTTAATAATTTAGGTTTTCCCCTACCTTGTTTAACACATTTCCTTTTCACATTTCATGTAACAGTTTTACCACTGGTGGAATCACAACAGATTGTTGTCCCTATCTCCAGCCATTTCCATTTATAACTTTTTTAGACTTAAAGGATCTTCAGCAAGATGAATGGAGTTGAGTGAAGCAACTATTTAAAATTACACCCGTAGCACTAATTCTTCTTATATCTATATAGATAATTTTAGCTCCTATGAATATAGAGGGGATTTGCAATGTTTCTGTGCGTGGTTTTGATGAGGATATTTCACTGGTTGCAAGAGTTACTTAATGAGGGTATCATGCAAATAATTGACGATCGTGTTAATGTTTCTAATTAGAGAGTCCATGCTCTCAGTCCCTGTGACACAGGAAATTCTTAAAATTATATTGAGGCAATTGAAAAATAAATGATTTATTCCTGATATTCTTTGCTTCACACAATCTTTGAATCCTTTATAAGCAAGATTGTGATTGCCATTTGGTGAAATTATCTATCATAAAAAAAGCAACAAAAAAAACATAAAGATCAGTGTATAGAAAGAAATGTGCACTCTGAACAAAGAGAACAATTTGTATGCAATTTTATTGTGGGTTGCAAAGCAATCATTTCATTAATACACAACTGCAGGTAAAATAGTAAGCTATGTTTTTATTGCCTCTGATGGAGCTGCCAACTATGAACAGGCACTTGAAATATATACTATGAATATACAAAAAGGTTATCAAATCATTTCTAAATAATGGAAATTATTATTTCTATAAAGTGGAGTCATTTACTTAAAGCAAACAATTTACCTGTAAGGAAAAAAAACAAAGTACCATTAATTGAAAGCATGACCACAGAAAAAAATGTTCATTACTCACAACGTTGAAATTAGTCAGAGCAGTTTAATCATAGAACATACACTTGTGTTTAATCTAGTCTCACTTTAAATTAAAAAAAGCACTTCCTTAACTGCAGGTTCAAAGTTTGAAACATGAAAATAAATTGGGGGGCACCTCCAAATGAGACACAAGTCTGTCATACAAAAACAACAATCTGTACCATATAAAAATGGAATTATAAAAAAAATAAAATCATATCGGTCGTTGTAACAGGAGTAACTATGAGTCCCCAGTGTATATCATTTCACAGATTTAAAGGGGACACATGGAAGGTTTGACTTAGAGTCGTATTTAATGTTTAATCCAATGATTCAAGATGACTTGTTTTAATGAATTATTTGAGAATTTTTTTTCTCAAATGCATGAGGCTAAAAATAAATTTTGACATACTACTAGGCAATATAAAATAGTTTAGATAATTGTATTCACTACTTGGTTTCATTATCATTTCGGAGGTTTAGACAAGTATAAAATATTTTTGGAGAGCATCAGACACATGTGCCCGTGGTTCTTAATTTATTTAAAGAAAACAAAGATGAATGAAAAATAAAATATTGAAGTCATTCAAAATTATTATCACAGATATTTTTGGTATGCATATACAAAAATGTGAAAAAGTTTTGTATGGAACAATTGATAAGTATAGACCAATGAACTGCCAATAAGCAAGTTCACACAACAAGGGTTGAATTAATTAATGTGTAAATAATAATAAAAATGTTAATCTGTCATTGAAAACTCAAGAAGGATTTTTATGTTCAATGTATAATACAAGAAAACTGTATTTTATGCCAAAAGTTAATAAAAAAAGATTTTTATTTAAAATATTTAGATGATTGCCTTAAATATTACTTAGATATTTTTTAAAAAACTATGACAGGAATCAGGGGTCATATAACATAATCACTGGGAGGGGTGGGGGGGGGGTGTAGTTCAGAATAGAATATTTTCATGTTTGAGAATTTTAACACATTGCTATCAATATTGTTTACACAGAAAACTCACAAATTTCCATAGAAATCCTCACAACAAGTTTTTTTTACTTCTCCTTCTCTAATGAGCGATATTAAAAATCACACAGGTAATTTTGCACAACAAATATTATAACTCTCTTTTTGATTTCAGCTTTTATGTAATAAAGTTTGACATCACGATTTACTTTGTTATTATTTACTATACAAAGGTTACCATTTTTGACACAACTTATGGTTTATTTTATATACTGTACTTTAATTGTTAACATTTTAAAAAAATAATGTGTTTCCATAAATGTCTAAGTTGAATTAATCATCAGGGATACATAAAAGAAGCCATTTGTTTGAAACAAACACAATCTTTAAAAAAAAAAAATGAAGCAGTTTGGGTTGTACTATTTAGTTAGAGCCCTAAGCTAGAGCTCAAAAGTTTGAAATGAATAATATAAAGCCCTTTGTTACTTTTTTGCTCAAGTTCCATTACTGTTGCACCCATTCTGCAAATATATTTTGACAAATCTATAGTAAATTATAGAGCTTACAGTTATATTTATAAAGAAAAAATTATATTATTATGCTTTTCTATTAAATAATTTTGTTTACAAATTTAACAAAAAAACCTAACTGGAACTCTTAAGGTACATTCACACTGCAGATTTGTTACTTGGATTCTCAACTTTCTGTGACCACGCTGTGCTACTCGAAGCAATAAATTTGGGGCCACCAAGATTCATTTTCACTGGGTTTTGGACTGTTGTTGTATATTGTCTGCCAGTAATATATGTTATTATCAGTTGACAGTAGCATAGCAACAAATAGAAAATGGAATGGTTAAAAAAAAAAACATGATCAATTTAATATCATCCGACTTGTTTACAAATGTTGTAATTGATAGTAACCATGTTTTATAGTGTAAATTTAAAGATTAAAGTTTATGAAAAAAATTTCAAGTTTGATTTTATTGGAGTGCAGTCTAATTATTTTTTTTCATTAACAATGTCTCGTTTAAAAAAAATTTAATTAATTAAAGAATTTGTATTTAAATTTACGTTTTAATTTTTCCTTGCATGGGTGGTTATTTATAAAATGATATTTAAAAGAAAAAAACCCACCAAATTTATTAACTTAAATAGCCACATGCAGTGACAGGTTGCTGACCACTTCATTAGCACATACCTTTAAAATTGATAAATATAAACAAAAGTTCTGCATCAGATGCCATAGTTGCGCCTGCTCAGTGTGAACACCTCCGTGAATATCTGTGTCATGGATTCTCAACAGTGATTCACCACTGAGCTTTATGGCTGCAACAAGGCAACAGTGTGAACATACCCTTAGTTGAATAATTGCAGTCCCATTAATAATAAAGAAGTAGATTCGTTACTTGTTAGAAGCAGCCACTAAGTTATTTTTCAGTATCATATTATTTTCATTATGCGAAAATCTTCATCACTCCACCATATCTTCAATATTTATGCCACATGACATCATGAAATAATCATGGAATTTTTATAACAAAATGTCTTTAATCCTATAAAAGATCAGCACGGCAGAATTCACCAGTGTCTAAATTTTTAGCCATTAGTTGATTAGGGCTGGCGTTTGGTATATTATGTTTTACATACAGCCTCCTCAGGGAACAGTCCTAAATGGAAAAAAAAGTTATAAACAAAAAATTAGCTGCTATCAATAAAATTAATTTTCTTGATAAAAGTGAAGAAGAGTATTCTTGGTCTACTAAATAAGATGTGTATGCTGTCTCTTGAACTCAATAAATTGTAAAGGGTTTTTACTTACACATTTTTGTTAGTGATTTCTAATGAGATTAGAATAAAGACCACGTACTGCAGCATCACATTTCTGGGAAGTGTGATTGTGCAACATTGGTGGTGGAATGCTTTAAGCCCAATGGTGACATGTAAACTTTAATAATCTTGACTTTCTAAATGTTATGTCAGTCTATTTAGTTCCATTCAATTTTATTTTAACTATGTTTGAATCTATTTGAAAAAAAATATCAAAACATTTTTGTATACCTTCAAGTACTGCACAGCCACAGGTGATATATGGGCACAACCATTTAGATAAATCTCTTCGAGCTGTGGACAGCTGCTAGCCAAGCAAAAGATGCTCTTGTCTGTAAGGGCATGGAGACCAGAAACACACATGCTCTTGAGGGGACAACATCCACTCAAGTAACAAATGGCAGCATCTGTAACCTTAATTGTTAAAAAAATTGTTGCAAATTATTTCAAATGGTTAAAAAGCAAATACGTTTTCAATGTTTGTTAACTCTTTGGGTAATATACAAAAAAAATAATTTTGCACATTTTTCAAAGATTTAAGCAGTAGAAATTTAGCTCTTCTGAACTGCAGAGACATTTATCACTATGAACTATGCCACCATTTCCTTACATCATCAACCAGTGATGCAAGAAAAAGAGATCTGACCTGCTTACACCCTTTCAGATTGAGCTGGGTCAACTTTGGGGAATGGTCAGCAAGGGTGATAATCATCTGATCAGTCACTGAACTCAAGCCGGACACATCAAGCATGTCAAGATTAGGGCAGCTGTACATGATCTGCTCCAACAAATTAATATCCATCTGAAAAAAAAAATATAAACATAGGTTTGCTAACTAAACCCAAAGAAACATGAAAGTGAAGGCAAATTTTGGTAAACGATGGCATTGCTGTAAAACTAAATACTACAAATAAGTTACATTTCTCCCTAATAAATTTGTTACTCTTCTAGATCTCAATTATTGATATGTTTTTTTTTTATCAGGAAAGGGGAAAGACAGGATTTAAATTACAGATTTTTTAAAACCTGGAATCTGGTACACACTGGAGTCCACATCTGAAATTATTTTCCTTCATTAAAAAAAAAAACAACTAATTTTTATAATTCTCCACCTTTTTACAGTTAGCAGCAAGGGTCTTTAACCTCGATGCTCTCTCGGGATCAGCAAATATTGGCAAAAGAGTGATTCCAGTAACTTCCCGGAGCATGCTTATGTGAAGAGCATCTAAGTGGGTGCAGTATTTGGAGACAGCCTTTAGACCTTTGTCTGTAATTTCGTTGATACCAATTCCACTTAAGTTTAAATCTAACAGCCGGTGACCAATTTTTTCTACAATCTGATGATGAAATAAAAACAAATTATTTCAATGTTAATCTTTAAGTCCACAACTTATCAAAAACTGATAAACAATGCGCACCCTGCTATAACCAGCACTGCTACCGAACCAAATTAAATCTTGTCTGATAAGGTTTCCAATACTTAATTCCGTTCACCTGTTCCAGTGTTTCATCTGTTAGCGCTGGGACACCACACAGTTTTATACTTGTCAGACGTGGTAATCTTGTGATGCACTCTACAAGAATCTTCTCGTCCTGCAGCATCATGCCACACAGGGAGAGGGAGGTCAGAGACTGAGGAAGTGTCCACAAAACCTCGCACTCTGGTGGTGAAGAAATTCGAGTGCAGTACCCTAAATCCAAATCCACCATCTGCGTACATGCTTGAAAGAGCTGAAATAAGAATGTTTATGAAAGTCATCCTAGTCAAAGTTTTGCAAGTCTGCTGTAAACAGAAATATGATTTTAGATTAACTTGCTGTACTCATTTATTTTGTTTGACATAAAAACGGCACATTATAAATCTGTCTTTTACAAGAAGACCAACGCAGGCTAATGTTGGAAAAGTGAGTTGACAATTAATATGACAAAAATTACAACTCACAAATTCAAAACCCATTAAACTGAAGAAGGTAACTTCAAAAACATTGGTTGGCAATTTTGAAATGTTATCAATACATTTATAAAAAATTATTTAGGTTACCATGTTTACCTTTATTAATGATTCTTTGCCTACAGATTTTGCTCCATTGAGATCAAGCCTGCAAAAGTATTGAAGACAGCAATGAATTAAGATAATTCCAGGATAGCTATAAAGATATTTCCAAGATAGCCATAAAGATTATTCCATGAATTACATGACTACAGTTAATATAATCATATATTTCAAATTTAGCATAATGTCAGCTGAATTGAAAGTTATGAAAATGTTCTTTTCTTTTAACTTTCAATATATTGAAACAATTCAGCATTGCAAATGTGACCAAACTTTGAAATTTTTTTTATTTATATAACGCTAGTAATTAATTTTAATGGTGCTTCAAACATTCATCATCATCATTCAGATCCTGTGCCCATTTGGGCATGTGCCCTTCAGCCTGTGGCCATGATGAAGCATTTAAACACTCTTCGCAGCTGACTTTGTTTGTATATAGGGTGTTGGTGCAGCCTGGTGTTTTTGGTAGGGAGCTTATGCATAAGTCCTGAAGTGACAGGCAGTGGAAGAGGTTATTTGTTAGTTTCTCATTTGGATGTCTGCAGAGGACATAAGTTGGAGTTTTATGCAATTACAGTGGGAATTAAGTTTAATGTGTCTTGTGTGCAGATGAAAGATATTGTCCTGTTCGTGCCTTTGGAGAGAATTTATTGGATCTTTGGGGTCGGGACTGGGCATGTGTGTGAAAACACATCTTCCCATTGAGCCCATCCATTCATCCACTCTTTTTTTTTTTTGTCTCCAATAATCTGCTTCACAGTTCTGAGAGATGTAGGTTTGTTTGGCTGTTCATTAGATGCTGTTTTGCTAGTTTGCTTTGTCATTTCCTGGCATATTGTGGTGTCCTTAAAACATTCAATGAACAACAATGTGGAAACTCATAAATGTTTTCAAGCCAACAAGAGAAATGCTTACAGTGTTCAGTCCTCAAATGATTACCATTATTTAAATGCCAACGTGGGCTAAATCCAAGGATCGAGAAGTTTCATTAAATACTTTCAATAGTATATTTTTATGCAGATGACACCCTTAAAAATGTCCACCTTAATATCATGGAAGTCCTAACTTTATCCATTCCTTTTCCATGCAAACAAAATGTATTTGATCATTTGAATGATTATTGTTATCTTACTTCTTTAAATTTGAACAGTTCTCAGCTAACGCTTCAATACCATCATCCGCGACAAGCTGGAAACTTGTATTCAGTTCTTCCTTGGAGAGGAAATGGCAAAGCAATTTTCTTTTATATATTTGCTACTATCCAAAACAAATCAGGAAGAAAATCAGGAAGAAAATGTAACACTTTTAATTTTAAAATGCAATAAATGCTAAATGAAAGTATTTGATAAAGGACAATTACAAACAGTTAATTACTAAACGTATAATTAATGAATGTTTTAAAATTCTACTTTCCTTCATAAAATTTAACAAAATATAAGTTTTAAAATTACTACATCTACAAAATTAACCTGCGGCTTAGCCAGATTTTGTAAATATTGACAATGATAGAAAAAAACATAGAATAAAACTATACAGATGTTTCTTTTTCCCAAACGGCACAGTTTTCCTTATGAGAAAGAGGCTGCTGCTCACATTGCCCTAAGAACTTACCACAAATAACTACCATTAATTTAAGATTTCTTTCAGAAAATAATAAATAACCGAACAACATTTCATTTGTCTCTTTTGATAGCAATTACACTGTGTGTTAACATATTTAATCCTATATATCGTAAAACAAACACACATTAGAGTTTGAAGATCTATAAATGTAGCTGCAATTAAGAATATTTATACATTAAAAAATATATACTTACTAAAGAGCATTTTAAGCCCCTAGCAATCACAGGAATGAATTCATGTGGTAAAGATATTTTCAAAATCTTGATGGAAGGGTTGTGTGTGAGGAATGTTGACAAAACTGAAATGAGCATACTTATTATTTTCCTATCAATTATTATTTTTATTTTTAAATGCAAAGGTATAACATTTGCTACAGTTTCTAAATTTATCAATCTAGTCATTTTTGAAAACTATAAGCAGATTGTTTTTACAAGAAGAATTTCCTGCAATATATTTATTCAGATAATTCAAAAAATTTACAAAAGAAAAGAAAATGGATAAAACTCACCAAAACATTTATTTTTAATTTTATGGAAAATTTTAAATTTTAAAATTAAGGTTAAATGTTCATGTTTACTTTCTCATCGCTTCTAAAAGTGAAAATGTACCCACCACCAGTAGTAACCCATGCCTTGCTCTGGTTGTAACAATGTACAAGCTTAAGTGTCCACATTTTTGGTGCCACAATGTGGGTCAAAATGTTTTGTGTAACTTGTTTAAGGTACTTGATGTGTAGAACCAGTAGTGCATTCTGGCCTCTGGTAACTGCTTGGATCCCTGAGTCTGCAGTAATCAATCAATTAAATAATATAATGCAAACAACTTTACTAGTATCTTAAGAATTCTTTAATACAATTCCGTTATATATGTTAACAAAACAGATAAAGAAGCCTATAATAAAAAGACAGTAGCTGATATTTTAAGTAGGATCTTCGAGTTTTATTATTAAGTATTTTCTTCATTTAATTACAATGTTTATGATTCCCTGAACTAACCTGTTACATTGTCCAACCTATTTAAAACAAGGACTTCCAGTTTACATCCAGAATGACCGAGGAGCTGAAGAACTGAATCTGTTATTTGTGAGCATCTGAAATAATATAAAGAAGTTTAAGTTTGTGAATGTGGAAGACCATCCAACTAAATGAAATACAAAGTATCAATCAAAGTTTTAGTTTGTGAAAGTGGAAGACTCTCTATCTAAATGAATTACAACATATGTCTTTAAACTGTACTTGTTTTAATAAAACACTAAAAAAATTAAATAAATAACTGATGAATGAGCTATTACCTTTGTAAATTTATATGTCTAAGGGAAGATGTGAAAAGATTATTTTTTATATGAACTAAACGTTCTGGGAAGAAAAGGTCATGACAAGCAAGTCTTTCAATAAGCATCTCCTTGTGTAAGGTTGTTAGATTGGATCCAAGATCTTGATATCGATGTAAATGTTGCTGAACACACTGTAGGCATAAATCACTTAGTTTCCAAACCATTTTGGTAATGCAGATCAGCTCTGTAAATATTTAAATGTCACATACATGCTGTCAGAGAAGTAGAAAATATGAATCTATTTTTTTTAAAGTATTATTATGAAAGAGAAAAAAAATATCTTTAAAAATAAAACATCATCATTTTTGGAAATAACAAGTGTGAATTACAACAAACTTTTAATAAATTTTTATTTGGATGCAGCATAAGACAAGATCCTTTCAAATGTTTGAGATTTGTATTCTCTATTTGACTAATTGTACTTTTTTTCTTCTCTCATGAAGGCTTTTGGCTAGGATTGGATTACTGATAAATCAGGCAATGTATTCCCCTAGTCAACTTCCAGCTATAGTTCTGTAATAATTAAAAGATTTAGAATTTTAGCTCTGCATTTACTTGATACATTTGTTTTCTCTTTTTTTATTTTGTGTTTTTGTTTCTGGTAATGGTCTCCTCTTCCCAGAAAATTGTTTCTAATTTTATATTGAACGTGGGGGAGACCCTCCACGGCAATTATGTTGAAATTTAACATGGAATGATGACATGAAATAATTAAATGGCATTTGGTTCTTTCCTCAACCAATAAAAAAATAGCACTATTACTTTTAACAATACGCACCCTTTTAAGGTACCAGCAAGGATGAGCTTCTTTATTTATTCCTTTTGAACCTTGTAAGTTGAATTTTAATTGTAAAAAATGGACACTGTAAATGCTTATTGAGGAATGGGAAAGTTATCATACATATCATTTAGGTCCAAAAAATAGTCTATTCACTCTAAGTTCATTGTTAGGATTCCCAAAGTAACGTCACTGCACATAGGGTGAGACAACTCTTGGCAAAACCTATACTGCTAACCCACTGTTGGATGTTAACCAACATGTTCATTATTTTGTTTCGCCTTCTTTCTGGTTTTTTTCCCTATCCGGTTTGACTTATATTTCCTATCTCACTTTAAAATTATTATTTTTTGTTAATTATTTTTTATTAAATTACTTGGTGGTTCAAATACAGCTAATAAAATTGTGTGACATCATTTACGGATGGCCCCATATACAAATATGATATTCTTATAGTATAGGTTGTTGAAATTATTTGTTGTAAGTTGTAGGCATGGTGATGGTGATTGATGTTATTAAATTAATCAAAATCAAATCATATAGGCCTTAATTATAATGATTATTTATAAATATCACTATCTCATTGAATGTTTATTAATCATATGAATGATAATGGTTTTAAGTTTAAACCGGCATTGAATCAATGTAAACAGTAAAAAAACTTTTAAAAAATAAAAGGTAAATTCGAATAGATCGTACCGCATTTTATTACCATGGCCGCCAACTTGATTACCGTGACCCATAAAATTAAGAATAAAACGTTAAAAAATAATGAAAAAATTTCCTAAATGTATCCCTAAACCAAACCTGAACCCTAAATCTATCCCTAAACTAAACCTAACCTGAACCCTAAATTAGGCTAAATCTATCACTAAAGCTAACCTAATGAAATGAGGTACGATCTATCTTAATAAGCCAAATAAAAAATAAGTTAAGTTGTTTAAGTATTGAACTTAGTATTAGTTAATTAAGTTAAACCTATCACTGTAAGTAACCATAAAATAGCAAGCCGCAAACAAGGAGAGTAGATGAGTAGCCAGCAGGGCTAACTTAGTCTTAGATTTTTAAAGTAAAAGTGGCTAGCATTAACTACTACTACTACTACTATTATTGACTACTATTATTTAGTATAATACTAATGAAAATTTCCAACGATGTTGTAGCATAAGAATGGTAAGTACAGTAATGGGGAATTAAAAAGTAATGGTAACTGTCAGGTAACTAACATTTAAAAAACAACAACTCGGTAATATACAAAGGGAAGTGACTGCCATACGGCAACTTTAATAAACTCGCAAATGACTTCATGGCATCTCTTCTTGGCATTGACCAAAAACTCTTACCACTTCTTATGACAGGGTTGTGGAATATGATGTTATAATATAAAACTCAAACAAATCCAGGTGTCTTCGCTTCGGATATGTCTCGAATTTCTTCATCACTTAGAGTGAGCCCCCTTTGATGTTACCGGAAACTATCATTGTGGCTATTTTTGTGTACAATTTGTAAACTTTATAATGCAACCAATCACACGCAGAGTTGGAATCTTTTAAGGAATTAATCTATAAATAAATCTCAGACGCGACTATTTATAGAACAAACTTTACGATATATTTGTGAGAAATCACCTTCTTCGGCCTTCTTAACAAATTCATTAAATACATATATGCAGGACACTGAAACTTTATTATTTTGAGTAATACTGTCAGGGTCGGTGCCAGACTATTTTGAGCTAATACTTCCACATCCCAGTGCAAGAGACTGTGTAATAAAGTGGTGGTGGAGGCGTTCAACCCCAGGCACTTTTTTTTAATGGAGCGGTATTTGAAAGAAGGGCAAAAAAGTGATTTTTTTTTGGGGGGGGGGGGGGGGGGGGTTCGGCCAATATATTGGGCTGGACCGAAAGGCACTTACCCACCAAACAAAGCAACACCACTGAAGAGACCCATTTCGTAAGTTTAGTTAGTCAAGTTTCCTTGCTTTTGAGTTTACATCTACAAAAACGTTTACTCAAAATTATTCATGCTGTAGTGCAGTCGTGACAAGGTGCATCATAAAGGGTTTGAAAAAAACAGCAACATCAAACTGCTTAAATCCTTCGAAAATAATAATGCTTCGTTCACATAATGTCATTATGGTTAATTACATCCGAAAACATTCCCGTTTTATACAGATCAGTTATAGTAATACAATCAGATTATTCAAAAGTTCACTTGAGTGACTTGAGTAGTTTATGACAAAGATTTTTGTCTATATATAACTTTAAAAAAAATTATTGTTAATGAAAATAACTGGGTTTTTTTATACTCACCGCCCTTGCAGCAAAACCCGAGATAGCACACGAGTTGCATGCTGCTCTATCTGAAAATCTAAAAATATTTTTTTCTCCCCTCCTTATATTTAATTTCATGGTTACATTACCACTAATATCACTAATATCTTACTAACGTAAGACAATTTATGTTTATGTCCCTTGTTTAAAAGGAAAAAAAACAAATTTTGTGTGGGGGGGGGAATAGGGGGGAGTAGGGATGGGAGTAGGTTGGGGCTGGGATGTGACGTTGGAATTGGGAGCTACTAGAATGGCATGTAGTTGTCGCCCCTCTCCTTCCTCTCGAATATTTAACGTACATTGATTTAGCTGTTCGATTCTGAAACGCTATGATTAAAATTATCTTTAATTATGTATCCTACAGGCATCGCATTCAGTGTTTCTATCAACCATGTTTTGGGTGTCATCATTGCCCCCACCCTAACTGCAAGTCAACTGCCCACTCACCCCCCCCCCCCCCCCCACGGATAAAAATGTGTTAAAAATATTTTTTTATTACATTTTGATAAAGACTTGTAAATGACACCTTTCAACTATTAAAATTAGTGAAGTGGTATAACCAATGATATATAGCTACGGTTAATAGTGCTACAAAAAGAGAGGTATTTTAAGGATTGAAAGACACAAAGCATTATTTTATTTGACCATCAATTACTAGTCATCACTATAAGATACATTACTATGAGATACATTAGTATGAGATACATTAGTATGAGATACATTACTATGAGATACATCACTATGAGATACATCACTATGAGATACATTAGTATTAGATACATTACTATGAGATACATCACTATGAGATACATCACTATGAGATACATTAGTATGAGATACATTACTATGAGATACATCACTATGAGATACATCACTATGAGATACATCACTATGAGATACATCCCCATGAGATACATCACTATGAGATACATCACAATGAGAAACATCACTATGAGATACATTAGTATTAGATACATCACTATAAGATACATTACTATGAGATACATTAGTATGAGATACATTAGTATGAGATACATTACTATGAGATACATCACTATGAGATACATCACTATGAGATACATTAGTATTAGATACATTACTATGAGATACATCACTATGAGATACATCACTATGAGATACATTAGTATGAGATACATTACTATGAGATACATCACTATGAGATACATCACTATGAGATACATTACTATGAGATACATTACTATGAGATACATTACTATGAGATATATCACTATGAGATACATTACTATGGGATACATCACTATGAGATACATCACTATGAGATACAGTAACGTTGACAAAAATTTCTCAGTTCTACACAAGGTTAAATTCTACACAAGGTATTTAACCTTGTATCCTCACCCAGTTAAAAAGGAAATATTTGGTGGGGGAAAGTATAATAAAACAAGCGGTCAACAAGGGCAAACGTCAAGACAACTAGGGCAAACGTCAAGTCAACTAGGGCGACAGTCAAGTCAACTAGGGCAAACGTCAAGTCAACTAGGGCGACAGTCAAGTCAACTAGGGCGACAGTCAAGTCAACTAGGGTGACAGTCAAGACAACTAGAGCAAACGTCAAGTCAACTAGGGCGACAGTCAAGTCAACTAGGGTAATAGTCAAGTACAATATGGTGACAGTCATGTCAACTTGGACGGCAGTCAAGCCAACTAGGGCGACATTCCATCACTTGATGATATTTGACAGATATTTTCTTTAGACAGTGGGATGACATGAAAAAACAAGCGCAAAGCTGGACTAATATAGGCCAACGCTAAAACCATTTCCCCTCTATTTGAGGAAATTTGTTGATCATCCTCGCTTTTGTTGGAATCCTTAGATGAGTTGCCGTCCAAGGCATCCATGCTGGCTTTGGTGGGGATTGAACTTGAGTCAGTTTACACCTCTCGGCCACCCAGCACCAAATGGTGCACTAAAATTCAGTGAAAATTTATTAAGAGTTAGAAGAAAAAATTACAATATTCAACTTCCAAAACGTATAACCCAGGAGAAGCAGCACAGGAAAGGAAGCCATTAGGACTTACACTGGATTCAGTTAGTCAGTCTGATCAAGACTTTTTTTTTTGGTTGTTGCGACAATGCACTTTGGGTGATAGGAATTAACCTTCAAAATCTTTTGATCGTCCTAAAAAAAGGATACAAAAATATCACCCGTGCCGAGGCATTAAACCTAGTTTCTAAGGATAATAAGGACAGAACCAAACTTATCCTCACTTATCATCTTCATAATCTCGATGCTAAACACACTTTTCTTCTCTCGTGATCCTGATGCACACAAGCTTTTCTCACCACCCCATCCCCTCATAGTATTTAAACGCGATACGAATTTATATGATCTTCTAGAATCTAGATCATAGTCACCTCCGTGTCAACCGATTCTGATAGAAACCCTGGACACCTTTCGTTAGCGCGGTAAATCAAGTGACCTCCGCACACCTGGTTCGAATGTTGGATTGGCTAGTTAGCTATGGATAAAACCATGTCAAAAAGAGTAGGTTGTCCGTGAGCAGACCAGACAATTGAAAATAATTAGAATTGAAACTATCTTAGGGGTGGTTCGTAAATACGTCAGGCAAAAAAGGACCTTTTTTAGACTACCCCCCTTCCCCATGTCACTAAGGGCCACGCATTCTTTACCCTCCCCCCACGTGTTACGTCACACCTAAATAAAATCAAAACATACATACAATTTTCATAACTAAGCTAAGATTTTATTTTATTCTTTAACATTTTCCCAAAATAGATTAAGATGTTGTATTATTAGAAAACTGTGACGTAAAACACAAAAAAACGAAGTCATCCACGAGCCGAATGGAAAATAGCCACAACAGTTTTTGCGTCATTTTTCGATATGCGTAAAAGGTGTGAGCGACTGAGTTCATAGTACCTATAATACCTTAGGCAATTTCGACCTAAAATTAATGTTTTTAAAATTAATTGAATAAAGATTTCTCAACATTAGAATATTTTAGTTTTAAAAAAAAACGTGACGTCAATATTATATGACCCCCCTCTCCCCTGTCACAAAGTGTCACAGATTATCGACCTCTCCTCCCCCCTGAGCGTGACCTAATTTGCGAATGACCCCCTAATGTGATCTGATACCAATGTTCAAGAAATTTGTAAAAATGAGGAAAATAAATCAACGCCTTTGGCTTTTGTTTAACAATAACAATTATAACGTTATTGTTATATACATATTTTAAAATTAGGCATTGCTTTATTTTAAAATAAAAATAGTGAAAAATCACATTGAAGGGATTATGATATAATTTTAATAGAATATTGTTGAAAAAGTATTGAAGCTATGCGGCGCCCCCCCCCCCCCCAATGGGTACAGATTCGAGGGAACCCCTGAATTCTTTAGATAATCTGAATAATGCAAGCTAAAGAAGATAAGCCGGGAAAAAATATTTTAAAAAGTAAATGGTTTATTTAATATTACTGGATTTCTAAAAGCTTAGAGAATGTCATGACCGAAAGCCAATTTAGATGGGGGAAAATTTTTTCATGACAACGGACTGAAAAAAACTTTAACCAGTTTTTTCTGTATCGAATCTGGGTATTCACTAGTACTTGATGCGCACCGAACATTGTGTTTTATTGTGCGCGGTGTGTCGTGTGAGTTTGTTCAGTTATGCGTGATTATGACGTATGACAGTGTAAAAGAGTGACGAAAGAAACCAACCATTCACGGATCGCGACACTCTGTAGCACTGGTTCTCAACCTTTCTAATGCCGCGACCCTTTAATACAGTCCCGCATGTTGTGGCGACCCCCAGCCATAAAATTATTTTTGTTGCTTCTTCATAACTGTAGAGTATATGTGTTTTCCGATGGTCTTAGGCGACCCCTGGGAAAGGGTCGTTCGATCCCCCAAAGGGTCGCGACCCGCAGGTTGAGAACCGTTGCTCTAGAGGATGATCTTATTTTTTTTTTTAGATAAATTTTCGCCCTTCGGATCATTGCAACGACCTCACCCGGCTCACCGAGTGGTTTGAAACTCATGCTCTTAAGATAGTTTCTGAAAGTCTATATCTAATGTATGCAACTGCACTAAACCTTCAAGATAGCATGCACATAAGCTGCGGGGGTGAACACCTTAAATAAATAATCCTATTTATGGCAAACTCAGCCAACCAAGAGCATATCTCTCTGGTAAGAAATGCACTGGAAGAAGTGGAGGCCAACGCTAGAACAGGTCAACAGAACCATGGACTTAAATGGTGGATTCGAAGTGGATGTCAGTGCTAAAACAGGTCAACATTTGTGCTAATTGAGAAAATATGGGAGTCAAAGGAGCTGGCTATTTAAAGCAAAATTCAGAATTTTCAATACAAATGTCACAACAGTCCTACTATAGGGAGCCAAAACTTGGAGAATAGCACCGAGCATTACGCAGAAAGTACAGACCTTCATAAACACCTGCCTTAGAAAGATCCTGAACACCAAATGACCACATCACCAACAAAGACTTACTAGATAGGACATACCAGGAGCCTATTGCTGAAAACTTCATAAGGAAAAGGTGGAGGTGGATAGGGCACACTCTCCGCAAACCCCCAGATAAGATCACCAGACAATCTCTAAAATGAAATCCACAAGGAAAAAGAAAGAGAGGAAGCCCTAAAAATACATGGAGACGCGAGCAAGAGGCAGACACACAAAGTATGGAACACACATGAAAGCAAATGGAAAGGAACGCACAGGGCAGAGATGAATGGAAAATTCTTTTAGTTGCCCTATGCCCACGACGGGGTAGAAGGTATATGTAAGTAAGTACGTGTAATCTTGAGCGGCGGATGGGTCTGCCTTCTCCCAAGAATTTTTTTTTTCAAAATCAAGAGGTGCATTTTTTAGAGTATAATTGAATTCAATATTTCTGTTAGACTTTTTTTTTATCAGGGGAAGGACATTTTTAAGGTTCTGGGGAGGTAATATCGTTCCAGTGCCATACATAAACTGAATTCACTTTAGTTATGGCGTGCATTTTGGCGCATACTTGTAGCCATAATAATGATCAAAGACATCATTATTGCAGCACCAGCGAGATATGAACTAAATTCATTTCAGTTGTAGTGCCGTTGTTGGGGGGGGGGGGGGTATGCATTTTCCCTAGCTTAATATCGCCTATTAAATCTTTATATTAGTCCCCAGAAATTTTTGAAACATTCAAAATACAAGAACGAATGTTCGCCAATACTTTAAATTAGTTTTGCAACATTCTACACTTGGAGAGCAACGGAAGAGATGAGAGTTTTAAAAAATGCAGGTGTCACTTGGCCTTAGAAGTATACATTTCCCAATATTCAGTTGACTGAATTTTTTATTTGGAATTTCAAACTAGTATAAACTTTTATCAGATAAATTACTAATAGCCACTTAGATATACTTTAAAACATTTTATTTCCAAATCAACAGAATTTATTTTAAATTGACAAATTAGGAATACGTATTTTTTTCTTAAAAAATACCAACAAAAATGGAATTGGCATGATAATCTAAATGCCAGTTTACAAAAATCTTTTTTTAAAAAGCTTTCTGATAGATTCTAATCTATATAAAAAAAAAAATTTTAAAATCCGTGCAAATCGATGGGACAATGTTTATTTTTCTGATATTAAAAAAAAGGACAAAAGAAGTTGGGAATTTAATAAATAGAGGCTAATTATTTTTTAAACCTCTGTTATTCGGGGAAATTTTGTTACCAAAGTAGCACATCTACCAAAGTAGCACATCTACCAAGTAGCACATCTACCAAAGTAGCACATCTACCAAAGTAGCACATCTACCAAAGTAGCACATCTACCAAAGTAGCACATCTACCAAAGTAGCACATCTACCAAAGTAGCACATCTACCAAGTAGCACATCTACCAAAGTAGCACATCTACCAAAGTAGCACATCTACCAAAGTAGCACATCTACCAAAGTAACACATCTACCAAAGTAGCACATCTACCAAAGTAGCACATCTACCAAAGTAGCACATCTACCAAAGTAGCACATCTACCAAGTAGCACATCTACCAAAGTAGCACATCTACCAAAGTAGCACATCTACCAAAGTAGCACATCTACCAAAGTAGCACATCTACCAAAGTAACACATCTACCAAAGTAGCACATCTACCAAAGTAGCACATCTACCAAAGTAGCACATCTACCAAAGTAGCACATCTACCAAAGTAGCACATCTACCAAAGTAGCACATCTACCAAAGTAGCACATCTACCAAAGTAGCACATCTAAAGAAAACACAAACGCTTTCGATGAAATGTGCACTAGTTGCATTCGCCCGTTTTACTTTCTTAACAAGGTTTTTTTTCCCGGGGGTGGGGCGGGCTGCTGACTTGCTCCCCACGCCCTCCTCCGAATGCGTCTTAATATAGGAAGCGGCCTATTTTTGAAACAACAATATGGTATTTAGAATCGAATACTGTACATGTATCTCTATTCTCTTCTTCTTCTTCTCTTGTTCCTTTCTACCCCGTCTGGGGCATAGGCCGTCCACAAGAATTTTCCACTCATCATGGTACTGTGCTTTTCCTTTCCAATTGCTTCCAGGTGTGTCCCACATGCATCTAGATTTGCTTCAAATATTTGTTTGGATAATCAATTATCTTGATTTGCTTCAAATATATAGGCGGATAATCAATTATCTTGATTTGCTTCAAATATATAGGCGGATAATCAATTATCTTGATTTGCTTCAAATATATAGGCGGATAATCAATTATCTTGATTTGCTTCAAATATATAGGCGGATAATCAATTATCTTGATTTGCTTCAAATATATAGGCGGATAATCAATTATCTTGATTTGCTTCAAATATATAGGCGGATAATCAATTATCTTGATTTGCTTCAAATATATAGGCGGATAATCAATTATCTTGATTTGCTTCAAATATATAGGCGGATAATCAATTATATTGATATAGTGAATACTCAACTATCTTGAGATTAGCGATATTTTATGGGTGTTACTGTAAAAAAAAAAAAGCAAAATAAACAACAACAATACATTAAAAGATTTATAAGATAAAAATAAGATACGAATCTTTTATTGATCAAAACAAAAAAAAATATTTATTTTTTATTATATTGTACATATACATTTTCAGCACATAAAGAAAACATATTTTTAATAAAGTCGACATTTTCCAAAGTAAAACAATAATTGAAACACAAGACGTCTACATTTAATTATTTCTCTAGTGCAGTGGTCGGCCAACTCATTTGTCAAAAGAACCACACACACACACAAAAAATCAGCAGCAGGACGATTAAAAAATTTTGAGAGCCAAATGTCTTTTCAAGAACCTGCCAAGAAATATGTTTTTCGGAGTCAAAACCGATTTGTGGCCGCTGGCCGAGCCGCAGTCAGGTCGCTATAGAGCCGCATGCGGCTCGCGACCCGCGATTTGCCGACCACTGCTCTAGTGTAAAAGAAAAAGTCAATCATTGAACTCTCTTAGTCATAATGACTGTAAAGTATGTAAAAAAAAAAATTGGATTCTGTATTTGCTTTATTGTTTCCCGGGCGGCACTTTTTTTGTACTTGGAGTCAGAGGCATCGCTAGAAAGTTTGGCACCCGGGGACAATATTCATTTTAAAGAGCCCCCCCCCCCCCAACCCCTTTTTTTTTAACTCTCAGACCCACTATTTTTCTCAATAAAATAATATCAAAGCAAACTTTGGCGCCTCTAAATAGTCTGGCGCACAGGGATATCTGCCCCCCTCTTAGCTACGCCAATGTATGGAGGGGCGGATTTTTCAGCCAACTGCAGTTGTTCTTTTGGGTGGAAATGGGGCGGCTAACATCTTTTCCCAACTCCTGGGTGGCACTAACCATAGCTACGTCGCTGAAAACAAATTAACAATTTTACAAAGCTCAAACTTATTTTTATAATTTTATTTAAATTTTTTTTTGTGGACATTTCCAAGAAGAGTCAGAGCTAATAATAGAACTTTGCCCTATGCCTTTTACATACTCCTGCATAAATGTAAACAGGATGGTCGCCATGTTGACAACAAAGTACTGCCTTATGCAAGCCATAAAACTTCTACGAGGAAACTGCCAGGTAAAAATCACCACTCTCTGATATTATTAACACACCCATGTTCCATATACGTTTGTCTTTTATTCTAATTATTTTTAAAAAAATCAATTTAAACCTTGTTATCTCATGTTTACTCAATTTCTGTGTGAAACACTTTTTAAACTCCATTAAGATTGAATCTTGTCCACGCTTCTGCCACAATTCGGCACACCAATGACAAAGCCCTTTATAAGTTCAGATGACCTTGTACCCCCCCCCCCCCCAGTCATCTATGATACGTTGACTTGTTTAGTTGGTCACTGCATAGTTGCCTGTTGCAGTGTGTGTTCGTGACTCGGTTAGTCTGGTCACTACAAAGTTTTAGCCAGGCGCAGTTTGTGTTCTGGGGTGCTCAAGGTAGGAATGCCAAACAATTGTTCCTTAATTATGTATGAAACGTGTGGAGATAATAGATAATAAGGTTGGCGCTGACGGTGGAGTGACTCTAAACACTAGGCCCGAAATAACAACAGTGCGTAAGGTAGGCGTTATCTATGATTAACGTTAAACTGGTTTAAGGTATACGAGCCTGAGAGTAGAGCACACACTTTAATTAACACTATACTCGTGCGTGCTAGCACGCTTGTTAAGCTATGTATTTCTGCAACTTTGCGAACAATGTTTCTCCGAGAATTATTATTATTTTTTAAAATCGATATAAACAATTAAATGAAGAAATCTGGCGTTTAAACTGTACTAGTTTATACTCCGACAAACTATGGCGGCGCCTATGCGTGAACTTTCCTTCTTCTCAAGTCACTTGACACAACATGCATTCATGTAACGCACTTTATAAGAATGCCAATTAGTGACACCCTCCAGGTAATGTACAGCACATTCTTTTTCGCGCCCTTGAATTATTTGATATTCTAAGGTGCCTTACACTATTTTTCAACACAGATTTAGAAAATATTTAACAATAAACGCACTTCTGGCCAAGAGTTTCGTGCCCAGTGCCGCTTCTGCCGATTACTTGTCAGGTACCTTTAAGAATCTCATTTGGCACAGTTATTGGTTTTTTTTTTTTACGCGCCATTGAACTCATCATTACACCATGACACACCTAGAGAATTGTTATTCTGATTGATGATTCTGAAACAATGACATTATTTCAGAACCCATAGTTCTGAAATAATGTCATTGGACGACAAAAGATTTCACAATAATTTAAATGGTAGTTACATATTCTTCTCGGGGGATTTACTTTGACTAAGAACGTTCGAAACTCTCCAAAGCATTGCCAGCCGTTCGTGTTGGATTGTTTGGTTGTTGTCGTTTCAGTTCATTCAGATATCGATGAATGGTCTGACTGGGAAAATATACGAAAAGACGATGCGGTTTGAGCAACCAGAAAAAAATATCTTTTGGAAGTCACCCAGCCCTATGACCTGTTTTATAAGGGTTGTTATATAACTGTGTAAGCACTGGCATAGGCAGAGGTGGTTGTAAGCACTGGCATAGGCAGACGGGGGTTGTAAGCACTGGCATAGGCAGACGGGGGTTGTAAGCACTGGCATAGGCAGACGGGGGTTGTAAGCACTGGCATAGGCAGAGTTGGTTGTAAGCACTGGCATAGGCAGACGGGGGTTGTAAGCACTGGCATAGGGAGATGGTGTTATAAGCACTGGCAAAGGAAGAAGGGGTTGACGCATTGGCAGAGGCGTAACTGGGTTTTTGGTGCCCTTGGCTAATTAATTTTTTAAATAATAAAAATTAAAAAAATAGAGATTTAGCGGCGCCCTTTTCAACAGGGGCAGGCCGGCGCCCTTGGCAACAGCCCCAATGCCAAGCCGTTGTTACGCCTCTGCGCATTGGCTTAGAAGAGGGGGGAGCGGAGCGGACGTTCCACCCCTTGCGTGACTATATTTCTATAGATTGAGATGCGGCATTTTCTACCAACTTCAGAGTTTTTTCACGGAAGCGGTGTGACACACACACACACACACACACACAAAAGCTTGGCTTACCCCGAGCGGCACTAGGCCTAGGCTACGCCACTGGGTGGAGCCCTTTTTTTCGATCCACCACATGTACTATTTTGGTGTATGTGTCCTCTGTATATTTCATTGATTTTTGTAATTACGGGGTGGCTAAGCCAAAATCACACACCCTGAACAATGGTTACAAAAAAAAAGCAACAACAATAACGCACAATACATCAGCATGAGGACTCGAGGAGAGTGATCTGTCCTCGGCAGGGGCGTGCGGAAAAAAAAGGGTGGGGACATTTTATTTAGGCTTCACACAACCCTGGTCTTTGGTTCCAGGAGTTTCGTGCTCAGTGCCGCTTCTGCCGATTACTTGTCAGGTCCTCGGGTCAGCGTGCGCAATACTGGCCTTGCCCAGGCTCTTGCAACACTCAATAAGCCAATGATTTTTGTGTGTCTATGTTTCTGTGTTACTTGTTCTGTGCAGACATTGTCAGATGCAAGGCACACACGCAGCATACACCAGAAACCTTATAATTCAAACTAAAGACATATGGTTGAAATGCATCTTATCGTGGGCCGCCTACCAAAAGTTTAACTTTAACTTGATCTGTGACCAAGACATTGGGGTACAAAAGCTGCGTCCGGGGCAAAACCTTACTTGAGGCGCCCTTCCCCCCTAAAAGAATATTAATGCACCTATTTGCACGAGAAATGACTATTTTGGCGGCATCTGAAAAAGACACCCCTGCTTTGCACAACCCTGCCTGCGACCGGCCTTAACTCGAGAAAAACACATGTCTACAATGGGGTCAACATAAAGGAAGCTCGTGTACAAACAATTACAGAGACGAGACGGACCCACGCATACAACTGTCAATTAGTGACAGGTCACATTGCTCCGCTCAATTGGATGATGTTCTCATCGGTAACCTGATTAGTCCTGGGTTTTGGGTCTGTTTGTGCGTGTGCGGGGAGGGGGGATATCCCAGCTGTGATCAGCATTTAACTTCAAACGTCGTTCATCCACTCCTCCCCCAATTTTCCGTGGTAGACCGATATGGACTAGGATCTCTCGAGCCAAGTCATAGGCACCTGCAGTATAGTCTATAGGGAGCGGGTTGTTTGCGAAAATCTTGAACTAGCAATACTAGAAAAAGGATCTAAACATTTATTAAGACCCGTGAAACTTTTAGACAATATTAAAGACCGCGTCATTATGTAAAGAGGTCATATAGTTTTAAATGAGACTGCTTGGTATCTGACTAAGTCTTCTTACCCGCCCCTCCCCCACTAACCCCTTGCAAGAATTTTTGCCGAAGCTAATGGGACAGCATTGCACGGGACGAACTCGCGTTATTCATTTAACATTAAAGCGATTTGATATTTTTTTTAAAAAATTGCTATACGAATGAGGTTAATTAAATCAGCGATTCTCAACCCACGGGTCGCGTCGCCTTTTGGGGTCGGACGGCCCTCACACAGGTGTCGCCTAAGACCACCGGAAAGCACATATTTATGTAGTAGCATCGAAAATGATTTTATGGTTGGGGGGGGGGGGGTCATCACACCACGAAGAGCTGTATCAAAGGTTCGCGGCCTTGGGAAGGTTGAGAACCACTGGTGTAAATAATACCGCAGTTGAACGTGTTTCGCAGTTTAGGGGGAATGCCTAAGCGGGGGTTTAGATTTGGCGCTGAAGGCTGACAGAGGGATCTTTAAGTTATCTCGACAAAGCCAATAAACTCAAGAGCAATAAATAGCACCATTGAGAGGGTCTTAAACTCCCCCCCCCCCCCCATTTTTCTAAACTGATTTTTATTTATTTTCTAAGCAAGAAATTGTACAACCTTCTAAAACTATTTGGAGGCATCTTGTGGATAGTTAAAATCCTATTTTTAAAAAAAATGCTAAAATGTGGACACATTTGACACATTTATGCGACTTCCAGGAGGCTCGTGGAGTATGCGAAGTTTAAGCACTTATAGATCTTCGGGCCGTTATAAAACCCAAGGCAGTGGCGCAGCTAGAGTTAGAAATTTCCTACCCCATTCCACGCAATAAACTCTGCTGTTGACCCATCCAACCGGCCCATCCACCCCCTTCCCTACGCAACTGCCACCAGGCATTTACTGTCATGTATAACTGCAAAAATCAACATCGATTATTCCCTATAATTTGTCAAAAACTTTCGTTGAAAGAAGAAAAATAAATTATTTACATTAGCGTCCCTAAGGGGGTGGGGTGCGGGGTGCAGACCCAACTAGTTGACAACCTCGGAGGCGGGTGACACCAGAAGGAGAATATTTCAAATTTCACAGAGCTTGAATGGGTCGATATTGTAAGTATACCTGATCGTGTATAAATATAAGAACAGGATGCCAATGAAATGGGGTGTCGCCACGTAAGGGCTCCCCTATAACTGAGAGACATCAGACTAGGTTCTTGGGGACTCGGAGGTTGTCCATGGGGGGGGGGTAACTCCTAAAGAGGAGGGGTTGACACAATGAGTTTTCCGAAATCGGGGACAACCAACCCCTAGTGGCACCACTGAATAGCTACATTATGTTAAGTAAAAAAAATATAATTAAATTAAAAAGCCACTTTCTTTTTACTCAAAAGTTTGAAATAAATTATGTCCCGTGTAGGCGTAGGAGATTTTGTTTCCATTTTTACTAAAAGAATTTGGCCCCGGATTTTTGTAATGACAAAATTTTTCGTATACCGAACACTGGCACGGAAAGGTTGCACCCAAGAAGTCACTGCAAAGAAAACATGTTATGCACGTATGTTGCTTTTATTGACCATGTTGCTTTATTGCAGCGGTTCTTAAAATATTTTTTACTCCAGGCCAACTTTAATATTTTATTTACTTCCCTTGACATCTTTTCAAAGTTTTCCTGGTCTGTCAATAAATATGCTGTGCGGACCCCTCCTCCCCCTCGCCCCCATTTATCTAAATTCTGAGAAATACAGCTTTCCATTTGATACCAAATACGATGTGGTCGGGCGATTATAATAACATTTTACAGTTCTTAAATACATTGACCTCATGGCCTTCTATTCCTTTGTTTTTGATCTTGTAATTAATTGATAAACTTTGGACTTATTTTAACAAGAAGAAATGCATCTTGGAAGTCGGAGGGAGGGGGGAAGAGAGGTGGGTGACACCATGAGTTTACCGCACGGGTGACACCAATCCTAGCTATGCCACTGGGACTACTTGTAACATGTATATAGTAGGCCTACATGTAACAAATGTAACAAATATATATAGTAGGCCTACGTGAAACAAACTAATGTCAACACATGCGTCATTGTAACATAAGTACCATCCCTATTACCCACACTGATAAAATTTATAATATAACCGTAGTAAAATATCTTCCAGCGCGTGACATCTTCGTAACGTACATAAATAAAAACACAGATTTAAAAGCCTTACTTTTATGATATTTAAGTACTAGGAAATATCACCCGATGTTATTGAGATATCATAGCAGGCACTTTGCTATAGTTTCCACTGGCTACTGCGAAAACTCATCACAATTCCGTATTTTAAAATGATGATGCATCTATGTAATGATGTTTACGTTTCTAACATATTAAAAGTTTTAAAAATTATTATTCTGCTATATAATATACCCCTTTTCACGCCCGTAAACTAAATTTTAACCCCACTGTAAACATGACATTAAATTACCAAATCTAAATAATCACTAATTACATCATAATTGTCACTAAAGGATTTATTGACGGCCGATTTCTACGATAGAGAAATACTAGAGATGTCACGTATTTTTAGATTGTTAAATTTTGGGACTACCCTAACCCTCATCGTGTCCCTGAACTACAACTTGTATTTCTAAAAATTATGAAAATATAAATTTTACATTTACAACAAAAACTCCATGTGCCATTTTAAATACATTTTATAGTAACGGAATTTGAGATGCTGTTATCCTCATTAAAAGGTTATCAAACGCTTGCCTTTGTTTTTCCACTATATTATGACAAAATCGTAAAAGAAAGGATTCTTGTATCTAAAGAAGACTCTCTTAACCGTTTTTCACGTCTGTGACAGTCTTGGGTGTCTTTTTTTTATTACAGAAGTATTATTTATCATAACAATATGAACCAACTTAACTTTTTGCAAAGTAAAAACAAAAAATATAAAATATATTTTCCCTTTTTGAAGGAAAATCTTAATCCATCTCGATTTTTCAAAATAAATTTTCATGTCATTGTGTGTACAATGATTGGGTTTTGACATTCATAGGTACACTTATGTAAATTTACCCACGTTATATTAACGCCATTGATTTTCTTACTTGTCAAACACATGTTTATTCGTAAAAAGAGAATGTAACATATCTTTTTCACAACTGCAATTTCATTGGATTTAAAGATATTCTCATCCACGTAAAAATGTACAAAGCCTTTTCATACCCCGATAAGTATGTTACTTAAGAAGGTTAATTATTTATCAAATTAATTCCTTTGTTCTGAGGCTTATCTTGTGCTGCCTGGGGCTTATCTTGTGCTGCCTGGGGCTTATCTTGTGCTGCCTGGGGCTTATCTTGTGCTGCCTGAGGCTTATCTTGTGCTGCCTGAGGCTTATCTTGTGCTGTCTGAGGCTTATCTTGTGCTGTCTGAGGCTTATCTTGTGCTGCCTGGGGCTTATCTTGTGCTGCCTGTGGCAAAATAAAAGTATCCAATCCATTCCATTCCACACCCAGATTTTAATACAAATTAATAAAATCATCAACGGATTGTAGATCCCTACGTACGCAAACCACATTGTTTGAACTTCATATGGTTTGTTCTAACTTGGATGAGTGATAATTGCATTAGTGATTGTTAGTTGCCTTTGTAGTTTCGTTGCCCCGATTGAATCAAACTGCATTTTATTGTAAAAAGTATATTTAAAGATGACCTTCTAAATTATTTATAAATTTAATAAAAGTTTATTTTTGGAATGGAAAAAAACAAAACTTATTGAATGTTAAAAATAAATCGTAAATTTTGTTTTTTATTATTATAGACAATTTGATTAATGTGATTACTATGTAATTTTTAGATAAAAGTATTTTTATTAATTTAAAAAAAAAAAACTTTCAGACAAGAATAAAATGCTTAAAATAGTTCCTTCATTGTTTTTTAAAATGTATTTGTAATTTATAATTATAATACTTAAACATTTAATAAAATAAAAGTTGACACATTTTAGTTTTTGTACATTTAAATTTATTCGACTTCTGTAAAATAAAACGAAATAATTATCACTGTTTTTAAGAATTCGAAAGAATTAAACTCTTTGGCGTTATGGTCAGCCTAGCTTATTCGTGTATAAATAAGACTATAATTAGTAAAATAATTAATATGTGGTAATAGTGCATTTAATCTGCCCTCGGAGCTTTACAGAAAGTATGCCAAAAAGCTAGTAAATGTAGTATCTGTTAGTCAAATGAGTTCTCTGATAAATACTAAGATACAGAGGCGTGTGAAGGGGGTGTAGAGGGTGCGGTCCGATGTGGCTGGGACTTTTTAAAAATCTTATTATGGAGGGGCGGCTTTTTCGGCGAACTGCTGAGTTTTTATTTTCATGGAGAGGGGGCAGCTAAAATCATGACACGCCGCGGCCGACACCATCCCTAGTTACGCCACTGCTAAGATAGTGTAATACTTAATTACACATAGGTTGCTGTTGTTCTGGAGAGGAAGCTTTCTTCGAGGACTCAGGTCTAAACACTTCAGTAATTATCAATGACAAATCTATTGCTAAGGGGGTAAACGAAAATGTACATATTTTTTTCTAACACTTATCAACCAAAATCTACTATTTCAGATCACTGCCGTGATATTAAAATGGGCTTCCTCCTTCTGCTGACCATCGTCCACTATGTGCTCCACACCACCGCGGGCGGCGATACAAAGGTCCTCCTGGTCTCGATGGACGGCTTCAGGAACGACTACCTCACTAAAACCAAGACGCCCAACTTCGATAAGCTGATCGCCTCGGGAGTGACCATGACCTACATGAACAACTCCTTCGTCACCAACACGTTCCCCTGTCATTACACCATGGCCACGGGTACGGTAACCAACAAATAGTGACATAGCACTACACAATGGCCGACGGCACGGTTATAACTACTAACAGTTGCGTAATTCACTACTTTATCTCCCCTAATACGATAAGAGACAAAAATCTCATTTCTTTTCAAACAAATCATCAACAAACAATGATGAAGGTTACGTGTTATGAGGGATGATGTGTTATGTTACACGCATAGCCCGCCTTCCACGTGCATGACCCCTCGTGAACTCTCGTGACCGCCTTTGAAGCGTGGCTAACAAAAACGTTCCCTTGTTTACAAAAAGCTTCGTTATTCAGAACCGTATAGAAGGATCTGGATAAAACGGGAAAGCAAAACAATGCATTAGACGGTTCTAGACATTAGTAGGAAATGCCTATAAAAAGGGCTGACCGATAGAGAAAGGGAGACATTTTCTTTTGATCACGAGTCGTGCAATGTGTCACTTTGTTGTGTGTAGATTTTTTCTATTTCCTCGTTGTACCATTTTGTGCTCGTTGTATTTTTATATACAGTACCAGTACCAGCAAATCTGTAAGTTTATAATTTTAATCACATTTCTTTTGCTGTTATCATTTAATTGACGTTCACAAATTAAAAAGTTATTAATTGTAATTAGCTCTGGCCTTGATTGTCGTTTTATTTGTTATTATTTTTAAAACAAACTTTGGTATCGTCCTTTATTATGGACTGTTTCTAGAACGAGCCATAGAATAAAATTAAGAGATTAAATTCTCCATTTATAACGGTCCGTAATATTACGAAAGCTCCCTAGGAAAGCTAACCTCTCAAAGTTTCGCTGATCGTCGATGTACTGATTCTGAAATAATTTGGGATCGAAATTTTAACGAAGTTCAAAACAGTGGAGCAACGCTATTCAATCGAATACACTGTTACGATTTCAGTGACACCCAACCGTCTCATAATCATGCTATTAGAAGGTTTTGTCACGAAATAAATAAAAAAACGCTGTTTGTAGCTAATTAAGTGATAACATTATAGTCACTATTGATAAAAGGAAATTTTATTTTTTTTTAAAGTGAATAAGTCAGTGAACAGAGTTCTGCAAGCGCCATGTACATGCAGACCTGTTTACTCTTACGAATTTGGCGTACCATGTACGATTTTAAGAGTTTGAGGGTAAACAGGTCTGTACATGTTACAATTTTTAGGGCTGCTTTACTTATTTGCATTTAAAATTGCAATAAAAACTTATGTTTTTGAGATGACTTCCTGTGGTGCTTTGAAACGGTACCACATTCTTTAAATTTCTCAAACGATATTCCATAGATTGACGATGTTATATTTGTCCAGGTTTATATCCAGAGACACACGGCATTTTGGCCAACACCATGTACGACCCGGAGTTTGACAGCACCTTCACCATGGCGAACACGGAGTCCCGATGGTGGGAGGGAGGGGAACCGATCTGGATCACGGCAGTCAAAAATGGCCTCAAGTCAGGTGAGTCGCCGTGTGAGATGAAGAGAAGTCATCAGGGATGTGGGTGGCTAAGTGTTCCCGAGGAGCAGCTTAGTCAGTGTAGCAAGCCTGACTCACATTTCGCTACTGTAACGTAAGTATTGTAAAGGTTAAATGTGACAAAATCTAGCATGTATGTGACATAAGGGGTCGAAGGCAATATAATTTTAAATATAAAATGAATAAATTATCATTATGGTATGCAGAGTTGTATGACAGTTGGAGGCCCGCCTTCCCCCGCGTATTGTTGATAGTTTTATTTTTTATATATCACAACTTTGAGCCATTTAATTATCGGAGGACCCCTGCAGCCTCTGAGTTTGTAGGGTCCACCCGATGGATCTACCGTAATGTAGTGGGTATATGTTGGGTATTGTAGCAGGATAACTAACTTTGCTTTTTTTAATGTAATGGCTGAATGGTCGTGTTCGATGCAAGGGGTAAATGGGGAAACATGTACCATGGATAGCGGCACCCTGCCTATGTAAGGGGACAAACGAGATATGCCATGTACTTAAATATACCCCCACCCCTTGTCCAATGTCCACCCCCTAATTTCTCCACTCTCACTCGCTTAGGAGTGTACTTCTGGCCTGGGAGTGAGGCCGCCATCCATGATCTCAAGGCAACTGAATGGAGGAAGTACAACCAGACGGTCCCCTATGAGGTGCGCGTGGACACCGTAGTGTCGTGGCTATCTGAAGGAAAAATTGACCTGGGCGTTATGTATTTCCATGAGCCGGATTCATCTGGTCACCGTCTCGGACCTGACGACCCCAAGTTACTGCCGGTCATTGAGGACATGGACAGAATTTTAGGATATTTGATGCAGAAAATAGAGAACTCTGGGCTCAAGGTTAGGGACCTTTCCACCTGGTATACCCATCAGTTACCCTTTTTTAATTTTTTTTTTTTAATGAAAACTTCAAAACGGTTGTTACTTAATAATTTCTGTCTCGCTCTCTATGCGTTATTTGATAGGGGGCTGAAAATTTTGGAAGCATGGAATTATGAATTTATACGTAACTCTAACCACTGAGTCGGTGAAGGTCATCTGCGAGAATGCCCCACGACTCCCAAGGCATCTAATCAATAAGCTGTGATTAAAATTCCCGCTTTAATGTGTAGCGTATGTGGCTCTTTGACTATATTAAATTTGTGGACGGTCGATACTCAGATGTGTGTGAACATGCGACATTTTAAAATTCTAATATTTATGATACTGCCTAAAAAATCTCTATACAAAAAGAGAAGAAATTCTGAAGGGGAAAAATGGATAAAGTGATAAAGAGTTAATTAAATTGTTATTAAATGGACCTTGACATGGTCAACCGCAGGATCTATTTATTTTTTTAAAGTGTTACTAAAAGGATTACTACGTGCCGAGGAGCAATACAGGGCGGAAGCAGCTGTAAAGAGAGCGCAGAGGAAGGCCATAAACACTGCTCTACCGCATTCGTGTGTGGGACATGCAAAAGAGACTGCCACTCGAGGATCGGTCTCACCAGCCACACCAAGAGCAGCAATCAGAAAAGATAAATCTATCGTCTCTCGTAGACGGAAAGACGCCATACATAGGGTGGGGTGGGGGTCGATAATGTTTGAGGGCCTTCGTCCCTTTATATGAAATCATATTATGAAATTGAGAAATATGTTTGATTGTTGTTGTTGTATATTTTATATTTCATTAAGTCAACCACCCGCGTAGCAGAAATGAAATAAACACTTCTTTATATTTTATGCCAGGACAAAGTCAACGTGATTGTAACCAGTGACCATGGCATGACCGAAATAGACTTAATGAATAGGGTAAGTCATGGCCCACTGTTGGCCTAATATATATGCAAGGGATGTGCCAATTAAACAAGATAGTAAGAAAGAAAAGATACTCTACTCAATGTCAGAATCAGTGGCGTGGGGAAAAAGGGGGTGGGGGTGGTTTGCGGTGGTAGCGCTTTTCATCTTTATATTCAAGGCAGCATTTTCGAAAACGAGGGAGTTTATTTCGTGGGATGGGGTGGCAAAAAGCGTGCTTCCCCGGGTGGCACTAACCCTAGCTAAGCCACTGGTAAGAATCAAGGGGGAAAAAAAAAAAAAAAAAAAAAAAAGAAAGAAAGAAAGAAGAAAAGCAAAGCTACCTTTAAACCAGTTTAGACAAGAAAACTAAGCCATTATTAATTAACTTTAAAAAAACTATTCAACTATAAATAAATATCGCATTCTTTTATTCTCTAAAATATTAGATTTTTAATTTATCTAATTGACTTCCATACCAACTAACTATATAGGCCAGCTTTTCTGTTTGCCAATGAAGATGACGGTCCTTTCATAACCGTCTTTCAAAACATTTCAGGTGGTCGACATCTCCAGGCATGCCAACAGCAGCATCTTAAAGTCTGCGGTCGATCAAGGGTCGTCCTCACACATGCGGCCACAGGATGGGAAGGACAGGGAGCTCGTGGCTGCCCTGTCAGGCGTGGAACACCTCCACGTGTTTCTGAAGGAAGATATCCCAGAACGGTTCCACCTGAAGAACAACAGGAGAGTGATGCCGGTCTTTGCCTACGCCGACGAAGGTTGGATGATCACCACCGTGAGTCTTTACGTCACTGTCCGTCTGCTAGTACTGCAAGCTCGTATCCGGAAATTGTTTCAAAGAAATTTCGTCGACGGAAATTTGACCGATCGGAAATTTCGTCGAATCTTTTTTTCAGTTCACACGTTAAATTTTTGTGTCAAATTTCCCTTTGAATGCATTATTTTGTTTTACTATATAGTATAGTGCTTTCTGATGCTGTTCTTTTCCATCCTTGGATTCCCATCTGCTGTAGATCTTTTTCCACACCATCCATCCATCTAAGGCCGCGATCTGCCATTGAGACGTTTTCCTCGGGATTTTTGTTAGTGAACTCTCTTCCCTCCTCTGTCATTTGGCATTCTTTCTACGAAGTGGCTATTGGTACCCGGGTACCAGAATTGAGAGATTAGTATTAAAAAACGATTTAAAATATTATTGTCGGGTTTGTAAGACCATATGAGATATCAAATCAAAGATAATTGAATGGACTATACGTTTGTAAACTTAATTCTTCATTTAAACTAAAATAAACTACTACAAATGACATCCGAATAGCATCAGTCAAAATAGACCAGGACACGCAGCGCCACCATCCGCACCCGGGTAACATTAGACTCAATGCTATTCGGATGTCATTTGTGGTAGTTTATTTTAATAAAAATGAAGAATTAAGATTACAAACATATAGTACATACAATTATCTTTCATTTGATACCTGATTTTGTCTTACAAACCCGACAATAATATTTTAAATCGTTTTTTAATCCCAACCTCTCAATTCTGGTATCCGGGTACCGATAGGTGCATCCTTCTTTCTAAGTGTCCCGCCCAGCGCAGTCTACACTTCTTGTTTATTACACCAGCAAGGGGTTCACAAAATCAAGGCTCTAGTATAGCGTAGCTAGGGTTAATGCACCTGGGCCGGGCTAAGCTTTTTGTTACCACACTGCACTAAAAAATCCAAATCCTACAACCCATTTAACAAGGAAACATTTCCATCGACAATTTATTTTTAAAAAATCATCTTCATAAAATCATTTCATTTGTACCCAACAGAACGCTACAGCGAGCGCCGAGCGTGCCAACAGCTCCAAGGGCAGTCACGGGTACGACAACGAACTCGTCAACATGAAACCCATCTTCATCGCCAGTGGGCCGGCTTTCAAGGTCAACGCAACAGTTGACCCCATTCGGTCCGTCGATATTTATCCACTCATCTGTCACTTACTGAAGATAACAGCCGCACCTAATAATGGATCCCTGGACAGAGGGAGAACACTGCTGAGCTCAAGTCTTATAGTGGTCCAGTCCTCGCAGGGCTCAACCAACCAATCTGTTTGGGTGACGGCTTCCTGCGGGCTTGTTTTAATCTTGGCGTGGCTCAACATCTATGAATTGAAATGTTAAGAGTTTTTGTGTTTTTTTAAAAATCGCGTAAACATGTATTATCTATTGATCTATTTTTGTCAATGACTGAGCTTTAATTGTGCACCAACAGACAATAAATCTTATCAACTTGTTTTTTGTTACATTAAATATTAATATCATGTTCAATGTGGTTCTTAATTATTTTTTGTTTTGGTTTTTGTTTGTAACATTTTGTAAATCTTAACATTAAAATACAAGGGTTACATTACCGCTGGTATCTTAAGAATGTAACGACTATTTCTGTTTATGTCCCTTTTTTAGGAGAAATAAAAATGATATTCTTTTGCGAGGGGTGGGGGTCGCTTAGGGTTGGGGGTCGCTTAGGGTTAGGGATCGCTTAGGGTTGGGCTGTCACGTAGGAATTGTGACCCACTAAAATGGCTTCCAGTGGATGTATTTGTTAGCCCTTCTTCTCTTCCTCTCGGATATTTAACGTACATCGAATCAGTTATCTGATTCTGAAACGACGCTATATATTAAAATTATATATTTAATTATGTAAAGGTGTCGGATTGAGGTTTTCTTTTCCTCCAAATATCTCACCTCTGGAGTCATTGCCCACACCCCCCACCTCCCCCGTGTCTGCCTTGGTAAAGGCAAAGCAGGCAACTGCTTGTGATCGACTCTCCCAAGATATTCTCTTTGTACAAACCACGCCCTCAAGGGGATAACCTATCTCAGGCCCGCACAACTCAAAGTGTAAGGCGGGCCGTAATACTTTTCGAAAAACTGGTGCGCGCAGAATGAAAATAGGACGGGTTGGAACGCTATTAAGAAAATTATAATAAATAATAGTATTTTCGTTTCTTCGCGGGCCGTAAAGTGGGCGCTGGCGGGCCGCATGTGGCCCGCAGGCCGTATGTTGTGGCAGGCCTGACCTAGCTATTTAAATAAAACTAGATTTTAACAAGGTGCAGTTTTTTTTTTACACCGAATCATGGTGGGTCCACGGGTTACAAAACAAAAACAAAAATAAAAAAATACAAAAATTAATATTAATCCATTTTCAAAATTCTATGTCATCACAAAATGACGTCAACTCTTAAATTAAATTAGGATGGGTGTTAAATGTACCATGTCACATGCTATAAAAGTATCAGGGGCGTCTACACATTGGGGGTGGGGGAAGCAACTGTCTTCAATACCCCCCTCCACCACCACCACCACCATCACTCTTTTGCCAGCTTTTGAATACCTCCAGGTCACAAAACTAATAAGGAAGAGTAAAATAATAATCATTTTTTAAAAATTATATTCTTATGAGGTATGGTTGGGGGATGCGGGGGGGGGGGGGCTAGTTAAAAGGTCGTCTATCCACTTGTAGATCACGAAACAACATTGATTTACATTTGAGCGCATCCACAATTTCCGGAACGACGCGAAGTCAGTGAACGACATCACAAGTACCAATTAGTTCCTTGCAGAGGCGTATCTGGGTTTTTGACGCCCTTGGCTAATTTATTTTTGGCGCCCTTGATATTTAAATAAAAATTTAAAAATTAGAGATTTAGCGGCGCCACTTTTGAAATGGCCATTAGTTAAAAGCCATTTTTTTCCCCACCATAATATATTAGTAAGGGTCACTTTGCTTCTATATGTATGTGGTCGTGATCTGAGAACGCTTGTGAACCTGTGTACTAGAGCTACCGAGCGCAGTTAACTGGATTTTACAGGCCCTGGCTTATAGCGACAATCTGTGACAATCAGTGACAATCTGTGACAATCTGTGACAATCTGATACTTGCAGAAATATTAAAAAAAAAAAGATTTTAAAAGGTGTATTCTAAAAAGTTTCCCTGGAAGTCTTTTTGTTTGCTCAATATCGTGAGGAATCCCGGCAGAGCAACCTTATACCAAACCCATTGGTTCTCAAAGGCATGAGATATACGTGTGAGATCTGGGCCTACAAAATACCTATTCTTTGTACTGTTTTATTTACTAAGCGTCACGTGATATTTAAAGTATTAACTAATCAGAAAAAGCAAACATCACCTCGGCATGTAGGCAGACTTCTTTCGTAAACCTACTTCTGTATGACCTGCCTAAAACTTTTGGCCTGTACTATTCAAAGAAAACTAAATCTACACTCTCTCTGTTACTCCGTCTCTTTTTTCTCTCTCTTCCTCCTCTCTATCCTCTCTCTCTCTCTCGTCCTATCTATCTATGTTCCTCGCTCTTTCTTCCCCCCTCTCTCTCTTACTAACTAACTAACCACCACTTTTCATAAAATCTCTCTCTCTCTCCAAATCACGCTCATAAAGTTTCTGTCTTTCTTCCTCTCTCTTCCTCTCTCCATATCACTCTCTTCCTCTTCCCTCAGTCACTCTAATTTTTCCCCCATCTCTCTCTTCATTTCTCTCCTCAACCTCTCTCTCCTTTCCCTTATCTCCCCTCTCCTTCTCTTTCTGTCTCCCCCTCTATCATCCCCCCCCTTCACCTCTCTTCCATCCCTCCCCCACCCCCCCCTCTCTCTCTCAACCTACAACTCTAATTCTTTCCCCTCCAAATCTCTTACTACAAATACGTTCATTTCTCAGTGAAGTTTTGAAGTTCACATCGATACCAAATACTATTCAGGCTTCCTTTAGGGCTTCTCTCATAACTCTGTACTAAAAAAAAGACTTACCGAGAAACAGCACATCCTAGAAAGATGATTTTTACGCCACACCCCCACCCCCCCCCCCCCCAAAACACCCTGAATGCTGGTGCCCGGGGGCGAGTTCCTCTTTTGCCACCATTACGCTCGGCTCTGCTTGTCGTGTATACGAATTAAAGGAAATGATGCTTACATCTGTATTAAAATGATCAAAATAACTTATGTGATCTAACACTGTGCACAAACGTTGGCCCCGGGTGTTCTTGTTCTCCCAAGACATCTCCCAAGACATCTCCAAAGACATCTCCCAAGACATCTCCCAAGGCATAAAATAAACACCGGCGTGCTTGGAGGTGGAGAAAATAAAAGCGGTGCGCTACATTTGCGCCATGCACATTTGGGACACAAGAAATTTATTTGTACATTTCTAAAAAAAAATATTAAAATTAACGAAGCTTTTCTGGTATTGAGCCCCCATCAACGAAGCGTATACGTTGATAGCCTGAGTTAGACAGAGCGTAGAGCCACGTAGTATTATGACGTCATTCGTGCTGTAAAACGTTTACGGATTTGAGAAGGAAAAAATAAACGTATTATTATGGTTGAAATTACATTTTTTTTTCGATGTCACCTTAAAGTCTCCTAAGGGTCACAGAAAACCATTAAAATTATTGTCTTCTCCCGATGCTGGGGAGGGGCGGTAGAAAAGGTTGGAGGGGACGGGGCTATCTAAGGCCATGAATGGAATCTAACAAAAGGCACAGCAGCTCCCAGCCGCCTTGAAATGACCCCCCCCCCACCCTTTTCCATTCCCAATCCAGCAATGTATTTCTGGACATTGTGTACCTATAGATTTCGAATGCATGTATGTCGCATGGAAATTTAAAAATATTTTTTTTCTTTGAAGAAGCTTTTAAATGGTTGAAATTCTTTGGGAGTGAGAAACATATCAAACCTAGATTTTTCAGTATTGTAATTAAGGACATATTTGAAGCCTTGATTGAAATTGTAACTCAAACGATAAGAGAAACATTCAAAATGTAAACTTAGAAGATGACTATTTCACTTATATATATATAAGTCTATCGTTTTAAAAGTGGCGACCCCAACAAAAATCCTTTCCAGGACTCTCGCCTCCCGTGTGCTAGAACCCTGTGCTCTACCATCTTGATCATCTCAAGATGTTAATGTATCAAACTACCTTTAATTCATGAAACTTAAAAAAAAAAATTTAACTACTTATAGGCTATATATATAGATACATGTATTAACTTTCATATATATATATATATATATATATATATATATATATATATATATATATATATATTGGTTTAATTTTCAAGTCAATCCGTTGTAACAAGTTGTTAGAAAAACCGGCTTATAAAAAAAATTAGGTGACAGATTCGAAACTATGCTTTACGACCGCTAAAGAATGCATATTATAAGCCAGTTATTTTACAACCAGAGACAAGCGTTAGAAAATAAGGCAACCAACACCACGTGATCAATCTCATCCATTAATAGACTAAACAAATTTCAGAACTGTTAAAATCAAATCATGTCACGTTTAATCAAGTTTACATTAAATCATAAACTAAATTAATTTCATCCCGGGATTTCCCCTGGAAATTCCGCCCCCCACCTTTTTCACCCCGCACACACACTCTTTAACACTTCTTTTATCACTAATGCTTATTTTCGCCACTTAGGTTTCTTTCCTTCCTTCCCCCCCCCCCCCCCCCCACATTTAAATTTAAAAAATCTAAGACTTCTTAATAACTAGATCAGAAGAGTTGGTTCAGATTTTATTTCAGCTAAACCCTGTTTTTTTGAATGTGTCATTTTGTTCTGCAAGAGAGGGGATTTATTTATTTTTTTTAAAAATCCCAAGCCAAGTTGATTATAATCTGATAACTTTGGGCGTGTTTTTTTTTTCCACCAGTTTTTTTTCCACCAGTTTTTTCCACCAGTTTCTTTTCCACCAGTTTTTATTCCACCAGTTTTTTTTCCACCAGTTTTTTTTCCCACCAGTTTTTTTCCCACCAGTTTTTTTTTCCACCAATTTTTTTTCCACCAGTTTTTTTCCCACCAGTTTTTTTTCCACCAGTTTATTTTTCCACCAGTTTTTTTTCCCACCAGGTTTTTTTCCACCAGTTTTGTTTCCACCAGTTTTTTTTCACCAGTTTTTTTTCCACCAGTTTTTGGTTTTCCACCAGTATAGAAACATCTCTCTGGTAACAGTATAGTTATATTGCAGATGGGTGTAATTTGGTGTAATGTTTCGATAAACTGTTTGAAGATCAATAAAAATGTATTGGATTTTTTACAAACTTTTATTTAGCTTTCGATTTTTTAATATATATTTTTTTTTATCAATTTGTATGCCTGCTGGTCTGTGTCAATTTATGTTACTCAGTTTTGACCCCCTTCCTGATCTTCGGTTAAGCTGAAACTTTGAAGATTTACCCAGCCCCGATGTCAATAAAAACCTTCTTGTTCAGTAGGTCACCTGTTACCTCCACTGAACATTGAGTCACCTCTGCTGGTCAAATCTTGCGTCTCGATTTTGAAACACTTCCTGGTCCCCAACATGAGCTGACACTTACCCGCCGACGTTGACAATACAAATGGCTATCATAACTCCGCCAACAGTGACATCCGAATAACATAAGTTACAATGGACCCAGACGCCATTCGCACCCGGGTACCATTAGACTCAATGCTATTCGGATGTCATTTGTGGTAGTTAATTTTAGTAAAACTGAAGAATTAAGTTTACAAACGTATAGTCCATTCAATTATCTTTCATTTGATACATTATTTGGTCTTACAACCAACCAATGATATTTGTAATCGTTTTTTAATCCCAACCTCTCAATTCTGGTACCCGGGTACCAATAGGTGCAGCCTAATAGTTTGTTTGTTTTGTTGCTTTTTTTAATCGCACCAAGATTTTCTTACAATTAAACTTGTATACGATAGTAAAAGCACGAGTGTCAAACATGGATTGAAAAGATATAAAAACTTTATGATACAATACACAGTGGTATTCAACAAACATGGAGACTGCTGTCACAGCTATTTTGTGATTTTCTTCAATGGTGTAGAGCGTAACTTCCCACTTCCGCATCGTGATACCCTTGAGATAGAGGATGGTAGCTCTGCTCTCATGATATATTCTAATTAAGCTCTACGAATTCGACTATCCGTTCTGGGAGCAAAAAACCAACCCATCGTGTGATCGTCAGCACCTGAAGAAGACTTGCCGTTTTCTTCCTCTGCATAGCCATTTGGGTCAAGAGAATTCACGCAGAACGGCGTTTACAAGAGACATGATAATCGTTTTTAAGAACGTGAAATAATCATGGGTGGGTGTTAAAAGGCGTGTTTGAGTGGGTGAAAATAATAACATTTATTTTTTTCGTAACCCGATCACGCAAAGTTGTGGGGGGGGGGGGGGGGGGGTAAAGCCGATGTGGTGATAGATTTAATATTCATTATTTGCGATTTCCATAAAGAAAATTGCGATAGTTTCTCTTTGATGCCGAGTATTTTTTCTTGCAGAGGCGTAGCGCTTGGGGGGGGGCAGGGGGGGGACAAATGTCCCCAGGTGCAAGCTAGTTAGGGGCGCCAAAATGGGCTTTGATATTGTTTTATTGATGAAAATGATGGATTTGAAAGTTGAAAAAAAGAAAAGGGGGGCGCTTTAAAATCAATCTTGTCCCCGGGCGCCAAACACTCTCGCTACGCCTCTGTTTTTCCCTGTAGAATTTCTTTTCATGTTTGACGCCCCATTACTTTGTTAGACATAATAAATTGTAAGAACATCCTGATGTGTCCCAAGAGAATGATTACATTCTACTTTTCATTGCAGTTTAATAAAAGGTTGTTTTAAATAGTTCTTTTTTGATATTTTTCTTTCAAACACAAATTAATGAAACATGCAGACTGACATACGACCACTAAACAGAAATGAATTGCGTGACAATATAAGACAGCGGTTTCTCAACCTGTGGGTCGAACGACCATTTTCCAGGGGTCGCCTAAGACCATTGGGAAACACACACACTCTACAGTTAAGAAGAGCAACGAAAATAACTTTGTTGTTGGGGGTGGCCACAACATGAGGAACTGAATTAAAGGGGCGAGGCATTGGGAAGGTTGAGAACCACTGATATAAGACGATAGTTGACGGACTGCAGTCAAGTTGTGTAAATAAAAATATAAGAACAGGTTATGCTAAACTTGAATTCCTGCAATCCTACTTACAGCAACAAAAAGGAAATCTCTAAATTTTAAAAAAAAATTTTTTACTGTCACTGATACATTTTATATTTTCTTTTTGTCTTATTTTCTGATGCAGGCTCTATGCCGAAACGACAGTATAAGGATGAAGTCACTTGACCGCGTTGGCCAGATTATCTGAGAACACAATCTCAAACACGAATATTCCAAGACCGGCTGATGCACAGGCCAGCTCTCAAATAAAAGAGGGTTCAGGAAACCTAAGCTTGTCTTTTACTTTTACCGCTAAAAACTGACTTTAAATAGTTGAGTGTCTGAAATAAGAGCAAGCAGTGGCGCCGAAAATGGGTGCGTCCGCACACAGGGCGGCACTTTAAGCTACGCCACTGATTAACAATTTTACAGAACTTGAACTCATTTATTGACAAGACATTTCCAGAAAGAATCAGAGCTAATAATAGAACTTTGCCCTATTACTTTTACATACTCCTGCATAAATGTAAACAGGATGGTCGCAATGCATGAAGACATGTACGGCCTTCAACAAGCCATACAATTTCTACAAAAGAAAAAAAATGCGTGGTATTTTCATGACTCTAGGACAGGGTGGCCGAACTTTCTTACCCAATTAAAAGTTAGTGTTGTAGGAAGAGTGGGGGGTGGGGGGTCCGCCCCTGTTTGCACTTTTTTTCTCTATGGCGGTGGGCGGCATGTTCGAACAAGGGCAACGAAAAGAAAGAGATTTTAGGAATCAAAATACGCTTGGCATAATTTTAATATCAATTACTACTTACTATTATGAGATACTGAACTCTGAAATCATTGGCTACATTCTATTCAGTGTATTTAGCTTTTCATTGTGACCCATAAAAAATGCTTTGTTTGACCTTAAATATTTATGTTGTGTGGACCGGCAACGTAAGGCCCGCGGACCAGCTGTCCATGGACCACCATTTGGGGAACGCTGGTCTAAAAGCATGAACAATTAGCCTACTGGGGGCAGTATGAAAACTTAGCCTACTGGGGGCAGTATGAACCATTAGCCTACTGGGGGCAGTATGAACAATTAGCCTATTGGGAGCAGTATGAACAATTAGCCTACTGGGGGCAGTATGAACAAATAGCCTACCGACTATTTTACACCCTTTAGATCAGAAGATCTTTTTCTTTATCTTCCATGGCGCTCACATGCAATGCTTTTACCTATTCTGGAAGATCGCTGATGGCGCCCTGAGCACACGGCGCCCCGGGCAACTATCCAAGTTGGCGGTACCCTGATCCGGCACTCCATGTTTATAACAAACAAATTTAACTAGCAATAAAGATGCATGATGCTGATAAAGTACAGGTTAGCAAAATAGCCAAAAAAAAATATTCTTTTAGATAAAGTTTAATGAACAAAGATAACGTACGCTGCTAGGTTTAGCTGATACCATTACACAGTTAGCTGTGCTCTCCGAATCTATTTGAGACGCATGAGCTGTGCAAATGGTCAATAAAGTTATCTGTTAATGATATTTAAATATACGGTCGCCCATGTGGTGTCTATGTAAGGCACGCACGTGGCAGGCTAGTCACTACAAATGTTATAGAGCATAGTACCCGTTAATTGGATACTGTCAATCGCATTGTTCTTTTTTGAGACATAAGCGCATTGGAGTATGTGTAACTATATTGATGCATCGATAGTAAATAGCTCTTAACATTAATCCTTGCGCGCGCCATCTTCTGTGTGAGAACGTAGCAGATGGCAGGATAGTTGCTACAAGGTTATCAAGTATAATCGCTGTCTGGATACACCGTTGTATCAATCGCTTTCTCTCGGTGAGACATGGGCGCATTGCAGTATGTGTAACCAGAACGATATCAAGGTTAGTGTTACACTCGCGCGCACAGTGGTTCTTATTTCAATGTAAGATTTCGGCGTATGGCTGTAAGTTCAACCATCACAATATCATTGTTAAGAATCAAGTTGACGGAGCTAATGCGTAAATGAAACACCGCCTAATATAAGTAATGAGCAGAAATCGTTCATGGCCCACAACTAACAAATGTTCTCTACAAATTTAACAACCCTTAAAAACAACGTTTTTCGTATACATTCTTTATAAAATATACTATCGAGCTATTTGTGTGTGTGTGGTGGGGGAGGGGGGGAGTGGGGTGGTTGCTGAAAATTTGACAAAATATACATTCACGTAACGCACTTTGTAAGAATCCAAATTAGTGCTCCCCCCCCCCTTTTTTTTTTCCCCCCGAGGCTCGCAAACACCCATTTTGTTCACGCCCTCGAACTATTTTAATATTCAATTTCCCAACCCAGCTTTTACACAACACATTTATTTCAACAAAAATTTTAGAAAAACAAAAGAAAATAGTACACACCAAACGCACTTGGCGCAGTTATTGGGAATTTCATCTTCCCCTTGAACAACAGGAACAGTTTTTTTGGGGTTGGGGCTGAAAATTTGATAGAATGTGTTGTCATCGCCAACGAGTCTATGCGCCAAGTGTCAGCTCGATAGGTTGACGGAAAGTGGGTCAATTAACCGTCCGAAGATTTAGCCATCCAGCCACCCACGAAGAAAAGCGAAGTTAATATAAAGGATTTTAAAAAACACAAAAATGTCAAAGGCGTAAGTGTCACTTCCAGGCGTTGAATTCACCCAGTTTCGGCCCCTAAGTTTATGCCCTTGGTGCCATCTTATTTTCGTTCCTGGATTCTATAAAGACAAATATAGTCCATATAAAGACAAACATAGTCCATATAAAGACAAATATAGTCCATCTTCATTTGAAGGGCCGAGTAGAAAAAGTACTTAAGTTACAATTTTTCAAAAATGAGTTAAGGCAGGCATTATATTTGATTACTTCTTCTGAATCATTCCTGAAAATATCATTCATGAAAAATGTCCAAAAGTGTTTGATTCAGAGTTACCTCGAGCAGCTCTTAAGGTATTTAAATAAGAATTTAAAAACTTTAAACTCAATTTTCTCAAAACTGCAAAAATACACTTAAGTACTTTTTCTACTCGGCCCTTCATTTATAAAATGAATGGGAAATAATAGTTTCGTATTTAAGAAAATCATTATATTACTAAAATCTACACGTTTCTGTGTATAGATACAAACAATGGTGCCAGTAATGTCAGAAATGAAATGTAAGGTGTGGTATGATATAATAATAATAAATAATAATAAAGTTCATTTTAAAAACAGGCTTCATCCCTAATTAAGGCTCGAAGCGCTATAAAAATACAAAACCCAACAATACAAAATCTACATACAAGCCTATGGACAATACAAGCCTATGGACAATACAAGCCTATGGACAATACAAGGCAATGGACAATACAAGCCTATGGACAATACAAGGCAATGGACAATACAAGCCTATGGACAATACAAGCCTATGGACAATACAAGCCTATGGACAATACAAGCCTATGGACAATACAAGGCAATATAAATCCTGGAATATGAGCAAGCTGGACAAAGTATCCAGAGTTTGCCACTTTCGGATGAACGTAGTGATCTAGTGGGTATATAAGGCGTCGTGAGTGCTTTGAGGAAGGACGGCGCCAGGTCATGCAAGCAGAGGTAGCACAGAGTTGCAATTTTGTACCCAATGCAATCGCGGGCTGGCAGCCAATGCAGCTCTCTGAGAAGTGTTTTAACATGGTCGAATAATTATTTATCGTTACATAATAGTAATCTTGTTTTATAATTTTTTTAAATACTTCATTAAGACATTAATATTTTAAAAATGCAGTAAAAATAAGTGCCGGTATGACGTGCGGCGCGTAGCGTCACAAACAGCCAGGGCCGGCAAAAGGTACCGTCACAAATAGCCAGGGCCGGCTCAAGGTACCGCCATGTGGTTGGGCTCCCGCAACGATCTTCCAAAATAGAAAAAAAAAATTTCATGTGGGCGGCATAGAAGACAAAGAGAATGCAAGAAGCCACTGCGCGTAAGATAACAGAGACAACTTGACAAAAATGACGTGAACAAACGTTTGCATTGGCTGACTGCGGACCAACTAGTAACATGCCGGGTGAATCTAAAATTACACTGGCCAGATGCTGTATTGCTATAACAATTATTTTCGTAAAAACGTGATATAAATATAATTTAGTTTTTTCTTTTCCTTTGAGCCCTCATTACCAACAAATTTTAATTTTTACCCATTTGGGGTAATTTACCCCAGTTCTATGGGGGTAAATTAATATAAGCCTTGTTGTCTTGTGTTCACGTGTCTCTGTTTGAAACACTTCAAAACTCTTATGCGATTAAATCCTGTCCACGCTTCTGCAACATTTCCGTACACCCACGACTAAGTCCTGACAAGATCGGGTAGCGCCCCCCTCCCCCACTCCCAGTCCTCTATAAGACGAATGAAGTGGTTAGTTGGTCACTACATAGTTTGCCAGTTGCAGATTATTCTTTAGGTGCTCAAGGTAGGAATGCAACTATGGTTCCTTGTTTATGTATTCACCTTGCTTAGATAATCATTTCAATATTTTTAAACAGCTGTTTTTTATAAATTATGTAACTGTTTTTAAATTTCTTGTTTCTTGTTTTTCTTCTTTTTGCTAATTGCTATCTGAAGCGCGGTGAGCCTAGCCCTATGCTATGGTACCGCGCTATATAAGACATCTTTAATAATAAAAAATAATATATACTTAAATATATTTATACATATCTAAAGGTGTACATTCTGTTTGTTCCGCATACGTTTCTACATGTACTGATGGATCCTTACCACACTTAGAGCACATATCCATCATTATTCAGAATGAAATACTGGGAATGGGAGGGGGTGTTGAGCTTAACAAAATATTCCATTTGTGGTCGGGGGCCCTTAACTGTTTTTTTGTGTTGTTTTTTTTAAATTGCATGACCTATATAAATGTAATTTTAAACATAGATATGGCACGGGTATGTGGATCTAGACGTAGCATACATCAACTAGTTTATTCATATTTAAAGACTACGGGTACTGATCTCATAATATATACTCCTTCGGGGCGGACCAAGAATTCATTTATCATTATAGAATGCTATATAAATAGACGTAGGCGACACATTATGCTTGTACGCGAATTGATGGGATCTAGGCCAAGATTGCTAGCAATATCCTTTCTAGTCTACTTTGGAATATTGAGGGATTTAAAAGTAGTAATATGACCTCCGTTCGTGACCGGTCTAAGATTTTTCAGAAAGACCCGCTAGAAGTGCGAGGCCTCCTAGAAGAGCGAGGCCCCCTAGAAGAGCGAGGCCCCCTAGAACCATGATACCCCTTAAAAGTGCGAGGCCTTGGACAACTGCCCAGTGTGACCGTGTCATAAGACGGCACTTACTCGCAGTATAATATTCCCCTGCTTGTAAATTCCTAGAAAAGTTAATAAATCTATATCATAATTTACACCCCTTAATTATATGATACATACGAATAAGAAAAGTTGAGAAAGTTATGTCCAAATGCTGTAAATGCAGTATTTTTAAGTTAAATGAGGTTTCGAAGGTAGTATAATACTTACTTACAAATATTTTGATGTAGTTGTTTAGTGGTAGAAAGCCTTCTTCGAGCACCCAGTTCAAAACACCCCGATTAACAAATCAATTGCTCGGCGGGTAAGAGAAAATGCATATTTTTTTCCTGATCACTCAACCAAAATCAACTATTTCAGATCACTGCCGTGATATTAAAATGGGCTTCCTCCTTCTGCTGACCATCGTCCAGTATGCGCTCCACACCACCGCGGACGGCGATGCGAAGGTCCTCCTGGTATCGATGGACGGCTTCAGGAACGACTACCTCACTAAAACCAAGACGCCCAACTTCGATAAGCTGATCGCCTCGGGAGTGACCATGACCTACATGAACAACTCCTTCGTTACCAACACTTTCCCCTGTCATTACACCATGGCCACGGGTACGGTAACCAACAAATAGTGACATAGCAATACACAAGTCCCTCTTGTACGGCAACCTTTAAATAGTGACATAGCAATACACAGTGGTCACAGTTGCAGGAACCGATAAATAGTGACATAGCAATACACAATGGCCACTAGTACGGTAACCTATAAATAGTGACATAGCAACACAGAATTGCCACCGGTACATTAACCAACAAATGGTGACTTAGCAATACACAGTGGCCACCGGTACGGTTATAACCAACAAGTAATAACGTAGCGACATACAATGGCTGTCGTTACGGTAACCAACAAATATTGTCTTTGCCCTACACAATCTGGTACGCTAACAACTGTCCACGGGTACGGTAGCCAAAAAACAGTGAACTAACGCTCTATTTAATTGCTACTGTAAAGCAACAGCGATCTCTCTAACGTTTGCTGATTGTAAATTTATCATCCTGAAATATTTTAAGTTAATAATTAATTTTTTTTTAATTTTTTTTTTTTTTAATTTAAATTTTAGGTTGAAATTTTTTAAAAGTTAAATACAGGGAAGTAACTCTAATCAAATATACAATTATTTTTCCAGTTACATCTAAAGAAAATGAATGATTATCATATTAGAAGGTTTTGCCACCCGACAGAAACATCGCATAATTTAGCTTTTTAATTAATTGATATTATAGTTACTATTGATATAAGAAATATATTTTTTAACGAATAAGTCAATGAACAAAAATCTGCGTCATGTTCATGTTCAATATAAGAGCTGTTTTCTTTTCAATTATTATACATGAAGCAAAACTCGTATTATCATCTTAAGTCTTAAGGGTCTCTGAGAGGGTACCACGTTCGGAAATTTGTTTACAACGCTATTCCATGGTATGATCATGATGTTTGAACAGGTTTATATCCAGAGACACACGGCATTGTGTCCAACGACATGTACGACCCGGTGTTCGACAGCACCTTCAGCCAGACAACCACGGAGTCCCGTTGGTGGGAGGGAGGGGAGCCGATCTGGATCACGGCAGTCAAAAATGGCCTCAAGTCAGGTGAGTCGCCATGTGACGTCTTCGGAGGTGTGGGTGGCAAACTGTTTTTGTCACAATGTCGCATGGTTGACTGGCCTTTTATTATTATAATTTTTTTTTACACTGTGGGGCGAGAGTTAATATGACAAAATGTAACAGAAAGATCTTTGTGTAGATGGTATTATAAATCTTAGCATAACATTTATAAATTATAATTATGCAAAGCCGCATGACCCACCCCCCCCCCTTTTTTTTCCATGAAACTTTCGGTTTTGTTTCCACAACATTCCCTCCGACCCTTTTTTTTCCCACATTGCAACTGTGGGCCATTAAATAACTCTGAAGCCCACCCCCTCCCCCCTGCCACTTTGAGGTTGCATGGTCCAGCCGGTGGATCAGCTATAATGTGCTGGGTGTATGTGGTAAATGGGGGCAGCATATACCATGGATAACGGCACCCTGGGTATAATAAAAGACCCAAAAAAAGATAAAACGAACAGTCATGTACTTATGTGTCCCCCCACCCTTCTTCCAACGTCCATCCCTAATTTCTCCGCTCTAACACGCTTAGGAGTGTACTTTTGGCCCGGGAGTGAGGCCGCTATCCATAATCGCACTGCCACTGAATGGACGAAATACAACAAGACGGTCCCCTTTGAGGTGCGCCTGGACGCTGTAGTGTCTTGGCTCTCTGAGGGAAAAATTGACCTGGGCGTTATGTATTTCCATGAGCCGGATTCATCTGGTCACCTTCTCGGACCTGACGACCCCAAGTTACTGCCGGTCATTGAGGACATGGACAGAATTTTAGGATATTTGATGCAAAAAATTGAGAACTCTGGACTCAAGGTATGGACTTTTCAACCTGGGATACCCATCAAGTGTTTTTTAACGAAACATTGAAAACGCTGAATAATTTCTGTTGCACTCTCTACGCGGTATTTAGTAGGGGTCGAGAAATTGTCCAGGGCCAAATTTACCTAGAAGCTAAATAAGCCTCAGCTTAGGGCAACGGTTCTCAACCTGTGGTTCACGACCCCTTTGGAGGTCGAACGATCCTTTCACAGGGGTCGCCTATGCCTATGGGAAACATACTCTACAGTTATGAAGTTTCAATGAAAATAATTTGGTGTTGGTGGGGGGTTACCACAACACGAGGAATTGTATTAAAGGGTCGCGGCATTAGGAAGGTTGAGAGCCAATGGCTTAGGGTCTCACACTCGGCCGGGGTCTCAATAAAATCCATTTAAGGTTTCTTTTTTCTTTTTTTTTTTCCTTTTTTTTTCTTTTTTCTTTTATTTCTTTCACTCATGTTTTCACAATGAGTTATCCTAAGATTAAAAACTTTACAAGTTAAACTTCTTTAGTTACACTGACTAGAAGCTTTTCATAATCTTGAGCAACCTGTTAATCGGATTTGGGATTTTATATCGATTTCGAGTCTCAATGCTAACCGAGTAACTGTTCTCTACAGTGTTGCCACTCCTATGTTTTTCTGCTGCGGTTTCTTTGCTTTTTTATTCCAGAATCTAGGCTCTTTTTTTTTTTTTTTTTCATCGCTAATATTTTCTTTTAACATAACGTGTGCATGACAATATATTGTGTGCGTTATTAAATGGTTTCAGAAAAGTTTACACAAAATTATCAACTCTGCGCTTCACTAAGCTAGATTTAGCATGAACATATGTGATAGTCACATGACTCCCTCACATGACTTATCACACAGAAAGAAAGGTAAATAACGGAGCTGCACCTGATGCAGGTGAACAGCTTTCTCCAAGAGACAAATTTAGAGTGAATTCTTTCATTCTTGACATAGACATCACTGAGACAAATTTAGAGTGAATTCTGTCATTCTTGACATAGACATCATTGAGACAAATTTAGAGTGAATTCTTTCATTCTTGACATAGACATCATTGAGACAAATTTAGAGTGAATTCTTTCATTCTTGACATAGACATCATTGAGACAAATTTAGAGTGAATTCTTTCATTCTTGACATAGACATCATTGAGACAAATTTAGAGTGAATTCTTTCATTCTTGACATAGACATCATTGAGACAAATTTAGAGTGAATTCTTTCATTCTTGACATAGACATCATTGAGACAAATTTAACGATAAGAGAAACAGTCTACAATTATGTTGGAAATAAATTTTCATTTTTAGTTGATTGAGAATTTTCACAGGTACAGCTATAACAAGTAGTAGAGAAGTTTATAAAAGAGTATGGACACTATGAGACACTTCCATGACTATGTAACTGAGGCACTTCTATGACTATGTAACTGAGACACTTCCATGACTGTGTAACTGGGGCACTTCTATGACTGTGTAACTGAGGCACCTCCATGACTATGTAACTGAGGCACTTCCATGACTTTGTAACTGAGGCACCTCCATGACTATTTAACTGAGGCACTTCCATGACTGTGTAACTGGGGCACTTCCATGACTGTGTAACTGGGGCACTTCTATGACTATGTAACTGAGACACTTCCATGACTATGTAACTGAGACACTTCCATGACTATGTAACTGAGACACTTCCATGACTATGTAACTGAGACACTTCCATGACTATGTAACTGAGACACTTCCATGACTATGTAACTGAGACACTTCCATGATTATGTAACTGAGGCACTTCCATGACTGTGTAACTGGGGCACTTCTATGACTATATAACTCAGACACTTCCATGACTGTGTAACTGGGGCACCTCCATGACTATGTAACTGAGGCACTTCCATGACTGTGTAACTGAGGCACTTCCATGACTGTGTAACTGGGGCACTTCTATGACTGTGTAACTGAGGCACCTCCATGACTATGTAACTGAGGCACTTCCATGACTTTGTAACTGAGGCACCTCCATGACTATTTAACTGAGGCACTTCCATGACTGTGTAACTGGGGCACTTCCATGACTGTGTAACTGGGGCACTTCTATGACTATGTAACTGAGACACTTCCATGACTATGTAACTGAGACACTTCCATGACTATGTAACTGAGACACTTCCATGACTATGTAACTGAGACACTTCCATGACTATGTAACTGAGACACTTCCATGACTATGTAACTGAGACACTTCCATGATTATGTAACTGAGGCACTTCCATGACTGTGTAACTGGGGCACTTCTATGACTATATAACTCAGACACTTCCATGACTGTGTAACTGGGGCACCTCCATGACTATGTAACTGAGGCACTTCTATGACTGTGTAACTGAGGCACTTCCATGACTGTGTAACTGGGGCACTTCCATGACTGTGTAACTGAGGTACTTCTATGACTATGTAACTGAGACACTTCCATGACTATGTAACTGAGGCACTTCCATGACTATGTAACTGAGACACTTCCATGACTATGTAACTGAGGCACTTCCATGACTATTTAACTGAGACACTTCCGGACTATTTAACTGAGACACTTCAATGAGTATGTCACTGAGGCACTTCCATGACTATGTAACTGAGGCACTTCTATGACTATGTAACTGAGGCACTTCTATGACTATGTAATTGAGACACTTCCATGACTATGTAACTGAGACACTTCCATGCCTATGTAACTGAGACACTTCCATGATTGTGTAACTGAGGCACTTCCATGACTATGTAACTGAGGCACTTCCATGACTATGTAACTGAGGCACTTCTATGACTATGTAACTGAGGCACTTCTATGACTATCTAACTGAGACACTTCCATGGCTATGTAACTGAGACAATTCCATGACTATGTAACTGAGACACTTCCATGACTATGTAACTGAGGAACTTCCATGACCGACACTATACCGAAAGTGATCGAATGGCAACTTTCGGCACCAAAATTCGGTCAGCCTCTTCTCCCAAGTAGTCGTCTCAAAAAGTTCTAACTTTATGTAGGTCTTTGTCTATATCGTTGCCTTCATGTGAAAGCTCGGTAGTCAGATGTTTATGAATGCCCAGCATTTGACTATTCCATTATCTTTGTATAGAATAACAAATTTGCTATAATGAAACTTCTCCGATAACAGTACCTAAAACGATGGTTTAACTGATCACGTGTTACTGCTATAATCATAAGTTATGCATGGGAGAACGCAGGATTTTTAAAATTAAAAATAAGGGGGCCGAGAGATTTAGTTACTCCCCCCTCCCCCTTCCCCCCCAAAAAAAAGTCATTTGATATCGAAAAATATATTGAAAATACCAACAAACAAAAAACACAGAAAAACAAAAAAAAAAACAACAACCCATGTTCAAGTCAAGTTCAAGACTTAAATTTGAACTTTCTCAGAGTGAAATCATTTAACAGAAAGCCCCACCACATCGCCCTACAAACTGACCGATGCAGACAGCATTGCTCACAGAATTAACCCATTCCCTGTAAAATAAATAAATTCCTTTTATGTGTTTGTACCAGGACAAGGTTAATTTGATTGTGACCAGTGACCACGGTATGACCAAAATTGACTTAGAGAATAGGGTAAGTTTAGCCTAAAACAGCCTTTAATGTAAACAGCAGTAGATTTATTTTATTATTATTATTAATTTTTTTATAAGTCAAATGACGAAACCTTCTGTTAATGACTTTAAAAACAAGAAGAAATGTCATTTTTCTAAAAGTAATTATTGCTAATTTAGTATTACAAAATATTTTTAATTTAACAAAATGGAAGCTGCTGGAAAGAAAGGCACAGGAAAGTGATGAATGGAAAATGATTGTAGACGGCCTATGCCCCAGACGGGGTAAAAAGGCATAAGTAGAAGAATGGAGCGTTTGGAGATGTTGGCCCTTTATTACGGTCCTTCAAAACAATTCAAACTAACTAGAGTGACGAGCTTTTCTGTTTACCCATGAAGATGACGGTCCTTTCATTACCGTCTTTCAAAAAAAATTCAGGTGGTCGACATCTCCAGGTATGTCAACAGCAGCATCTTAAAGTCTGCGGTCGATCAAGGATCGTCCTCACACATGCGGCCACAGGAAGGGAAGGACAGGGAGCTCGTGGCTGCCCTGTCAGGCGTGGAACACCTCCACGTGTTTCTCAAGGAAGATATCCCAGAACGGTTCCACCTGAAGAACAACAGGAGAGTGATGCCGGTCTTTGCCTACGCCGACGAAGGTTGGATGATCACCACCGTGAGTCTTTACGTCATTGTCCGTCTGCTAGTGCTAAAACCAGCGTCGGTATTTTCACAACCATTTGAAGGCCTCAAGGGAAAAACCAGCGATGTGAGGTTTTGAGAGTTTTGAGAAAAATGATAAAAATGTTTTAAAATTCCTCATAAAAGTATCAAATTATTAAAATTTCGAACTATTTATTTCTTGACTAAACTGCTTTTTCAGTTAGACCTATGTGTCATATTATTATATTGAATGGAATGTAGCCACACGGGAGATAACTTGCAAATTTCGAAAAATTGACATCACTGGTTTTTCCCTTGAACCCTTCATTTATTTTTAACATGTATGGTACATTTTCAACTATTTAATTGTATGTTGTTGGTTTTTTTGTATTTAATTTTGACTTTTAAAATATATCAGAGTTTACCAATATGGTGACTTTCATAATTATTAGATATTATAGGCCCAAAGTAAATAGAATATTAATTAAAAATTAGATGTAGTAAATGTGGGTCCTTTTAATTTTTTAATTAACAATAAATTGATTACACATAATTACAAAATCAGGGATCCAGCGCACCTAGGTTTAATGCCCCTGGGCCGGACCAAAATATTTCCACGAAAAAAAAAATCCTCAGCAATTATGAGAAGATGTCATCCTTCAATATACAGGATGTCATCCTTCACTATACAGGATGTCATCCTTCACTATACAGGATGTAATCCTTCACTATACAGGATGTCATCCTTCACTATACAGGATGTCATCCTTCACTATACAGGATGTCATCCTTAAATATACAGGATGTCATCCTTCAATATACAGGATGACATCCTTCACTATACAGGATGTCATCCTTCACTATACAGGATGTCATCCTTCACTATACAGGATGTCATCCTTCACTATACAGGATGTAATCCTTCACAATACAGGATGTCATCCTTCACTATACAGGATGTCATCCTTCAATATACAGGATGTCATCCTTCAATATACAGGATGACATCCTTCAATATACAGGATGTCATCCTTCAATATACAAGATGTCATTCTTCAATATGCAGGATGACATCCTTCAATATAGAGGATGACATCCTTCAATATACAGGATGACATCCTTCACTATACAGGATGGAGAAAATTGTGAATCACCCTCTCCCCCGACTCCCCTTCTCTAAGCCATTGCGAGGATACATCGAAATTCGATGGATGAAAATGATTATTCTAAAAATAACAATTTATGACAGTCTCACAAGAATAAATTTTCATAGACATTTTTTAAAAAATCGTGTTTATTTTGTGTTTCTTTAATTTCATTTGCACCTAACAGAATGCTACAGCGAGCGCCCAGCGCGCCAGCAGCTCCAAGGGCAGCCACGGGTACGACAACGAACTCATCAACATGAAACCCATCTTCATCGCCAGTGGGCCGGCCTTCAAGGTCAACGTCACAGTTGACCCCATTCGCTCCGTCGATATTTATCCACTCATCTGTCACTTACTGAACATAACAGCCGCACCTAATAATGGATCCCTGGACAGAGGGAAAACACTGCTGAGCCCAAGTCTTATAGTGGTCCAGTCCTCGCTGGGCCCAACCAACCAATCTGTTTGGATGACGGCTTCCTACGGGCTCGTTTTAGTCTTGGCGTGGCTCAACATCTATGAATTGAAATGTTAAATTTTTCTTACTTTATTAAAGGCTTTCTTTCTACTCGCAAATTGTTCGGGGTTTGTCAGTTTGTAGCGTAATTGTGTGTTGATCGCACGTGACCCCTCTCGCTCGGTCGATTCTGGCATCCTCGTGCTGACCTGTAAGCCAACCCAAACTCCACATATTTTACATTTTGCTTTAGCCTCATCATGAATGGCGTCTCTGTTTCTTCCTCGTCTAATCCACCGTAGTGCTCAAAGGTCTGTCGAGGCTTCTGGTATAGTGGTGACAATTATTATTATTATTATTTTGTTCAAGAAAGCCATTTGCTCATTAATTATTTATTTTTTTTAATTTATAGATTTTCAGAGTAAAGAAATGTAGGTTTTGTGGATTTCGAGAGCTTCCCGTACTTTGGGGTCCTTGATAAATACCGTTTTATGGAAAGTTTCCAACTTGCGTGGTTTCCCTTATGACATACTTTATCATAGCTTCGCTGACTGTCCAACTCTTCGAACTCCTCGGGTGGCTGACCCACTTCCCGTCAACTGCTGAAAATTGGCACATAGACTCGGTGCCGATGACAACACATTCTCTCATATTTTCAGCCCCAACCCCCCCCCCCCCCCCCCCCGAAAAATCTGTTTTTCCTGTTTTTTTTTCAAGAGGAAGATGAAGGAAATATGATAACACTGATATTTCACGATATAAAATTCATGATAACTGCGTTAAATGCTATTCTGAAAAAAAAATATCGCAAGTGCGTGTCGTGATTAATATTTTCAAGTGTTTTTGAATTTTCTGAAATAGTTGATGAAATAAATCTGCAGTGTTTAAGTGGGTGGGTCATTAGAATATTAATATAATTCAGGGGCGTGAAAAAAAAAGTGCGGTTACAAGCTTCGGAGGGAAGAGAGCACTAATAGGGATTCTTATAAAATGGGTTACTTGTTGCATGTTTTGTCAAATTTGATTCTCCCACATCGCTTAACACCCCCCCCCCCCTTTTCTTAAACTTTCTACACGGTGAACGCTTGAACGCTTCGCATACCGTAAAGCTCAACACCACCAAATAACTCCCCCCCCCCATCCCGATATACAACTCACAAAAAAACATAGCTTTTCATACCAAACATTCACGCTCCTAAACCTAGTTGACAACATATGACACTGACATGACATCCAATCAGTAAAAACACGTGCTTTTCGAAAAAACTATACCCAAACTTGTTCAGTTTTGTTGTAAGTTTCGGTGTAGGACAACACTATGACAGCATCTTCTAATTAATGAAAGGTCAGACAGAGCAACAGCATTCCGTGTATTTCAGTCATATGATGAGTAACGACAAATTCTGCTTGACAAAAGTCTAGTTACCTGGACGATTCTGCTTAAAAGCCTAGTTTCTTGGACAATTCTTCTCAAAGCCTAGTTTCTTGGACAATTGTTCTCAAAAGCCTAGTTTCTTGGACAATTCTGCTCAAAAGCCTAGTTTCTTGGACAATTCTTCTCAAAAGCCTAGTTTCTTGGACAATTCTTCTCAAAAGCTTAGTTTCTTGGACAATTCTTCTGAAAAGCCTAGTTTCTTGGACAATTCTTCTCAAAAGCCTAGTTTCTTTGACAATTCTTCTCAAAAGCCTAGTTTCTTGGACAATTCTTCTCAAAAGCCTAGTTACCTGGACAATTCTTCTCAAAAGCCTAGTTTCTTGGACAATTCTTCTCAAAAGCCTAGTTACCTGGACAATTCTTCCCAAAAGCCTAGTTTCTTGGGCAATTCTTCTCAAAAGCCTAGTTTCTTTGACAATTTTTCTCAAGAGCCTAGTTACCTGACAAGGATTGTTGATAGGTTTCAACATGTTATATTTAGTCACAACATACATAAAGATAAAAAAAATAATAATAACTATAAATATGTATAAATTAAACGACACTGTTTTTGGAGAATGTTTAAGACTTTTATTGCATAGTCCCGTAAATAAATACTGCGCCATAATAAAAAATGAATTCATTTGTTTTAAAGCTTCACTTTGGAATGTTTCCTTGACAACAACAACATACAAAACATCTCACCTAATACATCACTTCCTCTTAGATATTTTAAGAGAGATAACTGCATGAATGTTTACTTGACAACAACATACAAAAATGTATTTCAATTCAAATTGTTTTTTTTTTAATCTCGTAAATTCAGAAATGATGATGACAATATCTGATGGGAATATGGGTCATAGTTCAATACAATATGGAAGCACTATGATTGAGATATTTACTGCAAGACTTTTCTGCCCAATCCATAATTTTTACATGCATAATATCTCATCTCTACATGAGACCAACGTATTAAAGTTATAGAAGGAAGGGCATGAAAAATTTAGCATTTTCACATTTAACATTTTTAATAAAAATATTTTTAGAAATATCAATTAAAACAATAAAAAAAAAATAGATCAGACTTTAACAATAAAGAGGAAATTAAAATGAAAAGTCACCTTATGTTTTAAAAGCAATAAATTTGCTTTTTTCTTTAAAAACCATACCAGTAGTCCCCACAATAACATAAACTTAGTAGTAGCAAGTTACTAAGGTTTTTAATTAAAACAAACTATATGGAAGTCAAAGAATTTTCTTTTTTAAAATGTAAAAAAAGAGAGAGAGAGAGAACCTTGCAGTGTATTCCACATTTTGCTGATGCAAATAGTACAAATGGCAGAGTTCAAACTCATTTTGAAAAATAGGATTTAAATTTTCTCAAACATCAGCATGTACATGAAAGATATGCTGCCCACCCCCCTTCCCACCCCATCCCCAAGGGTAGGAATCTTTACAAAATTAGATTGCTTCAAACTAAAATTTCTTTCCCAATATCATACTCGTTTTCATTTAAAGCACTTTGCCTTGGATCAGAAATTTTCTTTTCTTCATTTATTATGGACGAGCCATCGATTTTTAGTGGAGAATAAACATAGCTGCTGTTCCATTGTTTGTCAGAATCATCTGCATTAGTGTGTGAAGACGAGTCATTTAACGTGTCAACCCCTGAGTCAGTATCTGTTGTGCCTGAGTCTGTATCTGTTGCTCTTTCTCTGTTGGCCATGTCCCTAACAGCCCCATCATGAACATGGGTCATCTTTGTTGTTTGCCCTAATTCAGACCCTGCCTCAACTGACCAGTGTTTGTTAGCACCCTTACAATCGGATTTCACCAAGAGATCCTCCATGAAAACATCTGAGCTCTCACTGGGGCTTTTGTCCCTGATCCGTCGATCCTCCAAAGAAGGAACGTCAGAGTCCACAAAGATTTCAGTATCAAACAGGATGTTCTTTTCACTGCTGAGCGAGTTCCCATCAGGTGGGAACCCATCGGCTCTGTTAGGTAAAGGCACACGGGAATTTCCCAAATGTTTGTGGAACACTCTAATATCCGCTTTGAATGAGCCTTTAAGAAATGCTTGACCATCTGAATGTTCAGCAGAGTTTGCTGCATACAGCGGCAGTGACCGGGACCTCTGACGACACGGCAGCTCCTCGCTTGAACACGAAGTGTCCTCTTCATCTAAAGATGTGGTCAGAATTTTCGCTCTGAAAGATTTTTCATCGCTTAGATCATCGTCTTGTCCATCGTCATAGTCTTCGCTGTTGAATTCCTCATAGTTATAATCCTCTGAATCACCACATGTAGCAAGTGTTGGCATGTTGTACTCTGTTGTTTTTTAAAAAAAGAATTAAGTTACATTAGCAGCCATTTCATGTTTGAACTGGACTTTTTTTTAAATTAAAATTTATATTTAATTGAGGTGTTTGTATTTTTTGGCCAGGGTTGGGGACGTGTGGGGGTGGGAGGGTGGTAGCTTAATTCTGATCAATTTATTTATTTGAAAAAAATTAACAGGTTTTAATATACTATATACTTAAATTGTTATCAAAGCAATTAAGAAATGCTGTTAAATAAATGGCAGTTGTATCAAATTCAATTGTCACAGAATTGACTTAAAACAATTTACTAGAAAATATAATTACAAATAATAACTTTTTTTTATTTTTTAAATTAAAAAAAACAAACTTATATTTATATTTGTGGCATACTTTTTGCCAGTCCTCTACCACTAGGCAATAACTTACCAGTAACATTGTAAGCCTCTTCTGCCCCTACACCTGGTTCTCGGGGATACATAAGAAGCAGTTTTTTCCTCCTCATCTCATGGATACACTCAGATATCTGCTCCAAACGCTTCAAGGCACCAGAATATCTTTGTTTGGCACTTTTCATGGCTTGTTGAAGATCTTCGACAGACTGCTTCACTTGCTGCAATACAAGATAAATTGAATAAAATAATATCATTATTTCGGAATTGCCAATCCTCAGCCTTTATGAGTTGTTTTACTCATAATTAACACAAGATCATGGTTTAAAATTTTTTTTTATTTAAAAACTAAATTTTTGTTTATGTCCATAAAGTGGCTTGAAAAGTTGTTACCCTTTCAAAGCCTTTATGAAGTACAATAAAAACTATAGCAAAAATCTTCCCAAATAGTTCTATTGCCCTGCCATGTGACAAAGCTATGATGTATTAAATTTAAAAAACATTTTTCACAATATAGTATAAGTATTACAGCTAAAGGGTGGATTTAAAAAAACTACATGTGCTAGTTATCATATAATCCAACCAACTGTTGTTGTGATGAATATCATCTTACTTGTAGTTTGACCTCAAGCTCTTTCTTTGCCTCAAAGTAGGATCTGTAAGGTGATATGTTAAGACTTAAAAAATGAAAGAATCACGTGTCATGGAATGACAGAGGTGCCAAAGTTGATGACAAAAATATAGTAAAACAATGGAATTCTCTCCCATTACACATCCGCAACCACCACAGCCTTCAAAACTGCCCTGAGGACTCATTCTCACCCACCCTCTGACTGATAAACAACGCTCGATTCTGCTGGGTGCTGTCCATGGCTGGACAGGGGTAGATAGTACTTGGGTGGGTGATGTCAAGCTTTTCACCAATTGTTGTTTTTAAATGTATACATTTCTGTAATTGCTATGTGAAGCGCAGTGAGTCTAAACCTAGGCTGGGGTACTGCGCTACCTAAGTGAGCCTAGCACTAGGCTGAGATACTGGCAGTGAGCCTAGCACTAGGCTGTGGTACTGGCAGTGAGCCTAGCGCCAGGTTGGGGTACTGCACTACATAAGTTAGCCTAGCTCTAGGTTGGGGTACTGCACTATATAAGTCAGCCTAGCCCTAGGCTGGGGTACTGCGCTATATAAGTGAGCCTAGCCCTAGGCTGGGGTACTTCGCTATATAAGTGACCCAGCCCTAGGCTGGGGTACTGCGCTTTATAAAATCACCTAATAATAATAATAACTTATATAAAATGTTACAAAATCTTTTATAATAACTGTGGAAAATGTTACTATCTGTTTATATCTACAGCAATGTTCCAGTCTATTTATATCTTTGTACATCGACATTATACCTGGCCTTTGATATTGATCTCTTGTTTTTTTTCTCCAAAATTTGCATTTGTTTCTCCATCTCAGCAAACACTGCTGCCCTTTTAGAATGTTCTTTCTCACTTATAGATTTTTCTGTTTCTGCTTCCATTACCTAGAAAATAAGACATTATTAACTTTGCATAGATGACATAGTTGTTGTCTTTACCATGTTAACAAGCATGGGGGTGGGGGATTTTAAAAAAAAAAAAAAGGGAACTAACAATATTTAGAATAAGGATCCCTTTATGTACAGTTATCTCTCTTAAAATATCTAAGAGGAAGTGATGACTAAGGTGAAAGTTAAAAAAATATTCTATTTAGTTTGTATAAAAAATTTAATATGTGCTATACTTGTAATAACTTGTATACATTTAGGATTCAAAAGTAACACAAAGTAAGCCATTTTATAAGAAGCCACTTTATAGTCAGCCATTTTGTAATTAATTTTTTAACTTGTATATTATACTTAATAATTTATTTGAATTATTAATATGCTTTTCTTTCACATGTATTAAAATCTAGTTTCCATAATATGTACCCTCAGAACAGCATGGTTAAGCATTTCTTGCCAGGCTTTGGACAGGGAGACTGTCTTGTCATCCATGAGCCGAAGTTCTGCCAGTGAGATAGTTTCTTTAGCAGCCATGTAAATGCTGTTTGCAGACTGGAATTTCCGTGCCGACCGAACAGCTTCACTCTGAGCCTAAAAATAACATTTTAAAAATGACTTGAAAACGAGGCCCTTACTGTAAAAGAGATATTGTAACATAAATTAATTAATTACTGAAATTACATGTCATAAAGACACACTTTTCAGAATTTTTTTTTTGTCAATCTATTTTGAAATAACATATTGTTATCTATAATCTATTTATAAATATCATATTGTACATTTTTAAATCATTTATGTCAACTATTAACTTCATTTTTGTTCGTATGATTCTTTACAGTAAAAAGGTTCTACAGCGAATTTACCCCCTTCCTGTCATCCTATTGAACTGAAACTTGGCATGTAGACCCGTTGCCAAATTTTCAGCACCCAAACCCCCCCCCCCCTCTCTCTAAAAATAAGTTTTAACACTACCAGATGCCAATGATGTCACAAAATAAAATTCCAGGTAACTGTGCTAAATGAGATTCTTAAATAAAATTTTGCAAATGCATTTGGTGCGTAATATTTTCCTTTGTTTTTCTGAAATAGTTGGTGAGATAAATCTGCTGGCGATTAAAAAAAAAGAAGTGGCTTTTTAGATTATTCTTATAGTTCAGGGATGTGAAAAATATTCGTATAAAGTGGGTTACCCGCTTGATATTATATTTTATAAATGATTTTTGCAAAAGACTTTGTTTTTGGGGTTGTTTAATTTTTTGGATGGCTTGACCGTGAATTATTTTTAACATTAGGATGAAATTAAACAGCAAGGTTAAAAAAAACAGCTTTACATACATCTATCGTCTGGGTCATTCAAAGGTTAAAGAAAAGAACAATTTTTGGTCATGCCAGCAGTCATGTAGCGAGAGGGGGGGGTGCTACTCACAAAGGGGCGCCAAATGGTATATTTTACATATAATTTTGTATGGTTTTCGAATAGGGGGGGGGGGGCGCTAAAAAGTTATTGTGCCCCGGGCGCGAGTTAAGCTCGCTACGTCACTGCATGCCAGAGTGCATTAAATCAATATCACACCTGTCTGGCTTTATCTTTCAGTTCAAAGTAGGGCCTGGCCTTCTTGATGCTGGCACCAAACTTTTTCTTGAGGCCTTCCAGGTTTTGGGAGCATTCTGAAAATGTTGTATGGTACTTTGCCCTCGCTTCCTGTTGCAGCAAAATATCAAAATGTCGTTGTGATCATTGGATAAGTTAGGAATCTCAACTCAACAGAATAACTGGTACAATTCATAAGGTTTTACACCTTTTTACAACCATGTCTTGGGGGGCTCTGGTCATTGTCATAATGTTAATTGACCGTAAAAGTAGGGATTATTATTAGCTGTAATCTTAGAAGGTGGTTGTTAAGAAGTTACAAACTGCTAAATGAAAATGTTTCTTGAATGTAATTTTAACTATTCAAGGAGGAACTGTTACATTAATGCAGCAGTCGGGAAACTCATTAGTCAAAAGAGCCACGGGAAACTCATTAGTCAAAAGAGCCACGGGAAACTCATTAGTCAAAAGAGCCACGGGAAACTCATTAGTCAAAAGAGCCACGGGAAACTCATTAGTCAAAAGAGCCACGGGAAACTCATTAGTCAAAAGAGCCACGGGAAATTCATTAGTCAAAAGAGCCACGGGAAACTCATTAGTCAAAAGAGCCACGGGAAACTCATTAGTCAAAAGAGCCACGGGAAACTCATTAGTCAAAAGAGCCACGGGAAACTCATTAGTCAAAAGAGCCAAGGGAAACTCATTACTCAAAAGAGCCACGGGAAACTCATTAGTCAAAAGAGCCACGGGAAACTCATTAGTCAACAGAGCCACGGGAAACTCATTAGTCAAAAGCGCCACGGGAAACTCATTAGTCAAAAGAGCCACGGGAAACTCATTAGTCAAAAGAGCCACGGGAAACTCATTAGTCAAAAGAGCCACGGGAAACTCATTAGTCAACAGAGCCACGGGAAACTCATTTGTCAAAAGAGCCACGGGAAACTCATTAGTCAACAGAGCCACGGGAAACTCATTAGTCAACAGAGCCACGGGAAATTAATTAGTCAACAGAGCCACGGGAAACTCATTAGTCAACAGAGCCACGGGAAACTCATTAGTCAACAGAGCCACGGGAAACTCATTAGTCAAAAGAGCCACGGGAAACTCATTAGTCAACAGAGCCACGGGAAACTCATTAGTCAACAGAGCCACGGGAAACTCATTAGTCAACAGAGCCACGGGAAACTCATTAGTCAACAGAGCCACGGGAAACTCATTAGTCAACAGAGCCACGGGAAACTCATTAGTCAACAGAGCCACGGGAAACTCATTAGTCAACAGAGCCACGGGAAACTCATTAGTCAACAGAGCCACGGGAAACTCATTAGTCAACAGAGCCACGGGAAACTCATTAGTCAACAGAGCCACTGGAAACTCATTAGTCAACAGAGCCACGGGAAACTCATTAGTCAACAGAGCCACGGGAAACTCATTAGTCAACAGAGCCACGGGAAACTCATTAGTCAACAGTGCCACGGGAAACTCATTAGTCAACAGAGCCACGGGAAACTCATTAGTCAACAGAGCCACGGGAAACTCATTAGTCAACAGAGCCACGGGAAACTCATTAGTCAAAAGAGCCACGGGAAACTCATTAGTCAACAGAGCCACGGGAAACTCATTAGTCAACAGAGCCACGGGAAACTCATTAGTCAACAGAGCCACGGGAAACTCATTAGTCAACAGAGCCACGGGAAACTCATTAGTCAAAAGAGCCACGGGAAACTCATTAGTCAACAGAGCCACAGGAAACTCATTTGTCAAAAGAGCCACGGGAAACTCATTAGTCAAAAGAGCCACGGGAAACTCATTAGTCAACAGAGCCACAGGAAACTCATTTGTCAAAAGAGCCACGGGAAACTCATTAGTCAAAAGAGCCACGGGAAACTCATTAGTCAACAGAGCCACAGGAAACTCATTTGTCAAAAGAGCCAAAAATCAGAAGCAGAATGATTACAAAAATTTTGACAGCCAAATTTCTTGTCAAGAACCTGGCCAAGAACCATGTTTTTCTGGGTCAAAACCAATTTGTGGCCAACTGGCTGAGCTGTACTCAAATCGCTAATGAGCATTTGCCGACCACTGCCTTAATACAAATTTTTTTTCTTATAGAAACATTTGAAAATAATTATATCTTTATATAATGGCTAAGAGAAAAACATTTTTAAAAAAAGCTAGATGGTTAAGAATTAATGGGGGACAACTCCATATTTGTTACATTCTTGAAAGATTTATTTCATATTAAAAATGCAAGTACACAATATATTGTTTTTTTTTAATTCCAAGTCATATAAGCTAAATATTTTTTTTACAAGACCAACGACAAATAAAAATATATTTTTAAAAAATTTAAGTTAAATAGTGCACATTCAGATCATCATGAAAATGTTCCAAGTTAATCTTTTGTTTTTTGCCGATATAATGAGCGATACTTCTGCTCTTTATACCACAGTAGTCATTTTTTAAACTTTTTAAATTGAGCATATAAAATAATAAATTATGTCCCTAAAGAATTCCTTGGACTTGTCAAATTCCTTGGACTTGTCAATTTCCTTGGACTTGTCAAATTCCTTGGACTTGTCAAATTCCTTGGACTTGTCAAATTCCTTGGACTTGTCAAATTCCTTGGACTTGTCAATTTCCTTGGACTTGTCAAATTCCTTGGACTTGTCAAATTCCTTGGACTTGTCAAATTCCTTGGACTTGTCAAATTCCTTGGACTTGTCAAATTCCTTGGACTTGTCAAATTCCTTGGACTTGTCAAATTCCTTGGACTTGTCAAATTCCTTGGACTTGTCAAATTCCTTGGACTTGTCAAATTCCTTGGACTTGTCAAATTCCTTGGACTTGTCAAATTCCTTGGACTTGTCAAATTCCTTGGACTTGTCAAATTGCTTTAAAAAATGTCCTTTGCTTTTTTTTTAAATCTTTGAAACCTTTTGTTCCACAAACACAAAAATAGATTCACTACTTTTTTAAACTAATAACAACACTTGAACTCACATCTATTTCCTTCTCCAGACAGTTGATGTCTGCACCGGCTTGATTTAAAATCTCCAGCTCGTGCTGGAAAGGGGGGGGGGGGAATGGAAATATTTTTAAAAGTTGCACATCAATGTTGTATCGAAAAATAATAAAAATGTAGGAGTAAACAATATACATCAATGTTTATAAAAGTAATAAAGAATGTAGGAGTAAACTATTATAATCTGAAACAAAATGCTCATATATTATTACATTCATCTCTAAAAGACTGATTATTAGTCTATCCACGAGTCTTTAAAACACGTAACCGTTTTGAGTTAGGCCTGAATGCAGCTAAGTGTCTAGATAAATGTGCACGTTATTGGAGATGTGCTCTGAAACCCTAACAATTCATTGAGAAAGAAAAATGAGAATTAACTTTGATTCGGAAGGTGTGTGTGGGGGGGGGGGGTGTTCATTAAAATATTTCAGCCCTATATTGATATACTGTGATAGCAACTGACTGGACCCGGGATCTTAGGAGTAACCTGAATGTTGCCGTCACCTTTTTGTCCATAAAAACTGTGCTGTAAACCATGTTCCCAGACCGTGTGCATTACTTCCCCTTTCCCTGGTTCGACCTCCACTTGTTCTGCAAATGTAACTTTCACTTTTAGGAAAATACCACAACACTTCCTTCACCGGTTATCTAACAAGACTTAAAACTTTCTGTTGTTGTTGTTTTTAAAAAATAACTTTACCGAATGTTACACTGCTCATTTAATACAGAATGTTATCGGAGCCAGTAACTTTATAGTTTTAAAATGTATAACATACACTTAGGAGTTCAGGAATCTAGACACAAATATGCAGCTTAACAATAAGCGGATACTTGTGGGAGTCTATAGACTAGGGTTTTTCTTTCTTTCTTTCTTCTTCTCATCCCCTCTCATTCTTTGGCAAAGTGGTAAGGGATTTTTTTGCACATACACCCCCCCCCCCCCCCGGTAAGGGTTTGTGACAAGCTATTGTACAGGCTTACAGGTAATTGAAAACAAAAATGTCACGACTCAAAACGTCGTGGATAATGAGCTCAGCTGCCCGGCTGTGTTTTCTTTGTTCAGCCCACGGGTTTGGGGGGGGGGGGTGGTGGTCAACGGTTGGGGCTTTAAAGTTATGTACGTTCTTGTGTACGCAGAATTTTAGGTACAACGCGGTACAAGACATAAGGACATGAATTTAACGACGAGCATGCAAGGAAGACAAACTAAATGAAAAAAAAAAAAAGCACCACTAGAATGATCTGAATGTCTAATGAGAAACTAAAAAAAGGGGGGGGGGGGGGAGGGGCGGAAGAAAATGGCTGTAGGAATTTCTCGGTTTTCACTTTAAGAAAAAACAAAACAATAAAAACAAAGCAAAGTGCCTTTGACCTTGCTCCTGTACCCAATCAGTTTATTAACGTGTGTAAACAAATTGAAAAGTGTGCCACGCCCACCCCACCCCCCCCCCCCGACGGAGAAGGGGGTTCTTGAATGAGTCCTGTTTGGACAAGACATTCCAATTACGTGGCGTTAGTCAATTTAAAAAGCGAAACTCTATTTATAGGATAATATTAGCGAATAGAAATTACTGGAGGTAAACAATCATCAAAATGGCATTGATAATGTATCCCCCCCCCCCCACACCAACCCAAACAATAAAAATTGTAGACCACTGATGACCTCAACCCCGTTTCAAAAAGCTTAGATCACTAATGCACCCGGTAAATTCCTATCTGTGGTACCGCGTTTTTTAAACATGGCCGTCAACTTGACGTAAAATTAAGAATAAAACGTTTAAAAATAATGAAAAAACTTCCTAAATGTATCCCTCACCCTAACCTGAACCCTAAATCTATCCCTAAACCTAACCTAATGAAATGAGGTACCACAGATAGGAATTAGCCATGCACCCCTATCCAAAAATTAAAATAAATAGACCAGAAATATTTTATACCCCCTGATGTCCACCTTAAGATATTGTAGACCCCTGATGTCCACCTTAAGATATTGTAGACCACTGATGGTTGACCTTTTAAAGTTCAAACACGACTCTACCTAGCCCAATCTGTTTGTTCTGCGCCTTTGATTGGGCCTCGCGAAATGTTTCACTACAGAGAGAGTGGACTTAGGTCGTAATAAGAAACTACAGCGATGGCCTTTAACTTGAACGTGATGAGATATTGGTCACTGACTTACAGTTTTTACACCCACTTGTAATGACGTGTGAAGACCAAACCGTAATACCGACATCGTGAAGCGCTTAGGACTATCTATCATGTAATCTGATGCGGTGGCACTAAAGTCCAGTGCAAAGGTCAAGGAAAATAAAATATGTGTGTGTGTGTGTGTGCTGCATAATGGAAAGGGGTGTATGTACAATGTTCCCTATTTGATGTCGTCAGACATGGCCGAGATTGACAGCGGTCAGGTGTACATGCACACAAATATCGACTTCCTGTAATGGATGATTAAGTATTCCCTACGGGCAGTCATTTCAATCTGTGACCAACGTATGTGTGCGAAAGCCAGGAGCCAGCCTTCACGTCATCACTAAAGGACAGTTATACTAAGACTTATGGACATATTTAATGTAGTCAGTGGATAATGTGTACTCGAACCCATATCCCACTCATTCGAAACAAGATTACCACTACCTAATGACTTAATGTGTACTATTTACTTGTTGCGTACTAATTCTTGTTGCGTATTAATTCTTTTTTGGGTACTATTTCTTGTTGCGTACTATTTCTAGATAATGCTTACTCTGATTTTTTTTAGCTAGGTTAGGTGCCACTAGGCAGAGGCGTATCTGGGTCTTTGACGCCCATGGCTAATTTATTTTTGGCGCCCTTGATATTCAAATAAAAAATTTAAAATTAGAGATTTAGCGGCGCCCTTTTGAACTGGCGCAAACCGGCGCCCCATGGCAACTTCCCCAATGCCAAGCCGTTGTTACGCCTCTGCCACCAGGTGCAGCGCAAAATTTTTGCTGAAAACATATCTTCAGTCACAGTAGTTCAAATTTCTCGCCCCTAAATATATATATGGAAAAAAGTGCCGCCCGGGGCGGAACGACCCTTCAACACCACACTTCCTGCGCCAATGGCCAATGTGTGTACTAGTTCCTGTGTAGTATGTTTTATATAATATGTTGTAAATTAAATGAATAATAAAGAATGTATGTTAACTCAAGCCAATTATATTCTTGTCTAATCTTGTCGTTCACAAGATCATGAATAGATTAGCGCGCCATTTGTTCATACCAACGTCACCGACAGACACGAGACTTATCTGGCATTACAGCCGTGCTGGACGGTACAATCATATTGGATAGATCAACCACGCATCTGTTCATAATGCAATATTATATTTTTGTTTAACGCATAGAAGGCTTACACATATATAATTTTAATTCCATCCACCCCTATGGCGCTACGGCCCATGTAGGGCCTCGGCCAATAACCACTTCCTTCCACTCAGACCTTTCACCCATCCCTATGGCAGTAAAGTCCATGTAGGGTTTTGGCCTGCCTCACCACTTCCTTCCACTCAGACCTTTCATCCATCCCTATGGCAGTAAAGTCCATGTAGGGTTTTGGACTGCCTCACCACTTCCTTCCACTCAGACCTAACTGATGCTTTTCTTTTCCATGCTTGAATTCCCAGCTGCTGAAGATCTTTTTCCACATCATCCATCCACCTAAGCATATAGATCTGCTTTTATACTGTTTTCCTCTAAGGTTTTGGCGATGTACCCTCTTCACTCCCAGAGGCGTAACAACGGCTTGGCATTGGGGCAGTTGCCCAGGGCGCCAGCCTGAGCCCGTTCAAAAGGGCGCCGCTAAATCGCTAATTTTTAAATTTTTATTTGAATATCAAGGGCGCCAAAAATAAATTAGCCAAGGGCGTCAAAGACCCAGTTACGCCTCTGTTCACTCCTCTTTCATTTGGCATTCTAAGTGTCCTGCCCAGCGTAGCCTGCCCCATTTAATTTCTTCTACTAGTGTGGGAATACATATAGACTGTACAGTTCCTGGTTGGTTCGTATTCTCCATCCATAATAATCCTATAATTTTAATTATTGTTGGCAAATTATTTATAATAACATAAGGGTCGTGTGTAGCACACCATTAATCCCAAAATGTGCCTCGCCCAGCAGCCAATCAGAACTCATGACTACTGCATGTGTAGTGTAGTCTTCCAATAACAATTCGATATCAGTGCAGTGGATAAGATTGGCATGCCGCAAATCTACCATCATCGCTGCCGAACGTCCGTGTGCTGTCCCGCGTTGTTTCTTTCAGGCGCCCGTTAGGGCATGGGTGTGCGCCGCCCCCGCTCTACGGCGCCGATCAATAGGCCACTCAGAAAACTAGATTATTTTTCATTAACTTGCTAGATAAATCATCATACATGGCTCTGCAGCCCAAGGACGGATCTGGTCCTATTCACTCCACCCTTAAACTCGGATTAATCCACGGTCTTTCGTCACCACGCAAGGAGCCCCAGGTGAATATTGTACTAACGACTCATCATGGTCTATCCATCTCGATCTACCGATGACTGAGGACCCGTCTGCCTTTTGGTTTATGTTTCAATACCTCTTTTACTCCTCTACAATCTGGCATCCTATCGGGGTGCCCCGTCCGGCGCCGCCTGCCTGCCACTATCGCGACTATGGTTGGGTCTTAGTACAACTGGCATCATTCTTGGTTGGTCCGCATTCTTCATCCGTCATTATCCTGTAAAGCAGCGGTTCTCAACCTGTGGGTCGCGACCCCTAAAGGGGTCGCGCGACCCTTTCCCAGGGGTCGCCTAAGACCATCTGAAAACTCAAATGCTCTACAGTTATGAAGTAGAAACAAAAATAATTTTGTGGCTGAGGGTCGCCACACCATGAGGTACTGTATTAAAGGGTCGCGGCATTAGGAAGGTTGAGAACCACTGCTGTAAAGCCTATAAGAGGTTTTTTTTTCTCCTTTCCCGTGTATTGGAGCAGGTTTCGGCTTTCTTGCTGAGGGTCAAAATCACACTTTCATTGTCCACTGCTGGTCTTTTAAATTGGGATGTAGGCCATACGATTTTATTGCTTCTGTGATCTCTTACACTATACTGCTCTGTATAGACACCCCGCACACACACACACAAAACAAAAAAAACACACAAAAAACACACAAAAAACACACACACAAAAAACCCACACAAAACACACAAAAAAAAACAACAAAAAAACCCACAAAAAACAGAACAACAAAAACAAAAAAAAACAAAAAAAACACACACACAAAAAACACACCAAAAAATGCAACAACCTCTTCAAACTCCCATCACCATTATGTGTTTCCTTGAGGTATTCTGCATCGAATTTAGTCAGAGCCATGGTGTGAAATGGACTCGTTAGTCAAAGGAAAGAAACGACTGTTTTAAGGGGATAAGGAAACGAAGTGGCTACAGGTACACGGGTACCAAACTTGAGAGGCTGGGATAAAAAAACGAATTAAAATATTATTGTTTGAAATGAGGTATCAAATGAAAGATAATTGAATGGACTATACGTTTGAAATGTTAATTCTTCAGTTTTACTAAAATAAACTACCAAAAATGACATCCGAATAGCATTGAGCTTAATGGAACCCGGGTGCGAATGGCGGCGCTGCGTGTCCAGTTCCATTTTGACCGATGCTATTCGGATGTCATTTGTCGTAGTTTATGTTAGTTTAAATGAAGAATTAAGTTTACAAACATAGTACGTTCAATATCTTTCATTTGATGCCTCATCTGGTCTTACAAACCCAACAATAATATTTTTAATCATTTTTCAATCCCAGCCTCTCAATTCTGGTACCCGGGTACCAATAGGTGCAGCCATAAGGTAAAACCCTGGGTAGAACATCGTCCACCACCGTAGCAAGAGAACAGCAGCCCACTTGGCGTGTGGTTAAAGAACTTCCGATGTGGCCAGTTTACCGCGTCTGGATTGTATCCGGTGCATAACACACAACTACATACACAACTACACACGCATTAACACACAACTGCACACACAACTACACACACATTAACACACAACTACACACGCATGCACACACAACTACACACGCATGCACACACAACTACTCACGAATGTATAAACAACTAAAAACACATGCACACACAACTACACACGCATGCACACAAAACTACACACACAACTGCTCACACAGACACACGCAAGCGCACACAACTACACACGCATGCGCACACAACTACACACGCATGCACACAGAAATGCACACACATGTACCCAAAAAACGTGGTTGGGTCATCTTATTTTTAAAAAGTTAAAACATTCATTGATAACTTGGCTGGGTTTTAATCCTGTCCACTGTCAGCCGCTGACACAGAAAAGGTGGGAGGGTGTGCGAGACTATGTTATCAATAGACATGAGTCATAGTTACGGAGAGGTTCATATCGTGGCCGAAACGCTTTAACGTTAAACATAGATCTAGCCCGGGGGGGGGGGGGGGGGGGTGTTGTTCCAGAAAAAAAATCATACTGATGGAAGCAATTCATGGGCGGCGAATAAGGTAAAAGTTAAAACTTTTATTTAGTATCCCTTTATTATAAAGGCTATCAGTTTGCAAACAAAACATTGGGTCAACCAATGTCCAATGTTAAATCAAATCTACCGTTGATAAGCTATCATTAAAATAATAATAAAATTAATAATAAACCGAGATGGGGCGCTGTCTGCAAGGTGTGTGTGTGTGGGGGGGGAGGTCTGTGTGTTTCGGGCCCCTTGATCGGGTCAATAAAATGACCACTCAGTTTCAATAGGCAGAACCAAATGTGCATCATCGATGGCCACAATCAAGACGGGTGGGTGTTAAGTAAATTCTGAAGGTTAAACAATGTATTATTTGTGTATTTTGGAGCAATATAGAATTGGGCCCAAGAGCAGTGCTCAATGATTTTTAAAAAATTATTATTAAAGGGAGCGATACGGAGAAGTCAAAACTGAATGCACCAATGTGCACCGCGAGGCCATAGGCTGTACGAGATCTCTTCCTTGAAGTCTGGAACCTAGAACAATATGAGCCCATAGAAGTGCAATCCCGACAAATAAACCCAGCCCAGGTTAAATATAAAAAAGGGGGAGGGGGGGGGTAAAAGGTATTTATTCCTTTGAAAAGAAAAACGCATGCGTCAATGACTGTCACGTCTGCTCTTATAAAACACGAAAAAAAAAAGGGGGGGGGGGTGATGGGGCACACTCTATGCATTTGCATCTGCCCCTCGAGAGGTTTTGTTTGAAATAAATCAAGAGGAAGTGACGTTATGAAAATAAATTTCTTTATGGACCAGTCATAAATCCCAATTTCTCTCTAGTTCTCTCCACAGGGCCGGGGGTGGGGGTGAAGGGGGGCGCAGAGCCGAATCAAGCGTGGGTGCATCTATTTATCACAGGGGTTCTTAACGTTTTTGCAGAGCCTCACACCCTCTAGATTTCAAAACATTTACACGCACCCCCATCTCTATTTCAGAGCATACTCCCCACATCCTCCACGATTAAATACACAACATGCTAATAAAAATGTAAATATACCTTTTTTTTTTTTAATGCCTTCCCGCACTCCCATATAATGCTTCCCGCAACCCAGGGCACCACCCGGCTTAAGAACCCCTGGTTTAAAATTAGAAAAAAAACAACAAAACAAAACACCAGAACGTCACACACAAAACACCAGAACGTCACACACAAAACACCGGAGCGTCACACACAAAACACCGGAGCGTCACACACAAAACACCAGAACGTCACACACAAAACACCAGAAAGTCAAACACAAAACACCAGAACGTCACACACTACTTGAAAACATACACATACTTGCACGTCCCATAATTCTTCCATAGCAAAATATGTTCGGAATTTATGAGAACTAAAGCTGAGACATTAAAAGCTTATGCTCAAAGTTATAGGTAACCCAATCCTGTTTGGTGGGTTGGTTCACACAGTCATGTTTAGATTTAGGCAGGTTTTATGAACAGATTTAGGAAGTACCGGTACAAAAGCCCAGGGTCCTATGTGTGTTGCTTGGCGGTAGCTAAGTATAGCTTTACACCGCTGCCATCACAAAATCTTTTGTAAAGAATGTTTAAACGTAAATAGCAAAGGGCTCCACTGCAAAAGATGGATATTGGTATAAAAAGACCATTAAAAAAAATTGCTATATATATTAATGGTCCGATAGCAGCATCAAAATGTAATTATTTTTTAATTTGGAAAAAAGGGGGGGGGGGAGAGAATGTGGTATGTGATATAATAATATATTTTACTTTATTTCGTAGATCAATACCGTTAAGGGCTGAGTGTAAGAGAGTTTTAACATGTACCCTTACACTGAACCCTGACCTTGGTGGTACTTACCCTGACCCTGGGGTCAAATCCCTTCTCCGACTCGACGTAGTCCTCGTCGTCTTCCAACGCCACGGTTGTCGTCGCTGTCGCGGCTTCGTGGAGCATCCCCGATGACGTCATGGCGGCGCCGTCAACCTTGACTGACTTCACCCCCGTGCCGCCGCCACCTGCCGTGGGAACACACGGAAAGAGAAGCACTATTACATACAGCGCATATCCGCCCGATTGGTCAGACGATTTTGTAATCATAGAAAGTCACTTAGCTCCTCGGGTCTTCTCATCCGTAGAGACATGTCAGGTCGTCTCTCATGATACACGGAACGGAAACACACCACGACAATAATATTGGTTTGTGATCTGCGTACTACGTCATAGAACGGGTGGGGGTGATAAAAGAAGCTAAGCGTCTAAATATAGCCCGCCCCGGAATTCCCTCATCATAAACTATTGACAGCATAACATAAAAGGACAACTCTGGCATTAACTGTGCCGAGGGGGCGTGCACAGCCAGAGCAATATTTATTGCATTATCTGGGTTATCCCCCGATGAGTTCTGTGTTTTCCCCCACCAAGTTAGAACACAGGCATGTTACACTATGCGGATACAGACATAACGAAACATCGCAGCTATGCTGACCATGGACATAACGAAACAGTGGAGCTATGCTGACCACGACAAGACGTAGCCGAAACTGATTCTTAAAAGTTAATCCGAAAATCGTGGGAGGGGGGGGGAGAGAGAGATGTGGGATATCGTATTATCAATACATGGTTTGTGAAAACGATATATATATATTTATACATATATAATATATTTAAAAATGGCTTTTAATATTAGTATCGATACGTGGCGGCATGATTTTTGCGCCTGTTTTATTTGTATATCCCCACAAACAGTTGCACTTCCTTAACAAAGTCATAGAAAATTCGGTGACGTCACTATAACACTCCCCTTCCCCATACACACACACACACTACTTCTGCTATTAGCTACAGACACAGCACATCCAGACATAGCACATCCAGACACAGCACATCCGATAATGACATATTATGAAGTCAATGAAAGTTTCCACAATGACGTATCGACGTAACCCTTGATTACGATACAGAGCTCGGGCGGTTGTGGTACAGCTCTCCTGCCTATCAGGTTGTAAGGTTGATAAAAAAAACCAAGCATTGCGTAACAACATGGAAAGTGAACACACTCAGTCCAGATAAACAGGCCAAGTGCTCCGACAAGTGTGCACTAGATTGGTGGAAGTCAGTGACCATAGTAGAATACAGGGCCTACCAAATCATGCTAACTAATAGTGACTACATACTACAGTCTACAGTTGAATACAGGGCCGATCCAATCATGCTAACTAATAGTGACTACAGTTGAATACAGGGCCGACCCAATCATGCTAACTTATAGCAGACCTGCCAACCTGCCAAGAAAAAAATATCTGTAGGGGTGGTGCATGCGGGGGGCGAAGTGGGGCCACTGCCCCCAGGAGGCGCCGACCGGGGGGGGGCGTTGGTTTAAAAGATCTGTAAACTAATGCACAAGCCTTTTTAACAAATAAAGAAATATAAAGTTACTTCCTTTGTCTTTGAAGAGTCCAAAGAACACGAGAAAATTTACAGATTTATACAGTACAGGACAGAAGATCCATTTTATTTACATCTGTACACTGGCTGCTAAGACTAAGAGTTCAGTTTTCCTGCCTATCCCTTGTGGCCTTTGTCCAACAGCTCTTTGGACAACTGGAAATTACCATTGCAACTGATTTTAGATACAAGCAAGTTAAAAAGATAAACTTTCATGCTTGCCCTTGTTTATTCGTAATTTTTCTTCACAATCTTCTAGCAATCTGCGAGTGAGGAAACATTTCTTTGACTCTGGCATTAAAACGATCGGAGTTGGTTGGAGAAATATTTCCTTCAAAAAGAGAGGTGGTCAATAACACTTAGCAAAGCAATTAGACTTGGATGTCGTAGATTCACTGCACTTTTAGCTGCAGTTGTATAACTGTATGTTTATGTTGTGGTTTTTTTGTATGACGGGTGAAAAATAATAATGTTCGGAAAATCGGAATTTTAAGAGGTTTGTCGGAAGGTCGGAATGAGGGGTAAAAAATCCGTATAATTCCGACAAAATCGGAAGGGTTGGCAGGTCTGTTATAGTGACTACAGCTGATTACATGGCCGACCCAACTCGTGCTAACTAATAGACTTAATAACGAATGGTCAGTTTTAATTTTTAAAAAAAAAGTATTATAAAAAAAAAAAAAACAACACAAACACACCTGGGCCCGAGGCGTATGAAGTACAGTGGACAGTGACACATCAACTCCTGACACAACACCTGTGGCCGCTAGTTATTGTAATTATAATATTAAACTTATAGATATATATATACACTAAGAAGTGGGTAAATTGTTTTCGTTCCTCCAAATTCCAAGTTGGCGTCACCTTATTGTAACCTTTGTTGATTTTTTTTTTATTTTTATAAAATCTTCTTTTCTTTTTACGAGGAAAACAAGATTAAATGAATAAAACCATGTCAATGTAACTTGCTAGAATTTTTAGGTAACAACCGTGTGAAGAGTCGCTATTTTGAATTTGAATCTTAAAATAATACAGGTAACAAAATGAGAGAGGGGAGGGGGGGGGGGGCTTTCAAATCAGGAAGAAAAGGTTAACTTACGTTATTATTATTATTTTTTTTTGTTACTGCTTCAAAACCAATCAATAGAACTGAAACCTGGCAAAGTATTGATGAAGACCACGAAATTGTCAACCCAATCAATGCTTGTTGACGCAGACGTGAGCATTTCTATTCGAGCCTGTTCTTCTTTGTGTTTGTGGGCGTGTGTTTGTGTGTGTGCAACAGCCACCTGTGGCACTCAGGGTGAAACCCTATGATGGGCCACTCTAGCTTAAAATGTAGCCGAAAGCGTGAATTTTTTATTTCGCTGACATCTAAGTTCGTGGATCCCCTGGAATGTATCCATGGAACAGTAGTTCATGGATCCCCTGGAATAAATCCACGGAACACACGTTTATAGATCCCTGGAATATCCATGAAACACAATTTCATGGATCCCCGTGAATATATCCATGGAACACATTTTCATGGATTCCCTGGAATATACCCATAGAACACACGTTCATTGATCCCTTGGAATATATCCATCTAAATCCCCCCAAGTTGAGAACCATTGCCATCGTTTCAGTGCTACGGTTGCTCGTAGAGAATAATGTCATTATTGTGTACCGGTATTGGAGAGGACTGGTAGAGATGTCATTACCTCCCACAACGGCCACGGCCTAATCAACTCGCCGCTTCCGTTACAACACATCACGACACACCTGGCCGCGCATACTATTCAATGGACGATGCTACACGGTAGCGGCGGGTGACATTGGAGCTGACCAAAGCTGTTGACAGCGTGACGGAAGTTCAACGCCCGGAGTTTGGTGGTGGCATATGGCTAGGGGGGCAAAGCGATCTTGTGGTCCGTATAATTATAAACGCTGAAAAATGTCATCATTGAATAAGGTCTAATTCATGTCCGTTTTAAGCACTTCATGAAATCCACTAAGTATTTTTAAACACTTATTTGCATCCACGAAATATTTTTAACACTTCGGTAAATTCGGATAGATCGTACCGCGTTTTTTTACCATGGCCGCCAACTTGATTGCCGTGACCCGTAAAATTAAGAATAAAACTTTTCAAAGAATGAAAAAATGACCTAAATGTATCCCTAAACCTAACCTGAACTCCAAATCTATCCCTAAACCTAACCTAATGAAATGAGGTACGATATATCTTAATTAGCCACTAACGGTACTAACGGCATGCACACAATAGTTAACAATGTCTTCCACATACCGGTATCCTTCAGAATTTTTTTTTTAAACGATGCTCAGCTGGTCACCCGTATGTATAATTCACCAGCACGAAATGCGAACAGCGGCCAAGAGAGATGTCGATGCAAATTAATGACGCGGGTGTTTTAGTTCAGAATTTTTGTTAGAGAGTTTTAGAGGAGGGGGGCGGATCCCAGCGAGAGCAAGGCTTTCTAAGTGTGTGACCTCGTTGCCATCGGTGCACTACACGTCCGGGGAGGGAGGGGGGGGATTTTGAACAATACACACTTGAAGTCTCTTTTACTACAGTGAGTCTCAAAATAGTTGTCCTGTAGTGATTGACGTATGAATCAACAGACAATGACTTGTGTACCCAAAGATTTCGATATAAGTTACGGCAACAACTACTCCTAGTCCCAGACAACTTAAACCGGACTTCTGCTGGACTGAACCATGGAAATTATAGTTAAGATGCGCGATTTCAGAAAGGTTTGAGAACCGTTTGGTGTGTTCCGTGGCCGATGGTCAAATGTCCCCACTAGCGTCGTCACAAACTAGCACAACCAGGAAACACTGCAGGACTCCACCTCAGCTCAGCAACACTCCACGCCAAGGCGTGGGCGTTCATTATTGGAAGTGGACGTCACACCCCTACTCCTAGGCCTAGGGGCGTAGCGGCCTTGTTTTAAGGGGTGTGGCAGGTGAGGGATCGGATAGGAGAAGGGATGCTAGCGGTCGGTCCCTCCAGACGGTGGGTCAAACGTTTAAAAAGGTAGGATGTCCGGCGATTGTTCGTTTCGACAACCCGTCTGCCCCAACTAAAATACTGCTCTCCTCACTCAGTTCTAAAACAAAAATGCATTTGACACACTTTCAAGTCAAGATATTTCATTACAAGTACTATTACATGATCCATTACGGGTACTATTACATGATCCATTACGGGTACTATTACATGGTCCATTACAAGTACTATTACATGGTCCATTACAAGTACTATTACATGGTCCATTACACGTGCTTTTACATGGTCCAGCAAAAGACCAGGCAACGATAGTACTTACAAATACTACAGATCGCTTTAAGTAAGAAGTTAAGAGACGAATGGGGGTGTGGCGTATGTCGTGTAAGTTATGATGTGTGTGTGGGGGGTGGGGGTGTTTAAAAAAATAAACCCCTCCGCCAACGAATACAGTATTAATAAAGAGGAGACAAAATCACTAGAATCTCAATGGTACTTATTGTTCTGTTCAAACAACGACCTGATAACTAAGTACCATGACTGTATCAACGGGGACCTAAGAGTGCATTAACATATAAGATTCTACTAGTTAGGTCAACCTAATAGAGCAAGTTTTACTTAATGAAATGTTATGTCAACCTAATAGAAAAAGTTCCAATTAATAAAATGCTAGGTCAACCTAAATTATTACATTTTATCTGCATAATATTGAAAGGAGTGGTGCCTCTTTAAACATTTTTTTTTACACTTATATTCGTGACATTGACACATGCGTTGATACTGAATATATCCGTGACAGTAACACATACTTTGATACTGTTTATATTTTTATATTCGTGACAGTGACACATAATTTGATGCTTCTTTTATTCGCGACAGTGAAACATACCTTGATACTGCTTATACTTATATTCGTGACAGTGACACATAATTTGATGCCACTTTTATTCGCGACAGTGAAACATACCTTGATACTGCTTATACTTATATTCGTGACAGTGACACATAATTTGATGCCACTTTTATTCGCGACAGTGAAACATACCTTGATACTGCTTATACTTATATTCGTGACAGTGACACATAATTTGATGCCACTTTTATTCGCGACAGTGAAACATACCTTGATACTGCTTATACTTATATTCGTGACAGTGACACATAATTTGATGCCACTTTTATTCGCGACAGTGAAACATACCTTGATACTGCTTACACTTATATTCGTGACAGTGACATTTCTCGTTTGATCATTCAAAATTTTATTACTATACAGACAGAAACAAAAGACACAAACAGGAGTCTTATCAAGTGGCCTATTGCAGACGGGAAAGAGGAGGGGGGCTATATATTCACCGGCCTTTTTCAGACCCGGGGGGGGGGGAGCTAATACTAATATATTCACCGGCCTATTTCATGCGGGGAGGCCTATATTATGATATTCACCGATTTCTGATTTAGGTTGTTCAACCCTCCTCTACTGAATCTATCGTTTGCTGTGTAGACTTCACCACCTGTTACCTACAATAACCACATAAGTCTCTTAACTCCGATTGCTAGCAGTAATCATCTCATTTTCATTATAAAGTCAACATGTTTATGAAGTAGTATGCAGGATGATATATTAATATTATAGGACTTGCTTTATAACATGTAGGTCTATACTTTATTTAAATGATTAAATATTTGAAGTCTGACTACACTGTTCATAATGCCACGCCATACTCCCCATAGTCATAGCCTATACTTATACTCCACTTTCTGAGACTCCTACTGTGTAACTATAAATAAGACCAACACGCACAGGCACACGAAACAATTTATCAGCCACACACAATTGAATATCTTGCCTCACATACCTGACATTCCTCCGGTCAATTTGAATAAATAACTTCCTTAACTATATTATATAAATATAACTTACCAGGTGTCAAAGTCTAACTAGGGCTGTTGACTGTTATGTGCAAAAACACATACTCCCCGGCGTCATGTTGCGAGACAGTAGTTCTGTGTTTTGAAACTGTTTAGTCCGAGTCCAATGCGTTCATGTTTCGTCGTTCGGTGTACTTTCCGTCACGAACTCGAGGTTTTAAAAAACCTACTTTCAGCCTGCAACAGTAAACAAGCGGCTTCCCCTGCGTTCGCGTCAGCAGTGAAGTCAGGAAGGAACAACAACCACAGCTGATTGAAAGGAAGTTGCCCCGGGAGTTTAGTCGCCTGATACGCAACGCGGCCAGTGTTGACACCGATAACGTCGCGTTATCTGCTGGGCTCAAGCTGAACTTTTAATTTTATTTCCACGGCCCGCCAAGTCTAAGTGAGACCAGTCGGACGACGGAGGGCGTGTCGGCATTCACAAATTGGCCAGCGACCCAGAACGAGTAATGTCCCAAGGCCAAGGGCGCTGGGCCACGGCCCTTTGGATCCAGGGGGTGTTGACAGGGCTCATATCTTTTTTACACCCACCGAAAATTAAAGAGCAGCCAATCCATAGATACTTTAATAAGTTGAAATTGTGGTTTTAACATTCCAGTGTCCACTCTGGTCAAGACCCCAGCACGTGATAGTTGGAGACAGGGCCCTGCAAAAAATAAGAAAGAAAAAAGTGGGTGTGGGGGGGGGGAGGTCGGAGAGATATGTGTATTCATGACTAAATATAGTCATACGTTATGGATATTTTAATTTTCAATTGTTTTTAACCAAATAGATCAAATAGATTTATAAAATTTACATGTTAAAATTGTGACCGTAAATCTGTTCGTCTGATAAAATGTGGAAGTTTTAAACATATTTGTCTGTAAATTTTAGTTTTCGTGAGTTGGCAAACCCTGCAATGACACAAACACTGATCATCGGTCTGATGTATGTTTGATGTTTTATCGGAGTTCAGGAGTCGAATCTTAAAACTTTAGCACAGGTACGGTGTTTGTGGTCTTGTCGAGTCTTAAAACTTTAGCACTGGTACGGTGTTTGCGGTCTGGTCGAAGTCGCCCCCCCCCCCCCCCCCGCGCGGCTATCCAACTTCTGTTTCCTATGAAAAATAATTTGTTGTGCTGAAATTTTAAAACTGTTTTTGTACGCATTAATCTGTCGGTTTATTTTGTCCGTAATGGATTCAAAATATATCACAAAAAATAACAACACCGCTTCCACGAGCTGACTCGCGTGACGTAGACTTTGATTCACATCAAGTCGCAAAAACCAGTCGTCCTTTTATTCATTCTTGTTTGTTTCTTCTGTCAAATCCATAGTTTTAACCACGAGCGTAAAAGGGACGCTTCGTTGCAAAGACTGGTGGGACCCGTTGGTCTATTATATGTCCGTTAATGTTCATTGATCGCTTGCGTCAGCTCCTGGCGACAGATGTTCTTCCCCGTCCTCTCTTTCTTCATGACTAGTCTATTCATTTACCTCGCGTTGGCCTCGGAAAGAGATTTTTGTTTCTGTTGTCTTAATAATAAAATAGTCAAGCTGTGCAGTGGCGTAGGGGGTCCGCCAGGGAGGATCTCATTTCGGTAGAGCGGGTTGGGGTTTTGCCCCCACCCTCATGAAAAAATCTGAAATGGCGCCCCTTAGGTCCGCCTTTGGTGGTACTTTTTTCTATATATAGGGGTGGGCGGCATTTTCGACCAAAGTAACAAAAAGAAAAGGACTAAAAGACGCAAGGCATACATTTATTTTAATGTCACATTCAACTGAATATTTTGCTAACCTCTCGGATACTACTTCTCACCTAAGTGCTGTTTTTTTTAAATTTAATTGTTTTTTCAGTTGTTTGTTCGCTGACGAAGGCTTCCTGCCGACACGCTAGTTGTTTTGTTGCGTTCCTTTCTTCAGGTATGACCATACTTTGCAGTCTCACCCCCTTATTCGAGGTCTTCACACAACGGCTCCCCAGTTTCAACTAGTGAGGCCTTCACACAACTGCTTCCCAGTTTCAACTAGTGAGACCTTCACACAACGGCTCACAGTTTCAACTAGTGAGGCCTTCACACAACGGCTTCCCAGTTTCAACTAGTGAGGCCTTCACACAACGGCTTCCCAGTTTCAACTAGTGAGACCTTCACACAACGGCTTCCCAGTTTCAACTAGTAAGGCCTTCACACAACGGCTCCCAGTTTCAAATAGTGAGGCCTTCGCACACCAGCTCAAAGTTTCAACTAGTGAGGCCTTCACACAATGGCTCCCAGTTTCAAATAGTGAGGCCTTCACACAACGGCTTCCCAGTTTCAACTAGTGAGACCTTCAAACAACGGCTTCACAGTTTCAACTAGTGAGGCCTCTGAGTACTAATCACCTACAATTATGATGGAGTGGTGTTGTGAATATCTGTGTCCTACTCTCCTCTGATGTTGGGCCCCTCTCATCACCCGACCCCCTCCCCCAGATAACTCCATCAATCAGCGCCAGGGTCTAAACTATCTCTTGGCCATGTTAATCTTACAATGTAACGCAATTTTTGTCACCCTTAAGCTGATGTGACCATCATCACCGTCTATATATATATATATATATATATATAAACATATTGAATTCTATTTTCAACGACCTTCCGACACACATGCGTCTATTCAAAAGGTTATTAACACTAAAAAAGGTATGTAATAAAAAAAGGGGGGGGGGTGGTGGTGGGGAATAACCTGACTTTTCCCAACACCCGATTTTTTAAATTTAAAAATGTGATCTAAGCTTCCACACTCTTTACCAGCTGTGATGACCCCCCCCCCCCTTCCCAAAAAAAAAAAAATAATTCTTCTACAGCTATGTTGTCCCACTCTTCTACCAGCGATGATGCCAAACACAGCTGTTATAGTTTCACAAATGTTACAGTTTTATCCGTTGCTGTCTACTTTCGTTAGTCTAGGGTCTTCTACAAGGTTGACGAATATCCTCTGTCACACCAAGGTTCACAAGAATGACCAACAGCAGTGTCCAAAGTACATTATGTGTTTATAACTATATACTAAACTATACACTTGTTACACAAATATATCTGGCAGTAAAACAGCATACTCAGGCAACAAACCCTACAATGACTCTAACAAATCTAATATCTCTATTACTACTCTCGACTCTACACTAACTCTTGACTCTACTACTGGCTCTGGCTCTACTCTCTGTCAACTACCTCCTGGGTCTACTAACCCAACTACCCAGCTCACAGCTTTTATCCCCTCCATCTGTTCACCCCCCCCCCCCCAACCCAGCTACACTAATTGCTCAACACGAACCAATTTCACCTCTGACCTCACAATCTTGCCCTAACACAACATCTCACAGTCGACATGCCGCCAGACCAGAAGTCATTAACGATCCAGGTCGTAACAACTGCTACTTGTTATTTTGCCCCACTCATCCATCAACTAAGTTACCCCATTTTTTTTTTAAAAAGGTGTGTGCGTGGGGGGGGGGGTGTGTGGTTACGACAGGCTTACAATTACTATAATTATTTATTTACTCAAACAAATACAAATAGTTAAGCAGCCCCCCCCCCCACCTCTTCCCCCAAACCGCCACATTGCTCCCAACACAACGGCAACGAATCCAGGTCATAGCCATGGAACATGTTTGAAGTACCTATTAAAACATGACAAAACCCGTTATTATAAACCGCAGTAGCAAATTTAAGGAATGTTGTCTTTAAACGGGACGAATTCATTTTTAAAATAAATTTTAAAAAACTTGTTTTTAATTAAAAACAAGAAGATGACCTACTTGGAACTTGCCCCCCCCCCCCCTTGTTTAAATGTGATATCTCTCTTGGGAAAAAAAACCAACAACAACAGCCTGCTAAATGCATTAGAGACCATCCATTAATGACGTCACGTTATTTTGGTCGATTTTAGACAACCCCCCACCCCCCCACCCCCCTCAAACCCAAAACTAAATAAATAACACGTGTTACAGGTTCACAATTTAGACATCCTCTGAAAAGATTTTTTTCCAGGGGGAAAAGCCCCCCCCCCCCCCCCCCCCTCCCGAAAGTGAAGTCATTTGCGAACGACCCTTTACCTAGGTTGAGTTTTTTAAAGGATGTGACTTTGATACTCTCATCGTTATTTCTGTTCAAAACACGGCATCAGTACCACCAGTACCATCACTTCCCCCAATGAAAATATATAAATAGCACATGGGCTCGTGTACGTATTTTTTTTAAAATTATTCCCCCCTCAACCCCAACCCCCCCCCTCCCGGCCGCGATCGAATCATCCTTAAGTCAGTTGTGCTGCATAGGTCCAGTCATCCCTGAATCCCTAAAACAAATACGCTCTCTTGAGGATGGGGATACATCTGTGACGTCATATATTTGAAGGTGTCACGCACTCGATCATTGTAGCTCACATTCCGGGGGGGGGGGGGGGGGCTGGCTGCAGTAGTGAATAAATAGGCTAAAAATATGGGGCCTATAATTAAGTGCAACTGCCACCAAAACACGACAGTTGGCTGAAACGTGAATGTGATGATTATTATTTTTTGTTGATGTGTCTGTACATGTGTGTGTACACGTGTGAGTACATGTGTGTTTACATATGTGTACATGTGTCTACACGTATGAGTACATGTGTGTGAGTACATGTGTGAGTTCATGTGTGTGTACATGTGTGTAGTTATTTGATATTTTAAACATAATTATTCCCGGGTGTTTTCCCGTTTAAAAAAAAAAGATTCCCAGTCTGACTCACCCGCCCACAGGTTTCTAAAGAAAGCTCAGGGGGTGAAATCCCACTAACTAGGAAGTACAAACTCTGTTGTCACGAGATGACAGTACAGCCTAGGAAGTACAAACAACTGTAGTCACGAGATGACAGTACAGCACAATCCTCGCCTTTAGTTAACACAGCAAGCGACGTGGCCGTTACGTCCTCTACTCACACACGCCGGGATACACGCATCTGATTATGGGCGTAATTACAGGTAAACAATACACACGTGCCACAAATGCATGGAATGACAGTGTCTCCGTAATGGGGCTGTGTGAGGTTTTAGCTTTATGGAAACGTCCTCCCCCAAGGGCCTTCTTGTCTGAACAGTTTACCGGTAATGTTGCTCAAACATAGCCTGCTGTATTTATATATGAATAATACGCTATAACACATGCATTTAAATCTTTGGTAGAAGTGGCTTTCAAAGGGGAACTATTCTAGTCACATATTCCATTTTTTTAAAAACTATAAATTCATCGTCTCAAATGTGTTTGGATTTTCAATCCCACATCCGTATCAAAGGGACATAATCAAAAATATTATTGAATTCGTGAAAAGTTATCAGAGTCATGATGAGTTTAATTTTTACTTCACGTGTGCGTCAAGGAATGTTTTCAAAAATATTTTATATTCCTCAAAAGAATAATGACCACCCCCCCCCCCCAAACCAATTTTTTAAAGCACACAAAATAATTAAAATCCCCAAATGATAAGGACAGGTATCACAAGGACGAGGAACCATATACTAATTCTAAACTGTGCTTAATCCCAACACCTCATCATAGAGGGGCATAAAAACGAGCAATCACTAACGATCTAAACCTGTGACCAACTCTGATTAGCTACCAAGGCCTAATTTCAGATGCGTCCTTCACAATGTTATAATTATAAGTTATGATGGCGACATTAAAACTTCGTCTCTAAAATTACTTCACAACAATCAGATAGCCGACGCTCACGAAGGCTTAAAGCGTTTTCATTGAAGTCCTAGTAGCCTAGCCTAGCACGCTACGCTCCTATACTGAAGAAGACTTAAGTGTTGGTGCAATTTAAATTAGTTAATTAACGTGTCGATGAATACACACGGCCTAGTTAACTAGCTAGTTATATTATTATTAAGCTTGAATTTAAACAAAATAATTTTATTTTAGTAATTTTAAGGGAATCTTTCCTTATCTAATTTAAAAAGCATAGTTATATTTAATTTGGCAAAAATAATAATTAAAGCAAAAATCATTCTTAATCTTATGGCTATGATTTTCAGATAAAATGTTTATACTACTATAATACTTATACAAACAAAAATTGTTTCATTTATCATTTAGAAATAAAAGACCTAATTATTAATTTAATTATCACAAATCAAAGATGCATATGTGCTTACAAGTGCTAATGAACAAAGAAAATGTGGAATATATAATATAATAGGAAATAGCGCGCAGTTTACTAATTTTCCACAATCTCCCAACTCAAGTCTTACGATTTTATATATATATTTTTTTAAATATTAAGATTGAGCTGAACGAGACAAATTATAATGCTATTAATAGCACTTACGGTACTAAATTAATAGAGTTACTGTTCGTGGTTTAAATAAAACTGAAATTCCAGTAATCATTATAAATAAAATATTATTCATTTAAATGGTAATACGCTAGTACCCAGTCCAAAAAAAATTAAATAATTGCAATTTTAAATATTTAGTTAAAATATCACAAACCTTAAACGGAATGAAAACACACCCACAGTTTCTATTGGTTGTTAATGGGGTGAAAGTGAAGGCCTTTTGGTACGTTTCTTTCCTGTTGGTAAATAACATCAGCTGTACTATTCTGTACTAACCACGCAAGAGAGTATCTTTCTAAAAAGACAAGTCGCACGTATCACAATCACAATAATGAAAATAGATCTTCATACTCATATTTTACCAGAGAACTGGCCAGATTTAAAAGAGGTGACCCATCCCTTTTTATAACAGTCAAAATATTTTAAAACTTTTATATAAATAGTCATGATTCTTCTATTATTAAAATTATTAATTATTATGAGCCTACTCCATCTTAACCGTGCCGTGCTTTCTTCTACTTCTTCTTTATCTTCTAATTTCTAATAATCTAATCTAAGTTGTATTATGTCTAACAGTGAATGAAATAATGAGTTTGAGCCATGGGCTATACCACTATACTATGCCATTTCATCATATATATCATATTATATGCCAATATTGTTTTAATTAATAGCTAGTGCTTAACTGGCTGCAGTTTTTTTTATACCAGGTCCGGGTATTTTGAGAAAATATCCGGTGGGTCCAAGTGTTACAAAAAAAAATAGTTAACTTCTCATTTTCTATAAAACAATAGTATAGGCCTACCCTACAGACAGTCTTATAAGTTATATACAGTCCTACAAACTTATAGACAATCTTACAAACAGTCCTATACCATACCAGTGGCTATTTATTGATTAATTTAATAGAAGGAAAAAATTTAACCTTTTTACCTGAGTTCAACCATCTTGTATGACGCTCACTGCATGATACCCTTTTTTTTTTTTGCTCAACACTATTAATATTAAACATTAAACATGTTGAGTAGGGGAAGGTCGGTTGTTAAATAGAAGCAGGACACACCAGAATATATAGTCTATAAGTTATAAGAGATTATGTTTAGAGACCATCCATAAATGGCGTTACGCACATTTTACCAATTTTTGCCCTCCCCCTCCCCCATAGTCAAAAATCATCACAAAAAGTTAGACCTTCCCTCAAATATAATGTCACAAATCTCTGCACACCCCCCCCCCCCCCCCCCCCATAAAAAGTCCCGGTGTCCACTACTGTCCTTTACAAACCCTTTAGTAATTTACCCCCCTGTGGATATCAAATTACTGCACCTGTGTCGGAAACATTTCACTAGAACAGTGGCTCTTAACCAGGGTTAAAAGTACCTCCCCAGCCCTGAGGTGTGGAAGACCAGAAAATTTTATTCAGTGGCGTAGCAAGGGGGGTGCGGACCACACCTGGTAAACCATCTCAGGAGGTGACACCAACTTGAAAAATTGCGTATTTACAGAGCACACACTGCTCGGTCTAACCAAAATTCATAAAAGGATCATAGTTGACACATACATTTTCCACCCATGTAACCAATCAAAATGCATGTTTTAATAAAATTTTAAGTTTGATGCATCAGCAATTACGTTACCTTATTTTTAGGTCAGAAACACATCATTTTTACCATGTTTAAACGGTGAATGAAGTGTTTGGCAACTTTTGTAATTGCCAGGAAGCTATATTTATCTAAATTCTGAGATATAAAACTATCCTTTGATAACAATGGGCAATTCTAAGTACATGTCACAGTTCTTAAATACATTTACCTCCTGACCTTCAATTAATTTGTTTTTGTACTTGTATTTGTTATACTGTGGACTAAGTTTAACAAGAAGAATTACATCGTGGAATTGACACCAAGAGCTTACCAGACCGGGTGGCACCAACCCTAGCTACACCACTGATTGTATTTGCTGCCATTGTTAGTTGTTGCTGGTTTTTAAAAAAAAAAGTTTCTATGCATTTTGATTAGCAGCAGTAAATGTTTTTCCGCTGAATTTTGTTTGTGCATTACTTGTATTGGTAATTTTTTCCCTTGTTTATTAAAAGTTAATCAAAGAAATAAAACTACGATAACTAAATTATTTAATTATTTTAAAATTTCTTACAATATAATTTATACGGTTTGTGGGGGGGTGTGTGTGTGTGTGTTTAAAACGGAGTGGGCCTGCAGCGCTACAAAAAATGTTAAGAATCCCTGCCCTAGAGCTACTAAGATCGGTCAGCCATTTTTTTTGTTCTGAAACACTTCACTTGGTAGTCCTTGTTCTATGAATCCTGTGTCCAAATGTAGCCATAAATTCTCACAACAGTTATTGTAACTACATCCGGATTCTCCTCCTCTGTGGCGTCCTGTAACTTGATCAAAGGCCATTTTTCGGACCTCACACACCTGTACTGATTCTCTCAGTGATAGCAGTTTAATAAATAAAATAATTATAATTGTTGTATAAAAGAATAATGTTAAAAGAGTAGCATGTGCCAGTTTGCCTAGGTTTAAAAATTCTAGTGTTGAAAATTTTTTAAAAATATATATATATTAATAATGAATATTTTAAAAAAATAATAATATACAGGCACATTTCAGATGGTAAATATTTTTTAATGCTTGGACTTGGATTGTGCTGCTCTTAAATAATGTTTGCTGTTCAAATAATTTTGTTTCATCAAAATTTATATTAAATAAAATTTTATCTTCAGCGTTATGGCTATGGTGGCTGGGTGCAACTGCACCACCATTGTGCAGGGAGAGCCAAGATGATGAAAGATGGAAAACTTTTCAGAGAGATAGAAGAGAATTGTTGGTCACCAGAAGCACGAATTAAAGAAATGGATGCACATGGTAAAGTTAAACTTTTAAAAATAATATAAAGTACCATTGCCATTAAAATGTCTAAAGTATTGTGAAAAAATATTAGTTAAATCTTTGTCTTCTGTGTCCTTACCCGTTTAGATTAACTTAAATTATTGTGTATTGATGTTTTTTAAAAATTCTCTAATTTCTTGTAAAAATAAATATTTGAATTTGGAAATGTATTTATGCAAAGAAGAGCATAACTATTTGAAAGCATGTTGCGTCAATTTAATTTAAAGCCATACTAATGGCATCAGAATCTGTGGGTTACACCTCTGATAAAAAACTTGCTTAAGTTTCATTGATTTTTGAATACTAATATATATTTTAACAGGTGTTGATGTCCAGGTTTTATCTACTGTACCTGTTATGTTTGGATATTGGGTGAGTAAAAAGCATCAATTTTTATTTTTACTTGTGTTTTTTTTTTTAAATGTATGAAAAATAAAAAATAATGTTTGCTCAGGCCGAGTTAAAGAAATAGAGATGTTACAGAAAAAAATATTTGGGTATTTTATTTTACGCTTCATACTTTTTAATGCAAAATTATCATAACCAAATTAAACCATAACATGTGAAAGTTGGCATATGAAGGCTTGACATTTTTATCCTGATCCTTTTTATTTTGGTCTACATATTTGCAATTGAAAACAATCCAAGAATGATGCCTGTCAGAGGATTGTCATCATGCATGTCTAGATGAAATCATTTATTTTTTGTCTCACACTGCAGCCTTGATTTACCTATATTTTCATGTATATAAGTAGCATCTTATATATGGGTATATAAATTGCTCAGTGCGACAGATGGCTTGGCCGCATGCGTCTTACGTAATTTTAATTTACATAAATCGTCAAAACCTGAGCCTTATATACGGGTGTGTCTTATAATTAGGTGCGTCTTATATACGCGAAAATACGGTAAATACATGTCTGATCATTAATGTTTTAAATGAATGTTACTTCATAAATATTCTTGCCAAACTGCAGCTTTATATTCATGTGTTCAGGCAGAGCCAAAAGACACACTGGATCTCTGTGAGATGTTAAACAATCATCTGGCAGGGATCATCAAGTCTTGCCCGTCACGTTTTGTTGGTCTGGGAACTGTTCCAATGCAAGCACCTGAACTGGCTGTGAAAGAGTTGATACGCTGCAAGAAGGAATTGGGTGAGCTGGTTTCTTCTTCCAAAGTATTCAGTTTTTTTACAAACATTTTGAAGGTTGTAGCATTTCAAACATATAATGTAATATTCATAAACAAATAAAGGTGAGGCGCCATTTCAGGTTTGTAGCTTGCCGGAAAAGTTTTCTTGAAGAATTCAGCTTCTAAAAATGACCTACAGAAATGAAGAAGGAATTGCCAGTGAATAGCTTTGTCAGAAAGTCTATGGCTAGAAGTAATAAAAAAAGATCCCCCAAATCAATTTGCTAACCTTCAGTTTGTGTTAACTGCTTTACTGATATGTTATAACATTAAATTTTTATTTCCTGCAAATATTATGACTTGAAGGTCTCAACTGTGACCTGATTTCCATCATTTTCTAATTTAACTTCCATTGAAAAGATAATATACTGTATTTTTTTTAAAAACATGCTTAAGTTGTAAGCATAGATATAGAAAAAAATAATTTTAAAATTTTTATTTACTGCACTGAGTTCTGGTGTTCATATGTTTTAGATAAGACTCTGTAGCGTAATAAATGATCCCTCACTGCAACGCATTCACAATCCTGCTTCTTTTTTTTTTACTTTTTTAAAAAGGATAAAATATTTTGTTGAATAAAATACATGTTAAATTTCAGGTTTTCCAGGTATTCAAATTGGGTCCCATATCAACAACTGGAACTTGGATGCCCCAGAACTTCAGCAAGTGTTTGCTGTGAGTTAACAATAGGTTTTCTTTGTTTTTTGAAAGTGAGGGATGGGGGATTAGCTCCTTTCTCTGCAGTCCTTGTAATTAAAAAAAATAAATTGAAAGACATTTATTAAGGATCATTTTGGTACAGCGTGTTTATCTTGAAAACTTTTGTGTTTGTGTTTGAAATTGTTTGAGAAATACATTGAATGTTAACATCTGAAAACAAAGTGAAAATGAGTACCGGTAGTATTTGGGATTTCTTTACAAGGGAACCAGAATATTTTTTAACTGGGAATTTTTTATTTCTTTCAGGCTGCAGAAGAGCACAACTGTGTGATATTTGTACATCCGTGGGACATGGAGCAGGGGGGACGAATGCAGAAATATTGGCTACCATGGTTAGTTGGTAAGTGCATCAGAGATGCTGTCTAACTTGGTGGATGCATCAGAGACACTGTATACCTTGGTATGTGTATCAGAGCTCCTTTAACAATTGTCATCCAAATAAACACATAGAAACACATTATACATTGAGTTTGAGTATGGTATATAAGAAACTTATTTAAAGATTCACATGAACCCTCATAAGCCTCGGCATTTGTATCTGGTATTTCAATAAATGATTTTAAAGCAAATATATATATATTTTTAAATTTCAGGCATGCCGGCAGAGACAACTGTTGCCATTTGCTCCATGATTTTTGGTGGGGTCCTTGAGAGATTTCCTAAACTTAAAGTCTGCTTTGCTCATGGAGGTAGGCTCTCAACATCTTTTCACAAGGATTAATTGAAGCTCTATTTGCTGGCCTGAAAACTTCCCCTTAAGGGCATGATTAAGCTTGAAGTGGGCTTTACTTGATAAGCTATTTTGTTATCAGTTCAGAGTGCTTCATCATTTCTACAGGCAGTGCCTTTGTCAATTCAGAGTGCTTCAACATTTCTACAAGCAGTGCCTTTGTCAATTCAGAGTGCTTCATCATTTCTGCAAGCAGTGCCTTTGTCAATTCAGAGTGCTTCATCATTTCTAAAAGCAGTGCCTTTGTCAATTCCGATTACTTTATCATTTCTGCTTAGAGTGCCTTTGCTTTTTGTGGAAAAAAAATAACAATATATATTTTTTTGGTTACTTCTCAGGGGGTGCTTTTCCTTTCACTATTGGTAGAATAGAGCATGGGTTTAACTCCAGGCCTGACCTGTGCGCGGTGGAGAACAACGTCAACCCAAGGAAATATCTGGGTCAGATATATACAGATTCCCTGGTCCATGACACGGAGGCTCTCAAATTGCTGGTCAATGTCATTGGCAAGGTAAGATTCTCCTTTCACTTAAGTGTTGTATTTCAGTGCCCTTGTTTCTAAGTTTTGACCCACTTCCCGTCAACTTATGGAGTTGAAACTTGGCACATTGACTATTTGCCAATGACAACACATCCTTTCAAATTTTGAGCCCCATTTCCCCAACCCCAAAAAATCAGTTTTTCCTGTTTTTCAAGGGGAAGATGAAGGAAATAATATAAAAAATATGATGTCACTGATTTATGAAATAAAATACCAGGTAACTGCGCTAAATGAGATTCTTAAAAAATATCGCAAGTACGTTTGGTGCGTAGTATTTTCTTTTGCTTTTTCTGAAATAGTTGGTGAAATAAAGCTGCAGTGTAATAGTGGGTGGGTCATTAGAATATAAATATAAAGTATAAAATAAATATGAATGATTCATGTGAAAAAATTTGTTTTTAGGTTTTCATTTAATCAATACTGGTATTTGTATTCTTGGAAAATGCCATAAAAATGTTCCATTTTGTCCAACACAAAGACTTAAAATGTATTATTAAATACAGCTGTTAAAATCTATTGTCTGATAATGTTCATTTTATCATTTTTTTTAATCATCCATAACAGAATCGTATAGTTCTAGGCAGTGACTACCCCTTCCCACTAGGGGAGCAGCACCCAGGAAAATTGGTTGAGTCAATGGAAGAATTTAGTCCTGAATTGAAGGTAGGTTCATAATAATTCGTATAATAAATATATATTTCCTTTTCACTTCTAAACAATTGATGATAAATTGCTTTTATTAGCACATACAATATTTTACATTTTTGAAAAGGGGATATTTAACTTGTTTAAAAGGATTCTCAAAATTTAAGGATTGTATTATTTGTTTTCAAACAGCATCAGATATTAGCTGGGAATGCAATGGAATTTCTCGGCTTGGACCCATGTTTGTACAAGCCCTGCATCGGAGAAGGTACACAGATGGACAGCACAAATACTAACCTGCTGTCTCCCTAACTTGTGATGAAACTGTTTTATTTGTTTGTTAACTAAGGGAAACTAATAAATTTGTTAAAAAGTGCAACTGAGCAGTTACAAATAAAAAAAACAAAAGGTTATAAGTGTAAAAATAAAAAAATCCAATTTTATGTTCCAATAACTATGCTTAAACAGAGGTATGTTTATAAATAAATTTTTGATTTGAAGGTTGGTCTTTAGGGCTAACTTTGTAGTGTTTTTAAAAATATAGGAATAATACCAAGAAGTGATTGGCTTGACTTAATCCGCAGTCATCCCCAGTTATGGGCAAAAAGTCGTGTGGGATAAACTAGTCATCCCAGCAAGGCAGCTATCCTGAAGAGCCAGTAAAAAAAAGTGAACTACTGCACCAAGCATGAAATTCATTATGGAATATACAAACAATTTTAACTCTGTTGCTTAAATTAAAATGACATCTTCCAGAGAGAATCTTTAAATATTTAATGTTTCTATGTAGGTATGAAGAAAGATAAATCCAGTGAGATCGCTGAGTTTGTCTTGACTCCAACCTGTCATTCCTTGCCACATAGAATCAATGCGGCACAGAGAAAGGGTTGGACGATTCCACCTGCACTCGCTGAGCCGTGCTACTTCTGTCTTTGTCATGACGTCGTTATGTCATGATTCCAATCTTTGTTCATTCCCTGTGAGTGTCTCGAAATTGTTTACTGAAGACTGTAAACTGCGATTGGCTTTCTAGTGCAAGTGTGCTGTAACTATTAGTATGTGGCGTCACAACCACGACAGAAACCTGTTTCATCGAGCTTTCATTTTGCGAAGAATGTACAGGGAAACCAAACTGTGTAATTTTTCTTCAACAAGTTGATACCGATGAGCTTCTTCTCAGCCTGCAATTCATTTGTTTGAAGTTAAATTTTTACGCAGTTTCTAGGTGTGTATAAAATTTGGGCATGATAATTAATTAAATTGTAATGTCATTTAAAATAGCCGTCATTAGCTATGAGTAGTTTCTACCTATTTGAGCAAAAAACATTCCTTTTTTTCCTATGCATCAGGTGTGATGCGGTGGCCACCTCAAAATTTATAATAATAAAAAAAAATAATTTTGTAATAAATTATATTCTCAGCATTTTGGCTCTGTGAATCCCATAAAAATATGTGTCGAGCCCTTTGTGGGGTGAAGCCAAGCTTTAGAATTTGTAAAATAACAGTATTTCCTCTGACCTATATGCGTTGGATATGTTTTTATAACTGTAATCTCATCCATTGATTTCTCAGGGTTTTAGCTAGGCAGGATGAAGCCTATGTCATATATATAAGTTGGCCAGTTACTGATTTGTTTGTGACTGTTGATACTTATCTGCTTAAAGAATGGATCACATTGGACTGCATATGTCTTGTTCTACTTTATTCAAGCAAATAGTAGTGTTTGTTCTTATTTTGTTATATTTTTTTTTTCTCATTTAATTTCATTCAGTGATTGACCTTGCAATTTAAGCTAGAAGAAATCTTGTCTCAGGTGCATTCAGCCAAAAATAAAAGTAAGTTTTCAAAGACAGCAATAATTATTTGTCATTTACTCAATGAATTCTGAATTGAGGTGCCAGCTGCACTTTGATTTTTGGAAAAGAGTTTCCCCATCTTGTAAGGCGTCGCTTTCATTTTAAATTATCATTGAATGAATTCATCAAAATTAATGTTCTTATCATCCATAGCTAAATAGCAGCTGAAGGGAAACAAATTAATACCCGTATGCTCTCTTGTTGATCATAACAAAAATACTTTGAAAACAATTTATTTTTGTCTTATGAATGTTGTGGTATAGTTGTACATTTTGTATCTCAACAGTTGTGTTAAGAAGTTTATATGTTTTAGTGTAAACAGATCTTGTACACCTGCCATATAAATTGTCATTTTTATAGGCTTATTAGTTGGTAGCTTAAACATGCAAAATATAAATGCTGCATGTGTACCAATGTATTTTTAGTGTTATTGCATATGCTGGCCATGGCCAGTATTTTGATGTGGTTGATGGGATATCAGATTAACCAGATTAATATCCTCTTTCTACATTTTTTTCGCCCCCCCCCCCCCCCCTCAATTATCTAGAAAATCTTGCTGATGGTATGTACATTATTCGATTTCTACAAAGTAAGAATTTTTTTAAATCTTTACTTCTGCATTATAATTTTAATGGGGTACTTTTGGAATTTATGTAATTTACTCCATTGTTACGGTATGCATAATTTTACAATCTAAAATGTTAATTATGTTGTATATTCTGTCATCAGGATTCCAATAAACTCAACTGTTAACATATTATTTATGATACCAAGTGTGGTCATTATATCCTGTGGTTCTTGCTTGTGCCCCTGACCAACCATTTCTACTGACTGTTTGTCCCAAATTCACCATTTCTACATACTGTTTGTCCCAAATTCACCATTTCTACAGACTGTTTGTCCCAAATTCACCATTTCTGCAGACTGTTTGTCCCAAATTCACCATTTCTACAGACTGTTTATCCCAAATTCACCATTTCTACAGACTATTTGTCCCTGTCCAACCATTTCTGCAGACTGTTTGTCCCAAATTAACCATTTCTACAGATTGTTTGTCCCAAATTCACCATTTCTACAGACTGTTTGTCCCTGTCCAACCTTTTCTACTGATTGTTCCTGTTGATCCTTTGTTTCCCAGTCTCCAGTTCTTGGCCTCACGTAGTACCGGTATACAGTGCCCATTATTTGCTACAGCTTATCAAAGAGAAGTCATGTCCATATATGCCCATTATTTGCTACAGCTTATCAAAAGAGAAGTCATGTCCAGAGATGCCCATTACATACTATAATTGGGCATTATTAAAAAATGACATTATAGTTAACAGATGCCTATATTATTTCCTAGGGCATATCAAAAGGAGACGAGAAGTGTTTCTTTACTGTCAACTGGAGTTTTCGAGAAACTCAAAGGATGTTATGTGAAATCACCGGGGTTTCCCACAAAGAGAAAAGAAAACCAAATGTTCTTTGCGTTTCTAATAAAGAAAGATAAATGATATCTAATCAATTCTATATAAGGGTTCGGTAAGTGAAAAGTTGTTACAACGAAGACCTCAAATCTCGTTTGGTGTAGTGGACAGTTGGTAGCACAAAGTCCCCCAAATCTTGTTTGGTATAGTGGACAGTTGGTGGAACGAAGACGCCCCCCACTAGGGGTCGCAAACCGGGATCCCGAATTTCGAAAATAACGGAATACCGGACCATAATTGATGCTCGAAAATACCGGGATTGGATTTATGAAAACGGGGATTTTCGATAATCCCGGGATTTCATTTTCAATTTTTTTTTAAATATAGTTTTTCTTAGTTTCCACGTCGTATTGCAAGACATGGCAATAATTTATGAGATGTGAAAATCCATCACACCACGTATCACAAGTTCAAAGAAAGCCGACCGACGGGCTGGATCTGTGTACTCTTATTTGTCAAGAATCATGACGTCGTGATTACTTTTGTTTTTTCATCGTGCGTGTGTTGTGTGTAAGTGGAGACGAGTCGAGACCTGAAGGTACAGGATTGGTAAGTAAATGTCTTGATGTTATGGCCAAATAAGTAATTTGTATAGTCGAATGAAGGTCGAATTTTGACTAACATTAAGAGTTTGTATGGAAATAATAACACGTTGCACTCAAATCACGGGGTCAACTTTTAATTAAACTATTTTTTGATTGCTTGATTTCTTTTAATTATGCCATAAAACCTACACATTAAAAATTTGAGTAAATCCGTATTTTGATTTTCCAATACCTTAAGTTTAAGATACAGAAAAATAATGTTACTTCTATTTTGTGATAACAATATTATTAATTTACATTTAACTGTAAATTAACTCATAATTGATTTTCGAGCTATTTTGTCTCAGGCTGAATGTTCCAGTTTGTCTGTAGCGTACTTAGTCAAACATTTACATAACAATTTAAACATTAAAAATAGTTTTACACGTCAAATCAATTCGATTGAATTAATAAAAAAATAATTATGATTTATTTTCCCAGATTGATAGAAAGAAATGGGGGACCCTGAAAAAAATAAACCTAAATTTGAAAAGCATATGAAACTATCGGAAACAAAGACATCCAGACCAACGGATGGAGACATTGATACATTGGTAAAAATAGAAATGGCTTTATTTGGGAAAGTCGGTTCAAGAGGAAAATATCTAGAAATTGCGTAAGGTCTATTCCTCCGACCAGTGTGGATTCTGAGCGGGTGTTCTCTTCATCAGGTTACTTTTGTAACCATTTGAGGTCAAAGTTAAGTGACCAAACATTAGACACGTCGTCATTTTACGATCTCAGTATTTAAATTTGACCAAAGATTCAAACAACACAAATTATTTTAATATTTGATTAATAAAACTATTTAAATTAAAAAGTTAAGAATATATTTTTTTTTCTTTTGATTAAATTCTGAAGATCATTTGTGTTGTTAAAAGCTTATTATTAAAAATCAAAATGTGATATTTGTTCTGAATGTTTTTATTTCATTGATAAATCCTCAACAATAATCTCGAATCTCAGCTAAAAATTCTCTAAATATCGAAAATATCGAAAATACCGGGATTCCGGTATTTGTAAACTTCAATGTCGAAAATATCGGTTTTGGTAAAAGGGACCGGTTTTGCGACCCCTACCCAACCACCTCTTTTTTTAAACCAATCTCGCTTGTTCTATCTAAAAATAGACATGCAATGCTCTCTTATTTCGTGTTCTTCGTTGGCAGCGTAGTATTTCACTTTAGCGTTTATAGCGCGGGGCTTCTGCGCATAAGCAATGTTACAACAGAAGGGATTTCCAGCTAAACATTTGCAATCAATGATTACGTGTTCCCATACATGCCAGGAAGCCACATAGCGCAAAACAATCACTCACAACCGATTTAAACAAATGGCGAGATTTCTTTTTAGAGATACATCCGCCCCCCCCCCCCCCCCCCCCCCGTTTTTCCCCTCAACATTTAATGAAAAAAGAATTTGATAGATTTTTTTAAAAAATCACCTACAGAATTGATCTATCTATTCAGATGTAGTCTAATTAACCGCAGATTATTTCTGTAGTTATCATAAAAGCAATGCAATAATTTTCTAGTTTTTTAAAAGAATAACTGAACATCGACCAAATGTATTTATAGTATATATTATGATTTTATGTTTAAAACAGCGAGCATTTTGTAACTGTGCATTAAAAACAACAAGAAGATATTTTGTGATTTTTAAAGAAGTCAAGTTTTGACGTGTCTAAAACTAAAAGTTCTATTGATTTGAACGTTTGTATTCTATAAGGTCGAAATAGGCTCTGCAACTTAAGGTGACCATTTGTCTCTTCTTCACATTTTAAAACCATGAAATTTTCAAATTTTCATATATTAAAACCAGAAATTCATTTTTGTGCCACGGATGTCCTAAAAATCTATTTTTAATTTTGGGGTTCTGTGAAGTGTTCTTTGAAGCATTCTTTGAAGCGTCCTTCGAGGTGTTCTTTGGAGCGTTCTTTTAAGCGTATTTTGAAGTGTTCTGTGAAGCATAGTCGTTTCCTTTATTTATCTATGCCGGTAAATATTCGTATGTGCTCGATCTTTTCTTTCTATCAGAGCGAGGACTGAAAGATATAAAAATTCGTTTGTTCCCCAATCTGTACAAATTTACCAGCATGTTCCCCCTGAAGTCACAAATCTTAATGAGAACTAATACATTCCTGAAATTTCTAAGAGAATTCAATAAATGGCTGTTATTTCTTTTCACTAGCGAAATAATTTAATGTAGATGTTTTGTATTCAAATTGTTTTACATGTGCTGAAAATGGGCAATGCAATCAAAGAACATTTCCATTGGTTTGGATCAATAAAATATTCTTATCTTATCTTTTGTTAAATTGACCTTTGTTGATGTAGTTTTAGTTAAATCTAACGGTTACAACTCACGACTGGCCCAGGACAAAAAGGACCAAAACCTGCGCTGGGCTGGTTTAAAAAATTAAATAAAATAAAAAAAAATAAAAAAAGCGAGAATAGTCATCTTTATGAAGGTATGTTTTATTTTGGAGTACAGGCCACGGCTGCCTTACAGCTGAAGTTTATTGCTTCACGTTTAGTTAAAAAAAAAGACCAAATTGAAATTTCAAGTTTTCTTTTAGGCTCGTTATGAGAAACGTAGCTATTATATAGATCGGCGAAGTAAATACCGGTGCACATGGCTTTTTGGCTGGAATTTTTTTTTTTTTAAATTCTTTACTTCTCCCCTTCTTAGAAGTCGTTGGCATCCCCGTATGTTGTGAAATTAAAGAAAATTGTTTCACCGCACTCTGGAACATAGTTGGACACACCTGAGATAGATGAAATAAAAAGTTTGTGATATAAGGACGATTCGATCTAGGACGCGGTTCAAATGCTGCTGCAAATATTTGCACTCAAGATTTAAATACTAAACTTTGGGAAAACTCTTTTTCACTGGAAATTTTTTTACATGTGATGTAATATAATGGTATCATGGATGGAGATGAGTAACAGTGATTTGTGGTTAAACTTCCTATGATCCAACCCCGGCACTAAATGTACGCTCTGTACACAGATGTGATAATTATCTTTTGTTGATTTTTGTTTGCCACAAGTGGGCTTCCACATTTCTTATAGTATAGCTGCGATCTTAATTCCAGCCCTTTAACACCACCTTAAGCAAAATAATCCATACAAGCTGGGCTACCTACCACACTCTAAAGGTATTCCATCAGTATTCAAAACTGGATTACCTTTCACAATCTAAAGGTACTCAACCACTATTTGAAACTACATCTCCTACCACAATCTAATGGTATTCCACCACAATTCAAAACTGGATCAACTATCACAATCTGACGGTATTTAACCACTATCTGAAAATAAATTACCCACCACAAGCTAAAGGTAATTCCACCACTTTTCAATAGCGAATTACTTACCACAATATAATGGAATTTTAGCCCTATTCAAAACTGGATTACCTACCACAATCTAACGGGATTCCACCGCTATTGATTTGCCAGTAGGTATTGTTTGCGATCGACGCCGGCACATTATTGATCGATTCGATATAGTAACCAAGTCCGGAAAAATAAGTCGTTTTGAACCTAATGAGAAAAAAACAAAAACAAAAACAGTTGTGTGTGTGCTTAAAATTGTATTCTTGAATTCTTGTGACTTTGTGTCAGCTCTGGTAGTCTAAGCGTCAGTTCACACGATCAAATTTTCCTTCAAGCATTTGATGCAATTCGTGTATGGAAGCCTTGTCACAACTTTCAAATTACTATTTGATCAAATTCCCCCCAAAAAAGAAACCACGCACAAAATAGGGCGTCCATACAACAATTTGACGCAAAATTTGATCGTGTGAACTGACGCTAAGTGGGAGTCTTAAGCGTAGAGTACAAAAAGTATTTTGGTGCAGTTTAAACTGTTTTGAGAAGGATATAAAATGAGTTTAAGGATTCGTGGTTTTTTCAAGTTAGAATAAATATTATTTGTATTTATGATTTTCATACCCCCTGAAGCAGACGCGAGTCATAAGATTGAGGAATGACGCAGATGGCGGAATTGAAACATAAATAAATAAGGTCATTAAAAAAAGGGACCAAGACTTTATTTTCATGCTCCCTTTAATACAAGGGAGAGGTCAACTTACAAGGGAGAGGTCAACTTACAAGGGAGAGGTCAACTTACAAGGGAGAGGTCAACTTACAAGGGAGAGGTCAACTTACAAGGGAGAGGTCAACTTACAAGGGAGAGGTCAACTTACAAGGGAGAGGTCAACTTACAAGGGAGAGGTCAACTTACAAGGGAGAGGTCAACTTACAAGGGAGAGGTCAACTTACAAGGGAGAGGTCAGCTTACAAGGGAGAGATCAACTCACAAGGGAGAGGTCAACTTGTACTTAATGCAACGCGAACCTAAGAACCTGTTCGTCGCCCTGTAACCATTAATGAGCGTCATCTATCTTTTGCACACTCACCAGTTTAAAACAAACAAACAAACAAACCCGAAATTCTGTGTTTCGAGGAGTAAAGACGTGTTACGTACCGAGTTACTTACCGTGTTGCGTACCGTGTTACGTACCGAGTTAAGTAACGTGTTACGTACCGAGTTACGTGCCATGCTACGTACCGGGTTACGTACCGGTTTACGTACCGTGTTACGTACTGTTATGGTTTTGAAAATTTTTATCTGTTTTAAGATTTGGCTCGTAGAATGAACAATATGTAACAAAGGACTGAAAACGAGTAAACACGAAAATCATACAGAAGCTAGTGAAAAAAACAACACACTATTCTATTATTTGTTTCTTTTAAATTTCTATAAAAATACAAATTGAAAAATAAAAACTGTATCAAGTTACAGCACAGCTAGTGAAAAAAGTGCACTCCTCGAAAAAATATAAATATAAGTTTACACACACACATATACAAAGAGTACACTTGTCTACTTAAATAGCGTCTCGTATACGTTAGAAAATGTAGCAAAAATCTCTCTACCGGGTATGAAAGCTGCCGGTCTATATAATAGGGATTAAACCAGAACCACCTAGTGAAGAAATTCTAGAAATCGCGTCACCTGATAACACTCGTTTGAACAAATAGAACGCATTCGAACGTAAACAACCTTTTCCCAAATCAAGGGGAAAGGTTGGTTAAGGAGTGACACGGTACAAGTACTCGGTGACGTCAATTTCAAAACGCACAAAAGGGGAGGGGCGTGGTCAACCCTTTAGCTTTACGTTGAAGTGACATTGGGTCAAGACAAAGGCTATAATATAACAGCAGGATATTTTATCAGTTTCTAATATACACACAGTGAATTCCCAACATAGATTATTCGTCCCACGAATATTCCTCACATTTTGTTTGTGTGTTCACTGCCTACAGACGCGCGTGCGGGCATACGTGGGCACATACGTGCGGGCATACGTGGGGACATACGTACGGGCATACGTGTGGGCATACATGCGGGCATACGTGGGGACATACGTGCGGGCATACGTGCGAGCATACGTGGGGGACATGTGTGCGGGCATACGTGGGGACATATGTGCGGGCATACGTGGGGGCATACGTGCGGGCATTCGTGGGGACATACGTGCGGGCATACGTGCGGTATCGGACTCTAAACATGGACGTCTTTTCAGCTAAAAGTAATAAGGGTCGACTCTCCGACTTCCTCTACGCGTGTCAGCCCCCCCCCCTCCCCTACACACAAATAGCAACCATACTTGAAAGTGCTGACTTGGTTTGCCGCATGCTCAAGGAAGTACAGCAGCTGTCGCTGAGGGATGTTCTCTAGGATGGCGGTGATGGTAAACATGGGGGGCTGAAGGCGGTTCTTGGCCTTCAGGGTCACGTTGATGGGCTTCCCGCACATGCCACACATAGGCTGGTTGAAGTGGCACTGGTCACTGTGTTTGGGGGGGGGGAAGGGGAAGAACAAAGCTTAGATTATAAAGTGGGAGAATATCTCTTGAAATGGACATGCTATAAATAAAGTGGACTTCGAATACTCAAAAGAGATTTCGTTTATTTTCTTACTGTCAAAGTCAAGAATAATATCACGTTACAAGAGTCAGAAGGGGGTGGAGGCGGAGGGGGGGATGTCCGTGCCAGGCGACACTTTTATATATACATTGAATGGTAACATTTTTTCTCTTTTACAGAGGTTGTCTTTTTGGTATTGTGGGGTGGAAAAAATCTTGCCTCGCCACGGGTGGCAGTAACCCCAGCTACGCCCCTATATTTTGTTCTCATATTGTATATTAACCATCTTGAGAAGGATGGGCCGATCGAATGGCCCGATAATTCAAGCCTCGAGATTGATTTGCTAGTCTTCGCACCAGCGAATCAGATTGCTTCTATAACATATTCCAGCACATTCTGACAGTGATACTGATCAAACTATCCTTAGTGATTTTGATATTCTAGCATTGCACATGACACTGGCATTGATGAAAACAACCAGGAAAGTAATCAAGACTATCAAGATGAGGGTAACGCTAATGTTGTGAACTCTTGGTCTAGTATTAGGGGTCCTCAACTGGACAGAGATGATCCCTCTAAAATTTTAGACAACATAGGTCCTATAAATATGCCTCAAGGCATAAGCACCCCATTTGAGTACTTTATATTATTTTTTACACTAAACATCACTCAAATGTTTATTAGACAGACCGATAGGTATGCAGACAACTTTCTCATTAACATCCAGCTGAAGATAAGGTCCCTAGGTCATAAATGGGGGCCTGTTACGGTGAGTGTCTGTAGCAACTGAAAAATAGCCGGGGATAGGAAAAGGAGCAGAACCATGTGGGCCAGAGGTGTCTGAAGGGCCTCCATGTGGGCCAGAGGTGTCTGAAAAGGGCCTCGATGAGCCAGGGCTGTCTGAAGGGACTCCATGAGCATTTTTTGGGGGAATAACAGTTAATCAGTTGGGAACCTTTTCGCCAACAAATACAAACGTGATACTTTGAACTCACCCAAGTTTGCATCTTTTGCTCTCAAGTCCCAATGGTGATGCTATCAAGCATAGACATAAACTCAGCTGAAGGATCTCGACTTTGAACATGCTGTGGGCGGCTTGGTGCTGAGTCTAATGTAGGTCGGACGTAGAGGAAATGTATTGTATGTTGAATTTCGTGGAGGGTCTAGATGATTTGGCCCGGGGGCGGGGGAATGTAAGGGAGGACCACATGAAGATAATTCAACGACCACAACGGCCACAATGACCACAAATGCCACAATGACCACAACGACAACAATGGTCACAACGACCACACGGGCCACAATAGCCACAAGGGCCACAATGACCATAACGGCAACAACGACCACAATGGCCACAAAGATCACAACGAACTCAACGACCTCAACGACCACAACGACCACAATGTCCACAACGGCCACAACGACCACAACAACCACAACGGCCACAACGACCACTATGTCCACAATGTCCACAGCGGCCACAACGACCACAACAACCACAACGGCCACAACGACCACAATGACCACAAAGACCACAGCGGCCACAATTACCACAACGGCCACACGAGGATGATACGATGATTAAAGGCAGAAACAACAAGTACACATAACGTATTGTTTAGCGGCTTTGTTGAGTACAATATAAAGCAAATAAAACAACCCTTATCAATTCTTGACTTTTTATTATTCTATTATATATTAATATTCTAATGACCCACCCGCTTTTACACCGAAGATTTATTTCACCAACTATTTCTGAAAAACAAAAGAAAATACTACGCACAAAACGCACTTACGGGGTTTAAAAAAACAACAAAATCTCATTGAGAGCAGTTATCTGCAAATCAGTGTCATCACATTTCCTTCATTTTCCCCTTGAAAAAAAAAAACAGGATAACTGATTTGTGGGGGGGGGGGGGGGTTTGGGAGTGGGGCTGCAAATTTGATAGTATGTGTGGTCGTCGGCAACGAGTCTATGTGTCAAGTTTCAGCTCGATAGGTTGACGGGTAGTGGGTCAATTGGCCGTCCAAAGATTTTGCCCGTAGCCCGCAAAAGCTAAATTAATTAAAGGATGTAAAATCACTTTGGGCAGGGATCGAGTCCAGGGGGAACGCATGGGAACGCGCGAGAACGTGCGGGAACCGCGTCCTTGTACTTTGGTGTGCTAAGAGACAAATACATTTTTATTTCTTGAGAACGGTAACATTGGGGGAGTTCCCATACTTTTTTGTTTAAGGACCTAATCCCTGACTTTGGTGGAGGCATGTGGACACAAGAAAAAGGGTGCCGCAAGCAGGTTCAGACCAAAAATGTGTATTATCGCCCCCATCCCTACTAGAGCTGCCCCTTGCCCAAAGGGCTGTTAGTTTTAGGCTCATTTATTACAACGTTAATCTAAATTAACGCACTAGCGGTCGACTCAAACAATCATCACTAGAGAAGGCAGTTTGTCGCTATTTTGCGCTTTCGTTTAATTTGTTACTAGCTAATATACCCGTCGTCACCCGAGGTCACATTTGGAGCACACATAATATTACATTTAGAGGCTAAAGCTACCATCTATATTTAAAAAAAAAATCTTTTTTTAATGAACAAGATTTAAAACCGTTCTAGAAAGGATTTAATTGGGGGGGGGGGGGGGGGGGTCCCTCGTTCCTATATGTTACAAGAAAATTCTAATAGAAAAACTGCCAGAATTCGTCTTTCGCTAAATATGGATGTTTTTCACCGACTGTCATGCAACCCTTTTCTCATAGGAACCAAAATAAAATTTTAAAAACATCACCAAAAAAACCCACATCGATCCCTGCAACAGATGGTAAGTTGTAAACAATTATGAAAAACAAATAAGTTATCAGCTCTTTAAACAAACATACCTTTAAACAAACCTACCTTTACACAAACCCTACCTTTACACAAACCTAACCTTTATACAAACATACTCTTGAACAAATCTACCTTCAAACAAACCTACACTGGGAAACCAGAGAAGCTAAATTGAATTATATTAACCCCCCTATTACTAGAAGCAAAATACAATTGAACGATTTAGTGCAAACATTAAATGTCCCCGGAGGAGCCCAATAGGCCGTAAACTATTCAGAGTACCGAGACCGTCCGTTACCTTGACCATAAAACAGACATAAAATTATATGACTTGAACAGTTTGTAAGTCCATTTAGAGACGCGTGGCTGCTGTAAAAGTCAGGATCCCTCGTCCTGACACGCGTTGAAATTTGGCGAGTTCAACAGTCAAATATAAAAAAAATTAGGACAATAATAACGGACTATTGATTGATATGACAATTATAACCGTTTATTGATTGATATGACAATTATAACTATTTATCGATCGATATGACAACAACAACAACCTGGATATTGATTGCGCCACTCGCGCAATCTACTGGATCGTCTAAATAAGTTCAATCAGAGGCGGAGTCGGAGAAAATGACAAGATTGGAAAAGCTAGAAAAAAAAGTTTAAATGTCCGCTTGATAGAACAGGCGTCGTTTGGATTTTTTTTTTTTAAATTAGTATTTTTACGTGGAAGTGGCGCCAACGTTTTTTAGCAGTTTAGAATGCCAAAAAGGCTAAGGCCAGCCCCGGTGGCATCCTACATCCCTGACCGTGATATTCGCTAACGCTCACACTACCGATAGCAGTGTTGAGTTCAAACGGTAGATGCACATGTATCCACAGGCGTGTTCTATAGTTTATGACCAGCTGACGCACTGAAGCACTCCCCCCATAACGGTGCCACCCTTGGGAATGTTATTGTCCAGGCGGCAAGATTGCTCAGTGGGTGATACGTGGGGGAATGACGCATTTAAATCTTGCTTTTGAACCAAGCCTACACAAGACAAAGATAAAAGGTATTTTTTTGTTCTAAAAACACACCAAGTTGAATATTGCACCACAGTCCTAGTAGTTAATCATTAAAAGCCAGTATCTTAGAACTAGGACGTTTTTTTTTCATTAAAAAAAAAAACCTCTCCTTTTTTCGCACTTTTAAGAATCAACTGATATGTAGACGACGTGTTCATGTCATCTTTCCCCGTGAATGAACTCTAGCTGACTCCAAGCTCGGAGCCGCATTTAGGGTGTGGCTAGCTAAAAATAGTCTCTTGACCTTGTTTACGACTAAATAAACTATATAGTCTGTATAATTAGAGTTATTTAGAAATATCGAGAAAGGAATACAATGTGTAAGGCCGTTCGATTATTATCTATGAAACAGGCTATATATACGCCTAGGGAGATTGAGCGACAGGAGACACACGAGAGAATTTCGGGTATAATTTATTACGACATATTTTTGCTCTACGAGACAGAGATTTGTTTACTTACTTTTGCTGCGTGTGTGTGTAGATTCCCTTTCATCATTGTACCTTTTTACAACAATGTATCTTCTTCAACATCGTACAGGTGAAAGCCAATCATTATTATGTAAGTTAATACACCCATACCTCGCTTTACGGCCTAGATACGTTCCGGAAAAGTTGGCCGTAAAGCGAAAAGCCGTATAATGAATCAATAATTTTGATATAAACCCATACAAATTTAATTGGATCTGGTCCAATTTTTGTATAAAATAATATAGTCGTTAGTTCATAAATCATTTTATTCTTTTCATTTCCTATAAAAATAAAAGTACAAAACATTGTAGTAGTAAACAGAAATTTAAAAAAATAAACATATAAATTAAAAAACAAAAGAAATCATATGCACATATTTATATTTAAAATAAAATGTTTAGAAACTTTATAATCTGATGAACATTAACACGAAAAATCATCTGCCATCCTCACTTTCCGCTGTTGTGGATTGACCCAGTTGAAAATATTGGTGCAAAGTTGTCTGCTTCGCCTTGCCTTCTGTTTCTTTTAAAAGAGTTTTGTAACAGGCAATTGCTGAATTTACTCCTCTAGACACTTTAGCGCTGCGTTCTTCGTCGGGATCATTTTGAAGAAGGATGTTCATTCCCTGCTCAAAATATGAAAGTGCATTTGATAGGTTCTTTGCAGTTAGCTGTTGGCAGGCTCTGGCTCTTCATCAAGTGCTTGTTTTGTATCAAACTGGATCAGTTCCTCGTTTGGAAGAGGTTCTCTGTCAGGGGAGAAGCTGAAACTAAAGAGAGGGTATCTATTGGCCGTATAATGAAACATCGTGGGCCGTAAACCGAAAAAGTGCCATAATTTAAAAAGGCCGTAATAGCGAGGTATGGGTTTAGCTTTAATTTAATTTTATTTTTTATTTTGTTATTTATTATTAACTAAATAAAAGTTATTAATTGTAATTGGCCCTGGTTTGGGTATCGTATACTTTTTTTTATTGTATTTAACATATGGTATCGTCTTTGGTTGTGTACAGTTTTAGAACGAGCCACATACTTAACTAAAAGATTAATTTCTCCCTACTGAAAGCAGTATGTAACGTCAACAATGGGGTAAAATGTACACATTTGTAACATTGAATTGAAGTATATTGCATAAAGACATCGCCGACTAATTATTTCAATGCGCCCTCCCTGAAGCATCACACTTTGTTATACGTTGGTGGCTCATTACTTTCTGACCACCGTGCCTGGTATTCCATTGCAACGATTTAATGTTTAGTTTATACTTTATAAAATAATCTTAACTGTTAATAGCATATATTAAAGAAAATATCCGTTTTTTTTAAATCACAGCTAAAAACTGGGTGATATTTTAACATAATTTACTATGTTACCCACTTAAAACATGTATGCTGATGTCTTTAGGCCTTAACTAAATTTGCTCTTTCCCCAATACTTGGAAAGGAAAATCCTCAAAAAATAGACGTTAGAGTGTTATATAGTCATGGATCGAGAATTCGTAAAAACCAAGAGATCTATCAATTGTTCGAAGATCTATCAACGGTCGGGATTGTTTTACAAAATGCAGCTACGCTGTACAGGACACATTGAAAGGATGCGTGATTACAGAGAGATGAAAGTGGTCTTCAGACAGAAAACAAGGGGCACACAGCTCACTGGCCGACCAAGACTGAGACGGCTCCACAATGCAGAGAAGCATTTACATCAGTGGCGGAGCAGGTCAGGGCCCTAAATGGGGCACGGATTGTGCTTCTTGAAAATGTACATTCGTCAGCGCAGAGAATGCTATCACGCATGATTGCGTCATGGTTGTCTGTGTTTAAAGTCGTCTTAGAAAGAAAGTCTATTATAAAACTTTTTTTTTTTAAATTTGTAAAATATCCATAAAAGAAATTTAAAAATTTTTTTAAAAAAGAAAATGAATGTTTGCAAAAAAGTTGGTATAGTTACTTAGCTCTTTACACAGGTAGACAACTAAAAGTAGAATTTAACAACCACTTACCGCCCGTTGCTAATACTCCAGTTGCCGTAATGCGCTGCGACAACGCTTTCCCCTATCCCAAAATCCGATATTTAGGGCCGATGGATATTGTAAGCGAAAGGGTAAGGGTTTTTTTTTTATTTTTTTTTTTTAAATGTTTAAATTTAAAATCCCCCTTTTCTTATTTCACTATCACTCACCCCCCTCATCTCTCGTCGCAGCACCACCGGAGCTGTCACTATGCAGAGGCGTAACTGAGTTTTTGGCGCCCTTAGCTAATTTATTTTTTAAATAATAAAAATTTAAAAATTAGAGATTTAGGCCGGCGCCCTTGGCAACTGCCCCAATGCCAAGCCGTTGTTACGCCACTGTCACTGTGTCGATGTGATCTTTCGGGTCAACACGAACAAACGATGAGCGGACCGAGAGTGGGGGTGTGCCAACAAACAAATAAAAATATGCTACAAACAGGGTAAGAAGGGGAGAGGCTGCAATCGGGTTAGCAAAGTAGAAAAGGAGCGAAACAAAGTTGCGTTCCTTTTTTTCAGGTTTAACCTTATTATGTTTCACTCGTTTCCTATGTCACATACAGACGTACAGGATGAAAGCGCGAGTTGAAAGAAAATATTTCAAAATAACTAAACAGCTAAACACAGATAAGAACTGAATGGAATAAATATAAACATATAAGTAAAGTACATCTAAAGTTTTGATATTACTTCATTAATCATTGTGAAATGTAGAAATTCTTTAAGTCACCATACTATAGTATGGACTTTTAAAAAAAATTAAAATTTTCTATTTAACAAATAAAGTACTTCATTAAAATGAAGCAAAGAATAGTGTTGATCTCAATTCTCATGCTACTTCATTGAAATCGTAATTTAAAAAGTAAACAAGGGAATACAATCGCTTTCCTTATAAAACTTATTATTTATTTTCCTGTTATTATTTATAACATGTAGATATATTAATTCTCCCCCTGTGGCAGATATATTAATTTACACTTTGCGGCATATATATTTATCCATACCTTGCGGCAGATTGCTGTAGATATATTAATTCGCACCTTGCGGCACATATATTAATTCTCACATTGCGGCAGATTGCGGTAGATATATTAATTCGCACCTTGCGGCAGATTGCGGTAGATATATTAATTCGCACCAGGCGGCAGATATATTTAAACGTACTTTGCAGCAGATCGCCAACTGCGTTGCCCCGTGACGCCTCTACGCTAGAAGCGAACAGAAGGAGAAGATATAAAAAAATAAAATAGAAAATGGACGAGGTTACACTCGCATGTGATCTTTACCCTTCACTACCTGTCACAAATGTTCACACTTTCTAGGACCCCTCCCCTTGCCTTAGAGCATGACAAACATTATGGACATACAAATGACGTACATTATGGACGGACAAATGAAGTAAATTATTGACGGACAAATGACGTACATAAAGGACAGACAAATGACGTACTTTATGGACGGAATGATATTCATAAAAATCAATCAATCAATCAATCAATCAATCAATCAGGAATCGGTTTTGAAACTTTGCTTATTACGGCCTTATGAAAAAAGTCAATCTGACCTTTTAAATAAAATGTGAATCAATTGAGAACTCACTGTAAAAACCGTTAATTGATCTAAAACCAAATTTATAAAATTGATAAAGGTTGTCAACGACCAAACACGATGTTGACCATCGCGAAATTTCATATAACTTAAATACACACAACACAGACAATGTAAATAACTCCTTCAGTCCCCGACCCGCACAGCGTTTCGAGGCCCTGGGTGATGAAGTTCTTTTGAAGGGAGCCATATTGTCGGGGGCTTTTTTTTTCGGGGCCTTAATGGGTACCCTTTTGCCGGGGGCCTCATTGACGGGGGGCCCTATTGTCGGGGATCTTCTTGACGGGGGCCCTTTTGTCGATGGTTATTTTGACGGGGCCAGTAGGTAGGGGCCAATTATCTGGGCTGACTTGATGGGGCCGATTTTCCTAGAGCCGATTTGTCTCGATTCGTTTTGACGTGACACTGATGGCACCCGTATAACACAAGTGTGTCACACTGCCCGACTTTGCGCTCCTCTGCTGGTCTCTTATATGCTATGCCTGTCTTGCTCTATAATGACGTCATCTTTTCTTTCAATCCTTTCTGTTGAATCACAGTGACGTTCAGTGGTAGGAATAGTCGACAGTCAGTGATAGAGAAACCTAAACTTTACGTCTCCTACTTCAACTTGGCTGTCTTAATCCGAATGTCTCAAATCTACTCATCTGAATCTTCTCAACTCTTCAACTCTCGAAACGTCCTCCAACATCTACCTACTACTCAGTTCTCTAACTCTTGGTTGGTCATGGTGTGACCCAACATATTATTTTACCCCGACCCCCCGATTGTTAAAATATAAAGTTGGTCAGAAAGGGATTCTCCGTGACTTTCTAGATCTTGATCAACATACCGTCGGATGGATTAGTAGATAAAAACTGTAATTGGAAAAAATTGCTTATAAGCCAGACGACCATGCATATTTGGCAGGGGGCACTTCTTGAACTTCGTTCCAACAGCGAAGCACTTATTGAATTGGAAAAGAAAGTAGACCTGGCATATTTGTTAGGATGTTAAGAGAGAAGAAACGTTCCAACAGCGAAGCACTTATTGAATTGGAAAAGAAAGTAGACCTGTCATATTTGTTTGGATGTTAAGAGAGAAGAAACGTTTTTTGTTCCAGAAAACGATCAAACTGTGTTGCCCTTAAAGTTGCAGCAAGCTAATTTTTTTGCGAAGAATTATTTTCCAATTGAATTGATCATCAAAAACAAATCGAAGAAGGTTCTGTCGTTTAAGGAGCCTTCACGTGAACAGACTGTGGTACCAACCCGCCGGGGCCACCATCCTTACCGCTAGAGAATCTATTGCCATTACTGCAGAAAAACTTTCATGAGAGAATCATTTCACCTAGTGCTTTCTTCCCGTAGACGTCGTTTTAATATTACGCCGCCTGATGCTTTCTGGTTGGGAATGTTAAAAGAGGATTTGGAGGATATGGCTTACTCCAGTCTGATCCCAGGGGGGTCTTAATTGGGAGGGGATGTTAGCAGAAAATGGTCGCCCCTTTCGAAAAATAATTCCTCATTAAGATAATAGCGAAGTCTGCAATATTGAAATTTAACTGGTTATTTTTGTAACGTTTATATGATGTAACTTTTATAGACGGAGGCGCTTATGGTTCAGTATATTTACTCATAAACGTTAGCTAACAATGTACTCTATGTAAGCGATAGCTTGCCGCTACTATCTCAATAGTTTTATTCAAGTACTCAAAAAACTGTCTCCCTCTCTCTCTCTCTCTCTCTCTCTCTCTCTCTCTCTGCTAAGAAGCAACAAGGTCCAAAAGAATGTTACACAGTACTTTATTATATACTTAATATATCACATAATTCCTTGATATAAAAATACTGTTATAACAATAATAGTTGCAAGGCTGAGAGTATATGTACACACACGTTCAATACTTTATCTAATATTAATTCCGTAAAACCATCAGAAAAATCCAACATGTCCTCTTAGGCACATCAAAATTATCTCTTTCATTCTATCACTACTCCAAAAACATGAATTCTCCTTCCGCTACAAAAACGAGTTCTTGTTTTCTCGTGTTTCTATTCTTTAATAATAAATCACTACACCATCGTGTCGCGAGAACAAATATTAGTGTCGTGTGAAAAATATGTGTCCTATTCATTAGTAACGGTGTATGTACAATTTTACATTCGCCTTTTTGTATATATTAAGAGAAACTTTTATTAAAACGTTAAATAGGATGATGTTTTTCATAGAACAGCATCTGTCGTATTCGGAAACATCTTAGCTTTCAAAATTGCGCAATCATCGAGATTGTGTCAAGATGAAAAACATACTGAAGAATATATATTTTTTTATGAAACATGCTATTGGTCGCATTTCACTAGTTTAAACAAAGCAACGGAGAAAACAGACAGTATATTTTGCACTTCTTTATATTTTAATGGCATGGTGTAACATAGCTTGATATACTTGTTCAGCTAGTTATCTACTTCTTTACTCTATCATCCTTAATTTCACTGCCATCTTTCTTCTCAATAATAGAATAAGGTCCGATCTATCACACAGTTCTTTATTTCACATAGTCAATACAAATATTATTCTTGATTCAGATAAGTCCATGTAACTAAGGTAGTTACAATATCAAATAAGAAATCTTCAGTACAATTCCACTCATGAATTAATATCACATTCAAATATGACCTCTCCGACTCAAAACGTGTCCTCACAATATGGCTTCCAGCCTTCTCTTCTAAAATCATGCAATCCTCTTCCGCTACTAAAACTAGTTCCTCTTATTCTCATACTCTATGGTTAAAACACTACGCCTCCGTGCTGAGGTATCATGTGACTGAGTTTCGTTAACTTGTGTTACACATGGCAACCTTCAACAGATTTCACAGATTGGGATAAACATGACTTTAGAACTGTAACACACAATGTGCTTTTACATTATTGTGGCCTAATCTGACCCCAATTATATCTAACATTTACGGTAGTATCTTTTATTTACAAGCTATCTAGTGTCAATACAACTAGAAATAACATCTTTGGATTAAATTTTAACGTAATATCACGCACATAACTTTGTTTAAAGTCCATTAAATTTTAAAGTAATCATGTTATTTTAAACACCACGGGAAACAGTTCATGAATATTGTATATAAATAAATAATTGCGCTAATTTGTTAAAGAATCATTCCAAAATTTCTAATACATAATAATCCAATGAAAACTAAACACAAGTTATAATAGTGTATCCATGCACTATCGTATACACAAACGTGTAAGAAATTTTTTAATCATTCAAGAACATGAGAAACACGATCAAGATGCCGACTCTATGAGTCAACATGTGAGCTGTTGTGAACAATATCCTTATGTCAAAGGAATATCTTAAAATACTCTTGTTCTATTGGAATGTTGAGTTCTCGAGAGTCCCCCCCCCCCCCCAAACCAGTGTGAGCGAGTCGGGGAGGAGGATATCTCATCATTTAGTAAGTGGTAAAATTGAACAAGATGACGTCATTGTTGTCCGGCACAAAAGAAGAGACACCTGGGTTACAAACATGAAAATATGGAGGTTTAAAAAAAAAGTTCTCAAATTTGTGACGTAATCACAACTTTGGCAAATGGGGAGAAAGAAAACTTCAGTATAATTGTTTCATTGTTTCTTTTTTACATTTATCATGGAGGTAGGTGGGCGTTGTTTCCCCTGGCATTTGTAGTTTTGGTTTTATTAGTCGGGGACTCACTGGTATAAAAAAATTATTAAATTTTTTTGGGTATGATTTGGGCTTTAATCAAATTACAAAATTACAAATAGAGACGTTTCGGTTACATGCATCAATATATGTATATCTTCACAAATATTGAATAAGAATCATTAACATTAGGATGTGTGTAGCAGTTAAAATACAGTGGTAACTGGTGCTGAATTTGGTGCTATTGTTTTGAAAGCAACGAGAAGGCTTGTAGTCAATTAAGGTTAGGCGTCGTTACTTTTTCCTTGTCAGATCCATGATAACGATTGTCTGGTGATGTTATGTGTCCTGTGGGTGCCATAAGGATTGTCGATTGGTGTGATGTATATTGGGGTATCCATGATAAGCATTGTCGGGTGATGTGACGCATGCCATGATAAGTATTGTCGGGTGATGTGATGCATGCCATGATAAGTATTGTCGGGTACACTGTGGGTTTGTAAAGAGCGGGTCTTGATTTTATAAATGAGATGCAGACAATGAAATAAAGACAACCGTACCACACGGGAGAAAGTGTCCTGTTCTAGCGTCAACGATACTCCAGTAGGTCCTTTTGGCAGTGGTTCCCGTCACGTTGTTGATGGCGCTGATAAAATAGCCGAGTTTACAGTAGGTCGCCGTGTAACTGTGGAACAGACAGCAAGATATCCGTCACCACAAGGAAGTTTTTAGCGAGACGGCTATAAACTTACACGTGAAATTGTATCTTTAACAAATGGAATTATATCGATTAAGTACAGGAAAATATATGCAACTCTGCACTATGCGATTCTTTTAAGAGTGTTCAATGTGTGATGAGAATCTACAAAACGAAACGCAGAGAAAAGAAAAATTGTTAGAAGAGGAGTGTTATAGGATAGCCTCAGCCTTGACCTATTTTTCACTTAAAAATAACGATATTTTTGGCCTCCAACACTTATTTCCCCCTAGTATGGCCTTGATATTGACGTCACCGAGTGAATGTGCTGTGTCACCCTTTGCGTTCTATTTAATCTAAGGCTGCACCTATTGGTACACGGGTACTACAAACGACATCCGAATAGCATTAGTCAAAATGGAACCGGAAACGCAGCGCCGCCATTCATACCATTAGAGTCAATGCTATTCGGAGGTCATTTGTGGTGGTTTATTTTATTAAAACTGAAGAATTAAGATTTCAAACGTATAGTACATTCAATTATCTTTCATTTGATACCTGATTTGGTCTTACAAACCCAACAATAATATTTTTAATCGTTTTTTAATCCCAACCTCTCACTTCTGGTACCCGAGTACCGATAGCCACTTCGTTAATCTAAAGAATGCCATCAGGTGACACAATTTCTTGAATTTCTTTACTAGATCGTCCTGAATGAATATATAGGCCGCCATGTTTCTTAAAACAGAGGCAGAGACAAAGCGAAAGATAGCGAGAGAGATATTTTTGCTATATTTCCGTAACATATATGATACTTTAAATCATTGAATGTGATAAATTAGTATTTGTATTTCTTAGGAGTGTATCTTTTCACTTGCTGTGCTGTAAGTTGAGTTTTTTTTCCCCTTCCTTTTTTTCTGTATTCGAACTTCATAGAAATTTAAACGTATAATTAGATTTAAATCGTCAGCATCACTAGCTTTCGTATCGATTTCTCTGAATACTGTTTATCTCAGCCCATTGCTACGTATTGTTCATTCTACGACCCTAGTCCTTCTACGACCCAAATCTTAAAGCGGATTTAATTTTCAAAACCATACTCATGCCTGGGGAAAGGGGGTAGAGAGTGAGAGGATTAAAGCATTACCATGGAAGTGTGAGAGTATAGAGAGAATAAGACGGAGGGAGTTGAAGGCTGAGAAAGATGACGCTATTCACCAATGTGAAAATAAAACCGAAAGTCAAAGTAGCTGGGACAGAAATCGACGGAACGGAAAAACCCGTTTCAAATTTGGTTTTAAAAAAACGACCGAATCTAACTAAACTAGTCCTCCGACACGAGGACGTTGTGTATTTACTTACCACAAGAGATTACTGTAAAATTAAGTTTAAAAATTCTTTTTTTTTTTAAAAACAACATATCACTGATATGTCTTATTAAAAAAAAACCATTTTTTTTTACCTAAACAATTCTCAAGGATTTTTGACAAACCCCGATCCAACAGGACCCGGCTGTAAAAGAGATTTTATGGTCGACCAACGAACGCGTTTAACCCGGAATTCCCCGGTGTAATTATAGATTTAATAGCACTGACTTGTTGAAGGCGACATTGACATCGACTGCGGCATTGAGGAAGTTCACCAGCCAGGTCTGTGGAAGCTGGGTTCGGGTGGTTCTATTTTTAAAGTAGGGCGCCTGGAGCTGGTTGTTTAGCTCCAAAGACACATTGATGGGGACGCCGAACATGGGACGGCTGGTATTCAGGTAACACTGGCCGGCGCTGTGGAGATAGAGATGGTTGTATGATGCGCACACACACACACACACAAATACACAAACACATACACACATAAAAACACACACACATACATACACACATTCACACACACATATATACACATTCACACACACACATACATACATACATTCACACACACAAATATTCACACACACATTCACACACGGACATATACTTTAGTGTTTATTAAACTTACTTTAAGTCAATTTAGTGAAAAAGCAGAAATAAATTGTAATCTAATTAATTGTAACTGTTTTGTTTTTCCCTGCTTCATGGATTGTCAGAAGTGCAATACCGCAAGTGCTAATGATGCGATAAATGTTCGTGTTTTTTTACGGATATAGTTTCAATTTAAATATGGTGTTATAAATCTATGGTATAAATTGAGGTGAGAAATTAGTATATTAATGTCTTTAAGGTATGCGAAAGAATTGGGTGGTTGCAAACCTGTTGGGTGGTTGGGGTTGGGTGGGGTGGGGGTGCTGGTTAGAACTAATTGATAATCTTATAAAGTGCGTTACTAAATCCATATTTGGTCAAATAACTAAAGTAGATGGGATGTTCACGCATAGCGGCCGCCATTGTTTGGTGGACTATAGATTGCTTCAAGATTAATGTCATATATTTGTGAATTTCAAAAATAAAAATGTCTGTCTTATCGGTAAAGCCCACAAAATGATACTTTACTGAGCCCACTCCTCTATGGATGCGAGTCTTGGCCCACATATACCAGACACGAAAAAAGGCTCAATGGCTTCCACCTCAGATGGCTGCGCCGCATCCTTGACATCAAATAGCAAGACAAAGTCCCCAACACGGATGTCCTGTCTCAAACAAATATGTGCAGCGTCCCAGCCATTTTAATCCAAAGACGCCTCCGCTGGCCTGGGCACGCCAAGAGAATGCAACCTGGTCGCATACCTAAGGACGTGCTGTACAGCGAGTTGGCGACAGGGAAAAGGTCAGTTGGACGGCCTCGTCTCAGATACTTAGACATAGGCAAAAGAGACATGAAGGCGGCCAACATCAACATCTCCAATTGGGAGGACCTGGCGGAGGAGCGATCCACATGGCGGGGCATCGTGAAGGCAGGATCACTACGTGCCGAGGAGCTCTACAGGGCGGAAGCAGCTGTAAAGAGAGCGCAGAGAAAGGCAAGAAAACACTGCTCCACCGCATTCGTGTGTGGGACATGCAAAAGTGACTGCCATTCGAGGATCGGTCTCACTAGCCACACCAAGAGCTGCAATCAGACAAGATAAATCTATCGTCTCTCTTAGACGGTAGGATGCCATACATATATATGTGTGTGTGTGTGTGTGTGTATGAGTGAGTATGTATGTATGGATGGATGTGCGTATGTACAATATGTATGATAAAAGCGTACAATTTTAAACGGACTATTCTCCCTGGACCTCTTGAGGGCAGTGCCTTCCTTAAGAATGGCTGCAGTTAAGATAACAAACATATTAACATGTCCGACCTGGCTGCATCTACCATGGACGGGATCACCGCAAACACACAGCTGAGACCTACCTGGCTATATCAGCCATGGACAGCATCACCACAAACACACAGACGAGACCTACCTGGCCACATCAGCCATGGACAGCATCACCGCAAACACACAGACGAGACCTACCTGGCTACATCATCCATTGACAGCATCACCACAAACACACAGACGAGACCTACCTGGCTACATCAGCCATTGACAGCATCACCACAAACACACAGACGAGACCTACCTGGCTACATCAGCCAATGACAGCATCACAGCAAACACACAAACAAAACTCAGGGAGAAACTTCCTCTGCTCATTCTATATTATGCTTCTGTTGATTCCTTCACTAAATCGTCACCAAAACGAACACGCTTTAGGCTATAGGGAAAACTGAAAAATGTATAAAATTAACATCACAGAGTAAAAAATATTGTTATGAGATATTAATTTCTATATCCAACAATTGAGTAATTATGGAATATTTCTTTCCCTTTGTGTGTAGCTTTAAAGTTTATATATACATTTAACACTCGAAAAAAAAGAGCAATTTTAAAAAAATTAAATAAATAAAAAAAGAATATTTCCGACAGAAATGAAGTTTAATTAAGCAGAGTTGATTTTACCGAACTCGAGTTTCGGGACGTTTTCACTTGTCGATATCACAGCATATATAAGCAATGCTCTGCGCATAGGTCTATTTATAGGCACGTCCCCAAATGTAGGTCAAATATAAATAAACCAAGAGGCATTGTGTTTCTTAAATGAACTCCTACTCGTGAAGTTTCCCCGGACACAAATCCTCATTGGCCAATAGGTCTCAATTTAATTAACAGGTTCGTTTGCATTTTTATTAGAAAACGCCAGTTCCTTTTAGAGCAGTGCTCCGCAAACCGTTGGATACTGGTGTGCGGTGATAGGATGCCCGGGTGTGCCGCGTACAATGCCTCCAAGAAGAGGGAATTATGCACGAATTATGTGTTGGTACATACAGCGGCGTAGCTAGAGTGTTTGGCGCCCGGAGACAAGATTCGTGCCCGGGGACAAGATTCATTTAACGCGCCCTCTTTTCCCTTTTTCAACTCTCAAACCCATTATTTTCATCAATAAAATAATATCAAAGCACATTTTGGCGCCCCTAACTAGCTGGCGTCCGGGTACTCTGTACCCCCTGCCCCCCCCTACGCTACGCCTCTGGGTACTTAAAAGAGAAAAAAAACATGTTGCAACAATTAGGACATTGTTGGTGTCACATGGTGACTGTTACTGGGGCGGGGGTGTCACTGGTTGACTTACTGGGGCGGGACAGGAGAGAGCTCCATTTTTAGGGTAAAGCATATGTCATGAAGGACTGGGGCTGGGGTACAAGACAGAGCTCCATTGTTAAGATGACTTATAGGATGGACTTAACTTGCTGTAGTTTTGGGACATTGATAGTTTGGGGTTAACGACGGAAATTCCTAATTGACCTGAAATTAGAAGGTATTGATAGTTGGGGTTAACGACGGAAATTCCTAATTGACCTGAAATTAGAAGGCATTGATAGTTGGGGTTAACGACGGAAATTCCTAATCTACTGGAAATGATAGGGGTCAGGAATGTGTTGATAGAGAGCATTCTTGGACCAACTAAGAAGTTTGGGTAGGAACGAGGGGTATACGTAAGGACATCTAATTCTGTAGTTTCACTGAGCACTACGGCCCACACATGAGACTTCTCTCGTGAGAGCTCAGACACATTGACTTACCTTGTACCAGCCTTGCCACAGTATCAACATAGAGAGGTAAGTGTATGTAAGGTGTGTGTATGGAGGAGCTTTATGGTAGTTCGTGTGACTGATAGTTACGTTATGTATAGGTTTAGTATTTTGGAAGTCTACGGTAAGTAGTCAGATAGGGCTTAGCATAGATCACTTGGTGAAGGTGATTTATTCATATATTTCAGGAATAGCCACCTTTTAACGTCGTTGACTAATCATCACAAACTCGTGACGGTGTGTGTGTGTGCAGACTCCAGTACATAGAGAGACAACGAGAGACGCTAACAATCACGACCATAGGACAGATTCACGCTGTAGAGGGGCGACAGTCTTGCAAGACTCCACTTCGTCGAATGGTAGCGTCTCGCCTGGATGATTCAGAGTTGCTTAATATTGAGAATCACTATTACTCCTCATAACGTCATTTGAGTAACTATATATGTACGACAATCATCCTTAGAATACTTCAAAGTGTATCTTCTCATAGCGCATGCTATTATTTCATTGTATATCAAATATTTCTTTGTTTAGTATATTTAAATAATAAATTAGCTTCGTCTTTTTAAGTTAAATTGAAGACTTCCATTGTTTATTGCATAGTTATTGTGTTTCCTTGGGCACATCAAAACAAGGTGGTGTCAGAGGTATTGTAGGATTTAGACCAAAGGTCACTTGGCACAAGGGAGCTCGTGACAGTTGGCAAGTTGTCAAAAGCTGCGATAATGTGTTCAATGCTTTATCTTAATAGAGTTATGTTGCCTTTTTGTTATTTTGAACATTTTTTGCACGTTTTTCATCTGTGATGTACTGCGGGTGAAGAAAGGGGTGCTGAGCTCCGCTCTGACGAATGACCATACTTCATCTTCGTTATCCACAATACGGGCTTTATTATCCACAATATGGGCTTCATTATCCACAATATGGGCTTTATTATCCACAATATGGGCTAAATATTATATTATGAAATTGCTATATTTTGCTCTTTAACTTCTGCCTATGTCTATAAATATGTTCTAAATTATTATTATTGTCATTATTATTATAAAATTATTGTTGAATATTATCCATTATGTGTTATATTATTCTTATAGTGGCTACAATAAATATTCATTGGGCTCACTAAGGGATACATTGCTCACTTCATTTTGTACATTATTGTCTGTATTGGCTGCTGTGCCGCCTTAAGTCCAGGGCACACTGGGCCGGGGATCAAGCTTCCAGGGGTGCCTCACGCTTCTAGGTTCCTCACTTTTCTAGGCGGCCTCACGCTTCTGGGCATTGACCTTGGTTTGTGGGAGAGATTTGCTATGGACCTTGCAGGCTGGCGTGGCAGACTCACTGTTGGAGCACAATCTTCAGAGAATGAGCGCACCGCTCACGCCCAAATAAAGCACCCAACCAGGGAAAAAAAAGCAGAATCGACTCACATCCAACTAGGACCAAAAACATCGTTAGTCCTACGTGCGGGAAAGCTTTCCCAGACACAAATAGGACTGGCAGGCTACCTGCGTACGCACCCGGGTAATATCACAAATCATCCTCTATCTCAACTCTCCCCAATTCATTTCAAGTAGGTAACTCCGACAGACAGTTTACATCCTCTGCTAAGAATCTTGGTTATATTCGTTCTAACAACATGTCTCTCGATAAATATATCTCCCACATTTGTCGTTCGGCATACACCGCTATCCGTCAGATCAGCTCCATCTGCCACCACCTCACAGTTATTGCAACAAAAACACTAGTCTGTGCTCTTGTTCTCTCTCTCGTCTTGACTATTGCACCTCTCTTCCGTCAAGTTCACCAAAACACTTCATAGAAAAACTACAAAAGGTTCAAAATTCAGCTGCTAGACTAGTTTTAAAGGCAAAAAAACGTGATCACGCCACTCCACTTCTCCACTCACTTCATTGGCTCCCTATTTAGGCACGCCTTGATTACAAGTTGTCTGTTCTCTGTCACAACTTTTTCTCGGATTCCTGCCCTTCTTGTCTAACCGAACTTCTTTCTGTCTATTCACCCATTCGTCAGCTTCGCTCCTCCGCAGACACGCGTATTCTGTCCATGACACGTACTAAAACATATGGTGAACGATCTTTCTCTTTCTGCGCCCACAAACAATGGAACTCTCTGCCACTACACACCCGCAATATGCCAACCACCCAGGCCTTCAATACTGCACCCAAAACACATCTATTTAAATTCTACTACCCCGACTGATTCCATCCCCCTCTGACCGATAAACGATGCTGCTGGCTGCCGTCCATGGCTTGACATGTAAAAGTTATGGGGTGGGTGGGGTGAATATGCATTTGTTTTTGTTTTGTTTCAATACAGCTGTTCTTAATTACATAAATGTATTTTATTTTCTTGTCACGATTATGTCTCGTTTGCTAATATTTTTATGTACAGCGCGGTGAGCCCAGCCCTTCTGACACCGAAAGGAAATAATATAAATTTTACAGGACTTGGTCGAGTAAGTTTCAAACTGATCGACGTTTTTAAAAACAATATCAGAATTCTACATGAACTGGGACTCAGCAGAGCAGGGTTTCACCAGAGCAGCCAGAATTGGAGGAGGGCCATCGTGGAAGTCCCCATAGGTGACACCTACTCTAGCGACGTCAGTGCAGTTTACTTATACCTTTTTATTCCCCCCCCCCTGCCCAACTAAATTAGGTTTACTGCTTTCTTGCTATGTCATTCCTTTTTTTTTGCTTTTAAGATTTAAAAAAATATATTTACTATCAGGACATGTGGACTTGACCTAAATTGCATTGTTAAGCGAAACACATCCGTTAAAGCGTCCAAGGTCATTGAAAAGTTATTTTTACAATACATGATACAAAAGAAACCCGGATATTAAATAATGTTCACGTCAATGAAGTGCAGACGTTTATCCGGTTGTCATCTACATACGTCTGTACGTGTGGGGTCATCTACTACGTCTGTACGTGTGGGGTCATCTACTATGTCTGTACGTGTGGGGTCATCTACTATGTCTGTACGTGTGGGGTCATCTACTATGTCTGTACGTGTGGGATCATCTACTACGTCCGTACGTGTGGGGTCATCTACTACGTCTGTACGTGTGGGGTCATCTACTACGTCTGTACGTGTGGCGTCATCTACTACGTCTGTACGTGTGGCGTCATCTACTACGTCTGTACGTGTGGGGTCATCTACTACATCTGTACGTTTGGGGTCATCTACTACGTCTGTACGTGTGGGGTCATCTACTACGTCTGTACGTGTAGCGTCATCTACTATATCTGTACGTGTGGGGTCATCTGCTACGTCCGTACGTGTGTTGTCATCTACTACATCTGTACGCGTGGGTCATCTACTACATCTGTACGTGTGGGGTCATCTACTACGTCTGTACGTGTGGCGTCATCTACTACGTCTGTACGTTTTGGGTCATCTACTACGTCTGTACGTGTGGGGTCATCTACTACGTCTGTACGTGTAGCGTCATCTACTATATCTGTACGTGTGGGGTCATCTGCTACGTCCGTAGGGGTGGGGAAGGTTGGATTGAAAGGAAGAAAGGACAACGAACAACAGAAGGGATAATATGTCAGGTGACTTGTGGAAGTTGCGGCAATTTTTAAGTTTTTGTGGGGGGGGGGGGGGGAGGAAGGTTTGAACTGAGCTTGTGAATATTGATGAAGGGGGGTAGTTTAGTTATTGAAAGTACACATATATATCCAGAGAAAACGGTGATAGGGAAATGGTCGGGAAAGTTAGAGGGGGAAATGGGGGGGGGGGCGGACGTGATTTGTGCGGAATCTGGGGTCCCACCCGTATGCGATGGTTATCTACAAAAAATGTACGCATATGTGCCCCTAGATCATACTACAGATTTCTGTTACGGTCCAGTGACTCCCAAACAAAGTGAAATGAAGATTTATAAGCCATCGTTGTGTAACTTTAAGTAGACAGGCATCTGCAGAGGAAATACAACTTCATAATAGAGTTTGTATATACCTAATAACAAACTGAGTCTACTACACGAGTCCAGTTCAAATTGGCGAGTTTTGCTGGTTGGTTTCATGAATGTCAGCATTTCTTCTATGCGTTCAAGCACTTTGAGCAACGCTTGTATATATATATATATATAAGATGAAGAAATATATATATATATATATATATATATATATACTAGATACAGCCCGCCAAAAATTGGGGACGGCAATTCGTGAAGTTCCCATCTACTAAAGTTACTTGACAAAACATGAACTCAAGTAACGCACATTTAAGAATCCCAATTTTTGCCATACCCCTTCCCCCATGATACATCCTTGCATACTTTTTATTTTACGCCCATGAATTATATTAAATACTCTGATGTCCTAACAACTTTTAACCCGAATATTTTTTTCACCATCCTTAAATTGAGACGATTTCATTTAATAATGATATTACGCGCCAAACGCAGTTGCGTTATATAAAAAAAATACCTTTTAGCGTATTTATCGAGAGTTATATTTTGCGCACTATGGAACTCATTATTTAGTGGAGTGACGGCCTCGTCTCAGATACTTAGACATATGCAAAAGAGACATGAAGGCGGCCAACATCAACATCTCCAATTGGGAGGACCTGGCGGAGGAGCGATCCACATGGCGGGGCATCGTGAAGGCAGGATAACTACGTGCCGAGGAGCTCTACAGGGCGGAAGCCGCTGTAAAGAGAGCGCAGAGAAAGGCAAGAAAACACTGCTCCACCGCATTCGTGTGTGGGACATGCAAAAGAGACTGTCACTCGAGGATCGGTCTCACTAGCCACACCAAGAGCTGCAATCAGACAAGATAAATCTATCGTCTCTTGTAGACGGAAAGATGCCATATATATATATATATATATATATACATAAAAGGTGTGAAACCATCGCGTCTTACCATAATGACATAAGAAAGACAGCGCGCTGCTGCCAGTTACAACTACAGTGTAACAGTACCAGTGGCGTAGCGAGGGGGGGGGCATCATGCGCCAAATGATATATTTTACATATAATATTGTATGGTTTTCGAATGGGGGGGGGGCGCTAAAAAGGTATTGTGCCCCGGGCGCGAGTTAAGCTCGCTACGCCACTGAACAGTGCTAATCCTTTTTTAAGCCAGGGCGGAGTGGGTTTTGAGGGAAATTATGAAAATTGATTGGCTGTGACATAATTCTCAAAGGGGGGCCGTGCGCTTGTTAAAAAAAAAATCACAGGTTTGGCTGTGACCCACAAGAAATGTAACACTTTCTGAACGCTGCTTGTAACGACATTAACAACGAAAGGGAATGCGAAGGAACTCTTTTGTTTGGTTTTTTTTATGTGTGTAAAAAAAAACAGGAAGTTAGCAGACGGTGCGTTATTTAATCAGTTATTGACAATATCTTTGCTGTTCTATTGACGACAATGTAGGCCTTTACAAAAATTAATGTTATCTGTCACCTGCATACTTATTCAAGATAAAAATTCCTGAAAACATATCGGACAATAAATTCTCTGCCTCTCTCTCTCTGAATGTCTCTGTCTCTCTCCATCTTTCACTGTCTCTGTTTCTCCGTCTCTCTCTCTCTCTGTCTCACACTCTCTCTCTCTCTCTGTCTCTCCCTCTCTGCCTCTTTCTCTATTTCTCCCTCTCTCTCTTTTTTCTGTTTGTCTCTCTCTCTCTAAATATATATGTCTGTCTCTCTGCCTGTCGCTTTATTTCTCTGTCTCTCACTCTCTCTGTGTCTGTCCCTGTCTCTCTCTCCCTGAATGTCTCTGTCTCCCCCTGTCTGTCTATTTCTATCTTTCACTGTCTCTCACACTCTCTCTGTCTGTCTCTATGTCTTACTCTCTCTCTGTCTATCTGTCTCTGCCTGTTTCTCTATCTCTCTCCATCTGTCTCTCTCTCTCTGTCTCACTCTCTGTCTCACTCTCTCTCTGTCTCTGTCTCTTTCTCTATCTCTCCCTGTGTCTCTCTCTCTGCCTCACTCTCTCTGTCGCTGTCTCTCTCTCCCTGTCTCACTTTCTCTGTGTCTGTCTCTGTCTCTCTCTTTCTCTTGTCACAATAAAACATTAACAAATGTTCACAGACTTGTAAATGAATATGTGTGTAAGTAAATATTTTTCTATTTATCTGTCTCTCACCACTCTTTCTAAAAAGAACTACTCGAACTCTTCAACGGTTGTAGTCAAACAAACAAACAAACAACAACATATTCAAACATGTTTAAAAAAAATGAGTTTATTTCTTAATAGCTCCATCACGTGACAATGAACAGTACAGTCCGCAAAAAAAAAAAAAAAAAAAAAAAAAAAACAAGAAAAGAAACAATCAATAATAAAAATTAAAACAAAAATATATTAAAAAAAAAAAAAAAAAGCAAGAAAAAAAGCACTGAAATCATTTATAGCTTTCCCCAAAAGCCCTTGTAAGGGGATCATGGGAGATCACTCACAGATAGCGCATTATATGCAACCATTTTATCACGTCCCTTGTACGCTCTGTAAAGAACTATAAAAACGACATATGTATATAAATATAATAAAGCAAAGTTTTTCGTATAATTCCTTTATGAACTGTAATATCGAGCAATTGGAGGGGGGGGGGGCTGAAAATTTGACATGTATACAAAGTAAGCACTTTATAAAAATCCCAATTAGTGCCCCCTCCCCCCGCCGCTCCCCAAAGGTTCGCAACAGCACTTTTTTTTTTCCACGGCCCTGAGCTATTTTAATATTCTATTGACCCACCCAGCTTCTACACCGCAGATTTATTTCACCATCTACAGAAAAACAAAAGAAAATATTACGCACCAAACGCATCTGTGATATTATTTTTTTTAACTCATTAAGCGCAGTTATCGCGAATTAATTTTTTTGAAAATAAAGAGTCGTCATAATTCCTTGATACTCTCCTTGAAAAATAGGAAAAACATATTTTTGGTGTGTTTGGGGTGGGGCGGATAAAATTGAGTGAAAGTGTTGTCATAGGTTAACGGAAAGTGGGTCGATTTGCCGTCCGAAGATTTTTTTCCCGCAACGAACAAAAGCGAAGATCATATAAAGAATTTTTAATAAAAACCTAAAAAGAAAACTTAAAAAATACACCAAGGGAAAATGTGCCTGAAGATTGCTTGTAGTAATTGCCTTTTATTCGTTGTACGATCAGTCCCAAAGATTCCATCTCCAGTGCGTTAATCTCCAACTAAAACTACACAAGAATTGGAATTGTGCATTTTCAAAAAAAGTTCTTGTGGGAATTATTATTTTTTAATCCATCCTAATAAAATGCAGACAAGCTTAAGATCTCGACATGTATTCTGCTGTGTACAACTTCATTGTTTCAGTGAAAACTCTTATAATTCTCTTTTACCATTGCAGTGGTCGGCAGTTCCCGGGCCCTGTCGTGGAGAGGATGCCGCGTTCGTATAATTGAACAAGATGACGTCATTGTCGTCCGGCACGAAAGATGAGACGCCTGTGTTATAAACAGAAGAATATAAAGGTTAAAACAGTGTTTTCAAATTTGTGACGTAATTACAACGTTGGCAAGGGGGACAGCAGTATAACATTTTTTTTATGGCGGTAGGTGGGTGTTCTCCCATGAAATTTGTCGTTTCGCTTTCCTTAGCCGTGAACTGACTGGTATTTTAAAAAAAAATTAAAATCAATGTGTATACTTGAACAGTAGCAGTGGCGTAGCGAGCTTGACTCGCGCCCGGGACACAATACCTTTTTAGCGCCCCCCCCCATACCTTTTTAGCGCCCCCCAATACCTTTTTAGCGCCCCCCCCCTATTCGAAAACCATACAATATTATAGTAAAATATATCATTTGGCGCCCCTTTGTTAGTAGCGCCCGGGGCATGATGCCCCCTTTGCCCCCTCTCACTACGCCACTGAACAGTAGGGTTAGGTTTAAATAAAATTATAAAAACTTTACAAATATAAATTTTTCATCTATATGAATTAATATAAATTAAATGTTACATATATATGTGTGTATACAAATATTGAATAAGAAACATTCACATTAGGATGTGTATTATGTATAGGAGTTAAAATACATTGGTTACTGTTGCAGAATTTGGTGCTATTGTTTTTGTTTTAAAAAACAAAGAGAAGACTTCTAGTCAATTAAACTTAAACGTCTTTACTTTTTCCCTGCGGGTATCGTGGTAAGGCTTGTCGGGTAATGTGAGGTATTCTGTGTGATCAATGGTAAGGATGGTCTGGTGATGTAAGGTATTCTGTGTGATCAATGATAAGGCTTGTCTGGTGATGTGAGGTATTCTGTGTGATCAATGGTAAGGATGGTCTGGTGATGTAAGGTATTCTGTTTGATCAATGATAAGGCTTGTCTGGTGATGTGAGGTATTCTGTGTCATCAATGATAACGATTGTAGGGTTTGTAAAAAAAGTGCGTCTTGATTTTATAAATGAGTTGCAGCAAATGAAATAATGACAACCGTACCGCACTGGAGGTTTATTCCTGTTCTATCATCAACAATACTCCAGAAATTCCCATCCGCGGTGTTTTCCGCCAGGGTGTAGATGGTGTTGATGTAATAGCCAAGTTTGCCCGAGTAAGACGCCGTGTAACTGTGGGACAGAAACGAAGAGATACAACAACACAAAGATAGCTGTAACGAGACAGCTATAATCTTAAACGTGAAATAAAATCTTATACACATGGAATTATATCGATTAGGTATATAAAAATTGTAATAGCCGCGCAATAGGAGTAGGAGGGCCAAAGCTGAGACACGCAGGCTAGCTCGAAACAACAACATTAGATCACCGACTGCAGCAACTACCCCCTGCCCGCGGTGCCAGAGACTATTCCGAGAACGGATCTGACTAGCACACCACCTACGAACTCACCGTGACTTACAACCCCCCTCCCTAACCGGATGACTAGATGGTCCAAGTCAATCTTGACGGACGAACAACAACAGGGGCGCTATGCGCATTTACTACTCATTACTATTCGTCTCCTATATAAAAGAGTGTTAAATTTGCGATGAGAATATATAACACGAAGCGTAGAGAGAGAGAGGGAGAGAGAGAGAGAGAGAGAGAGAGAGAGAGAGAGAGATGTAGGTGGGGGGTGAGAGGAAGGAAGCATTACCATGGAAATGTGAGAGGATAGACAGAATAAGACAGTGTGAGTTGAAGGCTTAGAAAGATGTCACTATTCCCTAACGTGAAATAAAACTGAAAGTCAAAGAGCTGGGATAGACGTCGTCGGAACGGAAAAACCCGTTTCAATTTGGTTTTAAACAACCGAATAGAAATAGACTAATCCAACTTCAACACTACGTGGTACATGCACCACAAGTGATTAACATAAAAAATATGTTTAATGGTGTGTGTGGCGATTCCTTTAAAGACAAAAACGAAATCAGCAATAATTCGTCTTTAAAAAAAAATATAAAAAAATACAATTCTCATGGAGATTGTCAAAACCCCGCTTTAACTGAACTTGGCTATAAACGAGATTTATGGTCAACCAACTACCAAGATTATCCCGGGGTTACACGGTGTAATTCTAGATATAAAAGCACTGACTTGAAGACGTCATTGTCATCATTTGCGACATTGAGGAGGTTCACCAGCCAGGTCTGTGGCCACTGGGAGAGAGTTTTGTTAGCTTGAAAGTAGGGCGCCTGCAGCTGGTTGTTGACCCGCAGAGTCACAGTGACGGGGACACCGAACACAGGGCGATTGGTGTCGAAGTAGCACTGACCTGCGCTGTTGAGGTGGAGATGGTGGTATGGTAATAAAGTAATACAATTTTTAAAAGCTGTTAATCTTAAGCGGTTATAAAACTTCTGTTGGTGAAATTCATTCAAGTCAAGTTAGTAAAATTCAGAAATAAAATCCCCCCCCCCCCCACTTCTGCTCCATCACAGTAAGGGCGGTTTAAAAAAAAGGGGGAGGGGGGGGGGGTGATTCAGCATTGAAATTAACGCCTGGCATTCTTATTTTTCAGGGCGTCCTAAAATGTACACAGTATCTACACTTTTTTTCAAGAATTCATGTTATAAATTGTATGAATTTAAAATAAAATTAATATGTACTTATGAATATATATATATATATATATAGAGAGAGAGAGATTGAGAGAGAGAGAGAAAGAGAGAGAGGGAGAGAGAGAGAGAGAGAGAGAGAGAGAGAGAGATAAATGCGGGGATGTACTTTTGCGTATATCTGATATAGTTTTGAATCATTCAACATTTAAACGTAATTGTTGTGAAGATGAGGAACCCCCTACCGAGCTGTTTTTTATACAAATCGTTTTATTTTAGTAGTTACTAAACAGTAAACTTGTTTTGTAATTTATTACTTATTTCAATCTATTTCTAATCAGTCTAAAAAAAAGGGGAGGATACCTTTTGGCGAAAAGGCGCGTACTGCCCACTACAAACAGCTATGAACAACACTGTATATATTTCACTTGTCACTTTATGCCGAAAATGAAAATAAATCGCAAACTGAATGAAGGAATAAGTTCATTCGTGATACATCCGGCTCTTCACCGGAATATCTGAAAGAACTGCTTTATAAACGTGTAACCTTAAAGAACCTGCGGTCCTCAACTCAGTCCTACTGAAAATTCCCAGTGTGGATGAACACAGAAAAAAGTCGTACGGAGTGCGCTCTTTTGAAGCGGTAGCGCCAAAGTTATGGAATAGTTTACCTCCATCTTTGAGGAGTATTGAAAAGGACAGAAAATCATTTAGAAAACATTTAAAGACTTTTTTGAGTAAACCAGAGCGCAGTGAGCATGCTAAAGTAGCATGGATACCAGCGCCATAGAAGTATCCAATCAATCAATCAATCAATATTTAACGAGGCGGGGGTCACGAACTTCCCATCCTTGCATCAGGCCTAGGAGCCTGACATTGTTGCCCATTAACTTATGATAGCTTAATAACTATTTCAAGCTGTATTGAGGGGAGAGCGGGGGGGGGGGGGGCAGGTGGTGTATCTAAATCGTACAGCTGCTGAATGACTTCTTGGAATAGATGTCAAAAGCCGCTTACTTTATCGTATGAGACATGTCATAATCTGACAATGCTGTGCAGAGAATGCTTTCTTTAAAAATAAAATATAAAATTAAAAATCGGTACTTTTCTCCGTTTTTCGCAACCACCGTTGTTCCGCGGGGAAAAAAACGAAATAAGTATGTCACAAATTACGTCATACAGCACCGAAGCTTACAAAGCGAATGTTAAGTGAAAATGTGTCACCAAGGCGAATACGTTGAATATTATAACTGTTGAGCGTGTCCAGCGAGTTCATTGTGCAAACGCAAAACAACAACATGACGATTTCTTACGAAACGTAGTGATATTTATTTTATGACTTATAAAATAATTAGACATCTCCCACCCAACCCGTCCCATGCACAACCGTACGTTTCTACCAATTTCCCCCCGTAAGTAATATAATTAAGGATGGTTCCCCAGCAAATCCTATTTCTCTGTGCATTCACTGCCGGCCATAGAATTGAGCTAACACTTACAGCCGAAAACGTTATCTTATTATTAATTTTGTTTATATCGTAAACACCACCGGAATTTTTTTTTTTAACCGGCCGATGAATGTAAAATTTAAATGTCGAACAATAAGAACGTGTATTTCAACGGAAATATATGGGTTAGTGAAATTGAGAGTTTCTTCAAGGCTTATGTCTAAACATTACAGTGGGTCATAACAAATAAGAACTACATAGGCTAAGATTTCAATCGATACCAAATATTTTCTACGTAGCGTTGTAATTATATTATACAAAGCAAAGGGCGAGCGAGAGTCTACTTTACATAAATGTTGCCCCAAATGTAGTCAAAATATTCTCTTACCATGCTACTTTAAAATAATTTTTTAACAAGCTATAAATTAATTTTTAATTTCAACTCTAAACGCCAACTGTTTATTAGATGTTGATCTATTAAAATTCACGATAATCTCATTTTTATAAAAAGAAACAACACATAAAATTACGATACTCTCCCCCACATCATTCTTGACGCACGCAGAACGTATGCGCGAACGAGTTTCGAAATATCTAAATCTTTCGGTTTCGGCCGAAATTCTTGTTAAGCTGTTTGGTTTCGGTTTTGGGCCGAATGTCATTTTCAACTTTAGGCTTTGTTTCGGCCGAAATCAGGAAAATCATATTCGGTCTGTCTCTACCCCAAACATAACAAACAAAACGTACCTGGCTACATCTACCATTGACACCATCACCGCAAAGACACAAACAAAACTCAGAGACCAATGTCCTCGTTTCATTCTGCTTTCTGCTGTTGAATCCTTCACCAAACTGTCGCCACTCACACAACACACTTTGGGCAAAAATGATCCTTCTAAATTTCTAAAATGAACACCACAGAAAGAAACATTCATTTTTTTTTGGTAAGATATTAATTCCTTCATAGCTTACAATAATTGTTTACTTATAAAATCTTTATATATATCTATATCTATATAGTTTTAAAGTATAAAGAACATCTAGCACTTGGAGCAAAAAGAGCAATTTATTAAAAAAATTATTCGACGTAATTATTTTTTTAACAACTTGAATAGGTATTACCAAACAGACACAGTTTTCTGGACGTTTTCACTTGTCAATATCTTAGCATATACAACTAATGCTTTGCGCAAATGTCTCTCTCTCTCTCTCTATATATATATATATACATGTACCAACATGTAGGTCAAACATGTGTTTCTTACACGAACTCCTACGCATAAACCGTCCCGGACAGAGCTCCTCATTGGCTCGAGGTTTCATTTGAACAGATCGCATTTTGTATAGGAAACGCTTCAGTGCAGAGCTCCGAAAACCAGTGTGCCGCGATGAGATGCCGGGTGTGCCGCGATGTGATGGGTGTGCCGCGATGAGATGCCAGGTGTGCGCGATATGATGGGTGTGCCGCGATGAGATGCCAGGTGTGCGCGATATGATGGGTGTGCCGCGATGAGATGCCAGGTGTGCGCGATATGATGGGTGTGCCGCGATATGATGATGGGTGTGCCGCGATATGATAATGGGTGTGCCGCGATATGATGCCGGGTGTGCCGCGATGAGATGCCAGGTGTGCCGCGATATGATGATGGGTGTGCCGCGATATGATGATGGGTGTGCCGCGATATGATGCCGGGTGTGCCGTGATATGATGCCGGGTGTGCCGCGATGTGATGCCGGGTGTGCCGCGATGTGATGCCGGGTGTGCCGCGATGTGATGCCGGCATGTGCCGCGATGTGATGCTGGGTGTGCCGCGATGTGATGCCGGGTGTGCCGCGATATGATGCCAGGTGTGCCGCGATATGATGCCAGGTGCGCTGCGATATGATGCCTGGTGTGCAGAGGAGGAAAACGAACAAAGTTTATGAAGGTACATGAATGAACCATGCTGTTAAAATGGGATGTTGTTGACTAGCTTTCAAACTCTGCCAAAGCTGAAATGTGTCCATTACGGACTGTCAATATAGTAATTTAGGCCCTTTTACCATTAGACGACCTCGTGATTGTTAACTACGTTAAGTTATTTAGAATGTGTTGGAGTGTTTTTACGTGTGGTGTGAAGCGGTGGAAAAGTGGTTCATGAGCATGAGGGGCCTCGCACATTTAGGGAGCCTCACGCTTCTAAGGGCCCTTGCACTTCTGAGGGACCTCACACTTCTAGGGTGCCTCGCGCTTCTAGTGTGCATAACCCTTATACGGGACCTCACGCTTCAAAGGGGCATCAATTGCCTATATTGTTAGCTCTCCTTGCCAATAGTTACCATAAACACTATTCCCAATGTTTGCATTAAAGTCGCCAATCACTATTTTAATTTCATGGAATGGTGCCTCATATTAGATCTTTTCCAGCGTCTCATAAATGGATTCTTTTATCTGACTTCTGTATCTTTGGTTGGGTGGAGGGGGGGGGGGACATGAACATTTTTCCTCGCACACGCAAAGAGCACAATCTTACATTAAAACCAATGACTGCTCCGACCGCTTATTTATTCACAGTAAATCCTGTTACAAGAGTGTTCGTGTTGTTGCAACTTTACAATATGGCGTAGTCTTTGCTTTTATGACATCTGCATTTTTCCATTGAAGTTTTGCAATGCAACAAAGGAGATTTTATGTTTAATTAGTAGATCTATTAGGTTGGTCAAGGCTCCTGCTCTAAACAGGCTTAGGGCTTCATTCCTATTCGCAATCCATAATTCACGTCCATATACAGGCGAAGGTCGATTTCCACTAGAACCAGTCCGGGTTTTATTTTGTTATTTAGTTTTCGTAACGGTTTTTGTGTGTGTGTTTTTTTTAACATGACCGGGTTGTTAGCCCTGCACACAACCGCCTGGAGTGTTGGGCTGCCCATTACAGCTCTCTAGGGCAGTTGCTTTATATTTCGGGAAAGGTTTCCTAGCCTTTAAAGATCTTTTCAATTCCTAGATGGAAGTAGGTTCTGATTTTGGTCCGCCCCGGGTATTTTATTTCCCCATCTATGTCTTGTGGCCCTCCCCGATCCGCCACCTGGGGAGCCACTCGATGTAAGATCAGTTTGTACGCACGAGGTTAAAGCGTCCAAGCTCGTTGAAAATATATTTTTTTTATTATTATACTTGATTTTAACAATGCCGGATATAAAACAAGTAGCCCCAACAAATACGTACCCCGCGTTTATCCGGGTGTCATCTACTAACTCTGTACAGGTGGAGTCATCTACTACATCTGTACGTTTGGAGTCACCAACTACAAATGTACGTGTGGAGTCACCTACTACATCTGTACGGGTGGAGTCATCTACTACATCTGTACGTTTGGAGTCATCTACTACATCTGGTAGTGGGGAGTCCTCAACTACATATGTACGTGTGGAGTCCTCTACTACATCTGTACGTGTGCAGTCATCTACTACATCTGTATGTGTGGAGGAAGATCGTAATGACGGAAAGAAAGGACAACGAACAATAGAAGAAGTAATGTGGAAGAAAACGTGTTATAGTTGGGACAATGTTTGAAGTGTGGAGGTGGCTTGAACTGGTCTTGTTAATATCGATGCAGTGAGTAGTTCAGTTATTGGACGTACACCATACTGAGAGAATACGATGATGTAGCAATGGTTAGTCATGTGAGAGGAAGGAGAGAATGTGGCGTGGAGAAATGGTTGGTTATGTGAGAGGAAGGAGAGAACGTGGCGTGGGTGGAATTTGGGGGCCGACCCGTATCCGATGGCTAACTACAAAAAATGTATGCATCTGTACCCCTAGATTTAGAGCATAGATTTCTGTTACGGTCCAGTGACTCCCAATCGAAGTAAACTGAAGTTTTATAAGCCCCCATCGTTGTGTAACAAGAGTAGGAAAGGAATCTGGTGAGGTCGACCGGTGCAAGGAAAATACAACTTTCTATTTTTTTAGGCGCGATAACGCCGAGTATGACCATGATAACTTATGAAAAAAGGGGGCGCTGCTGGTTTAAAATAAATTAAACAACAAAACACGGTTCAAAGGTCGGCGGTTGATTTTATTTTATTCCTCTCTTGTTGACATCAGGATGTCAGCAGCAGAAGCAGGCTATTTAGTTTTGCTTTTGTTTTTTTTTTTCTTTTTTCTTTTTTTTTCAAAATTTAATCCACTGTCTTTTTTTTTGTCTTTTTTTTTTTTTTTCGTTCTATTGACGACACTGTATGCTTATATACCAAAAATAATAATTATCTTTTATCTGATTACTTGTTTAAAATAACATTCCTGATTCAATCGTATGATTGCCTTAAGGTGAAGATTGGGGGGATATCCTTTGTTTTCCAAATCATGCAATCAATTCTAAACCATTTCTGGTGGTCTAAGTGTTTCTTGTGTGTTAGTATTTCGTTTTCCCGAAACAACGGTAGAAAATGCACCACGCTGGAAAGAATGGGTACTGATTACCTTGACCCGGAAATTTTTTGCATGTATAGTCTGTTCACAATTTTCACGCATGAATAGTCTGCTGACAAGTTTCAAGCATGAATAAGTCTGTTGACAAGTTTCACGCATGAATAGTCTGTTCACAATTTACATGCATGAATAGTCTGCTCACAATTTACATGCATGAATAGTCTGCTCACAATTTACATGCATGAATAGTCTGCTCACAATTTACATGCATGAATAGTCTGTTCACAATTTACATGCATGAATAGTCTGTTCACAATTTACATGCATGAATAGTCTGTTCACAATTTACACGCATGAATAGTTTGTTCACAATTTTCACGCATGAATAGTCTGTTTACGCACACAAGCAAAAATTTTTTTTTTTTAATCCTGAAATATATTGAATAAAAATTGTCCAATGTTTAAAAATGTGTCGTTTAATTTAAAAAATGTACATAATAATGAACCTTGAATGGACAGGAAATAATTGTAGCACTGAGTTCCAAGCTTTGCTACCTTGTTTCATTGATATCTAGTAAGTATTCGGTTTTACAGAAGTATCTTGATACATTATTATCATACTCTTAGCTCTCAAGTCTCTGACAATGTGCACCAATACTAATGCCATGTGTGCATATCTCTCTCTTTCTCTCACTCTCTCTCTCTCTCTCTCACTCTCTCTCTCTCTCTCTCACACTCTCTCTCTCTCTCTCACTCTCTCTCTCTCTCTCTCTCTCTCTCTCTCTCTCTCTTTCACTCTCTTTCTTGTCACAATGAAATCCCAGTACATGTTCAAATATTTAAATGAATATGTGTGTACATATATGTATTTCTATTTCTCCCTCTCTCTCTCTCTCTCTCTCTCCATGTGTAAGTATGTGCAATATTTAACGAGTCTAATATAGTTTAAAAAAGACTACTCTAACTCTTCAACAATATTAGTCAAAATTAAAAATAAAACAAAAAATTAACACAAAATGATCAAGTTTTTTTTAAATATTAAATTTTTAATAGCTTCCATTACGTGGCAATGTACAACATTGTACAAACTCTCACAATACGTGGCAATGTACAACATTGTACAAACTCTCACAATACGTGGCAATGTACAACATTGTACAAACTCTCACAATACGTGGCAATGTACAACATTGTACAAACTCTCACAATACGTGGCAATGTACAACATTGTACAAACTCCCAGATCGCAAAAAAAAAACGTTTTTAATTATAATAAAAAGAAAACAAAACAAACGCAAAAGAAAAAAAACATTTAAAGCATTTATATCTCTCTCTGTAGGGAATCATGGGAGATCACTCACCGATAGGGCATTATATGCAACCATTCTATGACGTCCCTTTCCTCTATAGGAATTTAACAATAAAATATTTCAACAATTGTTTGGGAAGGATGAAGGTATAGACCAGGGGTTGGGGACCAATGGCTCGCGAGCCAGTTGTGGCTCTTTTGATGGCTGCATCTGGCTCGCAGACAAATGTTCGATTATTAAAAAAAAATGTTTCTTTAGACTCCAGAGGTCGCAAAAATGGTAAGACATGCTCATCATTGATCAGCAACAGCATAACAATGTTATTAAAAAGAATTCAGAGACATAATTATTGCATTTTTAGTGTTGAAATTACACAAAATGCACACATTTACTTGAAAATTTTGTTTTAAACATAATGTATGGCTCTCGCAGTATTACTTTTCAAAATATGTGGTGTCCATGGCTCTCTCAGTCAAAAAGGTTCCCGACCCCTGGTATCGACAAAGGCTAACAAAGAAAGTGATCTTGTGATGGGAAAATAATCCACCCCCACTCCCCACCCCAACTTTTCTCTCCCATTCCCCGGGCCATCCCAATTATAGAAAAAAGTATATTAAATTATAAACAAACTAGCATTTGAAGATAGCAATAGAAACTTTGCGTACGTTTTTAAAGAGGATGACTGAGAGAATTTTCTGTAAAGAACTAGAAAACGATATATATGTATATAAATATAAAAATTGCTCAATCGTAATACAAGTCTTTAACCCGAGTCATTCACTTTCTTGGCGGTGGTAAGGGTATTCGATACCGCCCGTTCAGTGCGCGTCAGTGTCAGCGACAGTTGTGGCCGGTACCGCCCATGAGGCGAAATCGAAGGTAATCGACTCATTGTTGTTAGGAATGTATTGGGATACACCTGCACGTTGGAAGAAAAAAAGCGAGAAAGTAACATAAAATTTTCATCGTAGGGAGGAGGGGGGGGGGGAAAGGGGTGGTGTCGGTGTGTCCCGGATGGCGAGTTTTTTAGTAATTTTTTATATTATTTATATGGAGGGGCGAAGTTTTCGGCCAACTTCAGAGTTTATTTCATGGAAAAAGGGGGGGGGGGGTATCTTCCTGCGACACTAACCCTAGTTACCCCACTGTTTTATCCTTATTTTTCATTTGAACAGATAAATACTTTGAAACACTTATGTGGATGAAATAAGCAAAACAGTCCTCAAATATCGTTTTTGTATAAAGCATTGAATGGAGAGGCAACAACAAAGAGATAATATCATCCCATTACGATATATTTTTTTTATAAAGCGCAATGGCGAGAGAGAGGAAAAGGCTCTGAGAACAGAGCAGCCATTGACAATTAAAGTTATAAGTTATGTATAAAATATTGTTTCTTTGACCACATCTTCATTGTCATTCACATTTTTTGCAGCATGTCCCGAGTCTATCTTATACGATCTATACAGTGTTCTTTGTGAGACAGCTTCTAGTTATTTTATTTCTGTTTACTGTATCGACAGGGGCGCCAACCCAAAATGGCTTCCCGGGCCACTCTCCCGGGCTGCATGCCATTGACCCTGATAAAAAACATAATTACCAAGTATATGATGAACATAATTATTTATTTATTCTCACAGCACATTAGTTGCCATGCGATAAGACTCGCGTCGCTTCAAACGTAAATAAATTGTATAGTTTTAATGAATCCAAATGCATTTCGGCGCCTCTTTGAAATTGGTTTTGTATCATTCCAGACATGAACAACAGAAGAAACGCTGGAGAAAATTCCAGGTTTCCTTTATGTATCGTGTTTACAGACATCCTTTTATGTTACCAGCAACTAAACAGCCAGGCGGGCTAGGCAGGTCGCAAAAATGGAGATAGCCAGACTTCCCAAACGACTTATCTTCGGTGAATTCTCCAGTGGGAAACTCTCAGTGGGTGGGCAGGAAAACGATTCACTGTTTAAAAGATTCAATTAAATCCATGGTCATTGACCTTGATTCGTGTGAGCCACTTGGTAGACTCACTGTCGGAGCAAAACTCCTCAGAGACTAAGCGCACCGCTCACGCCCAAAGAAAACGCACGGCAAGAAAAAAGCAAAAATCGACTAAAATCCTACTAGAACCCAAAACAACGTGAGCCCCACGTGCGGGAAAGTTTTCCAGGTACACATAGAACTGGCAGACAGCCTGCGTGTAATATACCGACATGGGGATGCCCAAGAAATTCCCGCCCCCTTTTTTTTCTTCCACGATAAAAACCCTGCAGTTGGCCGAAATTAAACCAACTCACCTCAACCTTTTTTTTTTCCATACGTCACTGGAGAAACTTGGGGGGGGGGGGGGGGGGTTGATACAGGAGAGGATCTGTTTCTTTTATGTTTTACAAAGAATAAGATTTTTGAGGTTCCACAGTAACACTACGATGGCATTAATCATCTGAAGATAAAATGCTGTTATGCTGAAAAAGTTTTTGCTAGCGATTCTACATAAATTGAAAGTAAAATAAAAATAATACAAATTAAAAAAGGTTCAAGGTCTATGTCGACAACTCACCCGGGGGAAGCATTTCACGGTTCAAGGTCTATGTCTACAACTCACCCAGGGGAAGCATTTCACGGTTCAAGGTCTATGTCTACAACTCACCCGGGGGAAGCATTTCACGGTTCAAGGTCTATGTCTACAACTCACCCGGGGGAAGCATTTTACGGTTCAAGGTCTATGTCTACAACTCACCCAGGGGAAGCATCTCGCCACTGGAGGATGATATCATCTTCCAGAAAGTCTTTTTAAGTCCGGACGCAGACAGGCCGTTCATCTTTGTTATGAAGTATCCTATTCTCTGATGGTAGTCGACGGTGAAACTGCAAGAAACAAATGAGTGGATTATTTAATGACTCGTAACTCTAAGAGGTGTAGCGTAGCAAGGGCTAGTGCCGCCTAGGGCAGTGGGGGTGGGATAATTATTCCACACCCCCTTCCACGAAACAAACCTTGCAGTGTGCCGAATATGCCCACGAACAAATACACGCACAAAGACTCTCATACACGCACATGCACGCACATACATTGCTGCACATGATTGACTTTGCACGCATGGCGTCTCGCTAGCTCGTCCAGCACACACCTGAACTGTGAGTTGTTCTCGGCGGCCCTCTCAAGAAAGTGAATAAGCTCCCGCTGCGGCAGGTCGCTGATCGTGTGCCTGCTTTCAAAGTAAGGCAGCTGTAGAGTATTCCTCACCGTGAAGCTCACCTGGATGTTGTCACCGCAGAACCCGCACTGCCCTTTGGTCATCGCCACCTGGCTGTAAAAGAATAATAGTTTCTTTTTGTGTAAGAAATCATTGACAGTGGATGCAAGACGTTTGACCCCCACGGTCAGAACCCGCACAGCCCTGTGGTCATCGCGACGTAAATGAAGAAGAATAACAGGTTCGGTGTGAGACATTATCGATTGTGTTGCTAGACATTTGACCCTCAGCTAAAGGTCATTATGACGAACCCCCTTTAAAACGTCTGTCAAAATGCCACAGTCGTATAATGTCAAGGCTGCGTCTCATGTCAAAATGTCACAAAATGGCTTTTTTCTTTTCATTCAATATTTTTTTCAATTTCAATTTTCAAATTTAAAAAAAAAATATTAATGATAATTATCATAAAATTTTTGAATTTTATCTCTCTTTTGACCAGTTATCTCTCTTTTGACCAGTTATCTCTCTTTTGACCAGTTATCTCTCTTCTCACCAATTTCCACCGATGAACCCTGAGCCTCAAACACACTGTTATTAATTTTTTTTTTAATATATTTTTTTTTTGTAAGTGCTTAAGTGTATGAATAGTGTCTCCTTTACAATCTAGAGCAGCGGTTCTCAACATGTGGATCGAGATCCGTTTAGGGGTTGAACGACCCTTTCACGGGGTTCGCCTTAGACCATCGGAAAACACATTATCTACAGTATGAAGTGGCGACGAAAATAATTTGATGGTTAGGGGTCTCCAGAACATGTGGAAGTGTACTAAAGGGTCGCGGCGTTAGGAAGATTGAGAACCACTGACCTAGAGCCAAGCGGAGATGGTCATTGGTAAGCGTACCTGATAATCAGAGGGGCACGTAAAGGAAGACAAAATTTAGACGTGATTTCTTGCGACGGTTGTTACAACGTTACAAAATGTCGACTGTTTTACCCTTTACTGTAACTACAGTATTTAAAAACTTTAACTCCGACACTGTCCGACAGTCCTACTCCAATGTTACAAAATAATAAAAACAATCATAATAATTTTTTTAAAAATCTTGAACTCTTATCTCTTGGTAATCCATCAATAACGTTCCAACAAATCATTATGATTAAATGACACCACACTTTACCAATCAACTAACACAAATATGTATCCAACAATCATCTAGCAAATGTATAAAAAAATCAACTTAAATGGGTCTCCAAAAGTCAACTTTCATGAGTTTTCAACAAAAAACTTACTATAGATCTCCAACAATCAACTTACATAGGCCTCAAACAATCAACTGGCATAAGTCTCCAACATTCAACTTACATAGGTCTACTTACATGGGGCTCTTAGAATCAACTTATATAGGCCTAAAAACAATCAACTGGCATAAGTCTCCAACATTCAACTTACATAGGTCTACTTACATGGGGCTCTAAGAATCAACTTATATAGGCCTAAAAACAATCAACTGGCATAAGTCTCCAACATTCAACTTACATAGGTCTACTTACATGGGGCTCTAAGAATCAACTTATATAGGCCTAAAAACAATCAACTGGCATAAGTCTCCAACATTCAACTTACATAGGTCTACTTACATGGGGCTCTAAGAATCAACTTATATAGGCCTAAAAATTAAATTATATAAGTCCCCAACAATCAACTCACAAGGTTCCCCAATAATCAACAAAAAAAAACTTGGATATATGTCTCCAAATATCAACTTACATAGGTCTACATATATCAACTTACATAGATCTCCAAAAATCAACTTACATAGGTCTTTAAAAATCATTTTACACAGGTCTGCAACAATCAACTTACAGGGATCTCCAATCAACTTACATGGGTCGCCAGGAATCAACTTACATTGTTCTCCAAACAATCAACTTAAATCGGTCTCCAAACAATCAACATACAGGGGTCTCCAAACAATCAAATGACAGGGGTCTCCAAACAATAAACTTACATGGGTCTCCAAACAATCAACTTACAGGGGTCTGCAAACAATCCCCTTACAGGGGTCTCCAAACAATCAACTTACATGGGTCTCCAAACAATCAACTTACATGGGTCTCCAAACAATCAACTTACATGGGTCTCCAAACAATCAACTTACATGGGTTTCCAAACAATCAACTTACATGGGTCTCCAGCAGGTATCACACAGAGGTAGTAGAGCCAGGACGAGTCCCATCCACCAGACCTGAAGCAGTCGATGCATCTCACAAGCAGGGACTGTCGGATGATGATATGGAAAATGTGATAACTTTAAATATCATTGTTTGTGGCACAAAATTATGTTCGCTTTTCACATTTTAAGCAATATTTTTTTTTAAAGTATTAGACACACCTTACACGTGCCTGATAGTAGAAAGTCCTATGATCAGTGTTTCTTTCAGAAATTTTCCCCCGAGGGGGCACTTTTGACGTTCGGGGGGGCAGTGCCAGTTTTTCAGTGGCCAGAGGCGTAGCTAAGGGGTGGCAGATGGGACATATGTCCCCGGGCGCCAGACTAGCGGGGGCATCTAATGGGCTATAGTGTTAATGGATGAAAATAATAGGTTTCAGTGTTTAGCGGGGGGGGGGGGTGTAAAAATGAATCTTGTCCCCTGTCATCAAAGACTCACGTCAGTGACGTAGAAGTGGGGGGGCGAACATTTGGTCTTCCCATGTGTCATTTTTTCTTTAGATGGAGCGGCGGGATTTTTGGACATCTGCAGAGTTTCTATCGGGAAAGGTAGCGTGGCAAAAAAGTTAACCCACCTAGGTTGGCGCTAACACTAGGCACGCCGCTGGGCAGTGTATATATCAGCACCAAATTTCGCTGTCATGGCAAGTAATTTTTATCGGGAAGTAGGGCAGCAGAAAATGTGTGATTGTTTAACAATCAAGAGGTGCATTTTGGAGTATACATGATTCGAATGTTTTGATAAGACTTTCAATTGATAGGGGGAAATAATTTTTCAAGCGTCAGGGGGAGGAATTATGGCGACCAGTGCCAGACAAACTAAATTCATTCTGGTTGTGGTGTGCCGAAGAAAATCATTTGACACAAGATTAGATTCAACCCGGTAGTCACATTGATCGACGTCAAGGAAAAAAAAAAGGGGGGGGGGGGTAGCAGAAATTGAGGAATCCGGAGAGTTTGAGCAAAAGTGAGGGCAGGGGTCACCTTTAGTTAAAAATAATAAATTCAAAAGGCAGTGATGCATTGTATTTCAAATTTATTGATCATTATGGCTCCTATGAATGTAGATGGGATTTGCAATGTTTCTGTGCCTGGTGTTGATGCGGATATTTCACTGGTAACAAGAGTTACCTAGTGAGGGTATCATGCACTGTATTCAATGTATCTTTAAGACAATGTGTGAAGGGGCATTTCAAACGTTCATATATTTACTGTTAGATGTCTCGTAGAAAAATGCTAAGAATACATCAACATACACCAACTATATGTGGACTACAAATCAGGTAATGATAGCATAGACAGGAAATACATGAACGATGCTGTGCAGTAACTTTAAGTCCTTAACAAACTTACCCGACTCATACATATGACGATGGATAACTACAAAAGTGGAATCAAAGTACAGAGGGAGTACTTGAGGGAGTTCCCAATCAATCTGGGCCTCAGACAAGGAAATCAGTGTATCATTTTCAACATCACTTTAGAAAAAAGCAGTAGAAACATACGTGTGAGCACCTAAGAGGTGGTACAGAACAACCATAAGGAACTTTATAAAGCCAGCCACTGCAATACCTGGCCTACACAGACGATATAGCGCTACTTGGTAGAAACAGCATTGATGATATAATTAAAACTTTCAGGGAAATTGAAGATGTGACGGTCAAAGCTGGTCTTGATGTAAATAAAGCGAAGGCAATATTTATGATAATGTCAGGAAATAAGCACTGATGACTTCATCAATATGAACATCTACGCCTTTTAGAGGGTAGCTACTTTCAAATATCTAAGGGTGACTATAAATAAGCAAGAGGAAATACAATAGGAGGTGCAAGAAAGAATAACAGCATGCAACCGTTCTTATTTCAATTTACAAAAGCTACTTCAAAGCAAAAATCTCGCTAAGGGAACAAAGAAGGCAGTATACACCACTGTCACAAGACCAGTAGTGAGACTTGGTTCCTACCAGAAAAGCAGAGAACCTGCTAAATATATGACCCGATGATAGACAATTTTGTTTTGGGAATCCGTACAAACTAAGAGCTATATCAATTGTACAAATACCCATCCATAGTCACAACAATATAAAATGGATTGACGATGTAGAGAAGGGCTTACAAAGGTTGGGGTTCGCACGTGGAGGTGTAAAGCGATGGATCGATCCCAATGGAAGAATGGGGTGGAGCAGGCCAGGGCCCTAAATGGGATGAAGCGCCACTGATGTAAACATTTCAGACATTTGGGTGGGAAGCGCTAGAAATAACGATAATAACAGGACATCACTAACTCTTCCACCAGCACAATATTAAATTAATTCAGTCCAGTTGGGAGCCCTTATGGTATGTTTTTTATCGAGAGATACTCTTTAGCTTAGACTCGCCCTTTAAAACGTTATAGGCCCCGGAAATTTTTTGATAAATTCAAAATGCAAGAATGCATTTTTTTTTTACATACCGTAGTTAAATTTAGTTTCGCATCATTGAACACTTAACTGTAGAGCAACGGGAGAGATGCTAGTTAAGATTTTACTACCAAAAATGGCATTTACAAGATAATCGAAATACTCGATTTTTTATTATTCGTTGTTTAAATATATATTATATTCTTTCTACTGGATTATCATCTTAAAATATTTTTTTTTAAATAGTTCAAACAGCTGGGGAAGATTGTTTATTATTATTATATTAACAGAGAAAAGTCATTGGGGATTTAATAAATAAAGACTATTTTTTTAAAAATCATTTTACTCTGTTCCCGAAACTGTGTTAAAAAAATAGAAACACTCGATTTAATAATTATGATGAAATGTCCACTATTTGTATGTAACCAGTAAATTCCTATTTTTTTGTTTTAAAATTATTATTATTATTATTTTTAAATTTTCATTTTATCTATGTCAGCATACATCTATGGAATCTACTACATTAAAATGTTTGCTAAAAATGATTTTTTAAAGCATCATGCTATTATACAATATAATTTGAAAACAGATTGCACATGTTTATTTCTTAGCAAGAGCTATATTTAATTTACAGGCATTTATATCGATGAAAAGGTAGTTTAATACAGGGTTATTAAAAAGTCTTTCAACTTTTGCAGCTGCAAAATGTAATTAAATAAAAGATACCGATATCTGCGAATCAGAAAAAGTAAGATTTAGCTTATGATCAGGAGCGGCCAATTTTCAAAACAATACCATATTTATAATCGATTTCTGCGATCCTGTAACAAGATTAACCTGAACGCTAAGGATCATCAATATATATATATCGAACAAAGCGATATTTTATTTGTTCCAATAATTGTAATCGATTAAAGGCACACATTTCAATAACTTTTAAAAATTTTATAAAAATTAAATTTACAGTAGTTTGTTTTTTTTTAATTATTTTTTTTTTACACATTTTCCCCCGGGGGGGCACTTGACTTGCTCCGGGGGGGCAATGCTTCCCCCCGGAGGTATGCCTGAAAGAAACACTGCCTATGATCATCTGCGACAGAGTTGCACACCAGAACTTGCCTTCAGGTATCTCAGCACCTTGAAACCTTTCACTTTTCTCGCTTGTCGACCGCACTGGTCCTAGACTATGTCCACGCTATCCCACAAGAGATGATGCTCTGGATAACAAGTAGAGTTTATTAAACCAAAAGTTTGCAACGCTGTGTGGTGTGTGTGTGTGACTCGCTGGTCGGATGGACCGGAGACATAACCACCTCGGCATGTAAAAAGGTGACGAATGTAAATAATCTCGGAGGCTTGTCAAACAATGGCCCAGCGAGAGCCATAGCCGCCCGGGGAGGGTCGAGAATTTTGCCGCCACACTTCCACGGAAACAAAAAACAAAAATAGTTATCCTCCCTGTAAAAAAACAAGACACGGACCAATGTTCCCTCTAAGGTTTGCTGATTCGTGTGCAAAATCATACAGTTGTGTGCAAAGTTTTACTTTGCAGAGTGCAGCGCATCTGTTCGAATTTATTTTTATAAAAATTTGCTGCGCCGATGCTCAAAACTGCTGCGCGACATCTGTGAGGTAGGTGCGCGGCCGTGCAGCCGCGCAGCTTAAAGGGAACATTGACCCGGACCCGCGACCGACACATCCCCTTCACACACCACTGGTGTCAAACATTTAAAAATTTCTTGAAAAATTACAAAATAAAAACATGAATAAACGTTACAAGCATAATTGAGATTTTTAAGAGTGTCTTTTTCATTACGTCATTTAAACCAACCAATCAGAAACAGATATAAAGACTACGTCAAAAATAATTATTTTTTTTAAATAATAAAAATCCCTAACGAAGCATCAATTCTAGTATTCAGGGCCGGCGCTAGAGGGTGGCGAAGTGGGCGCGTTGCAGTAGTATATTTATAATAAACCTAAGCCTGCTAATATTTCCTAATCCAGGAGCTTATTTTGACAGCCTTGACATTGGTAACAATGGAGCCGCGGTGAGTAATTTGGGCCAGGGCAATTAACTGTTATATGGAAAAAAATAGAAATTTCGGAAACTAAGCGATTGAACGAATATCCGTTATGACGCGTCCTAATTATGACCAGCAAGTCCCCAGCACGACACGTCCCATTATGACCAGCAAGGCCCCAGAACGACACGTCCCATTATGGCCAGCAAGGCCCCAGTACGACTATAAGGAGTCTTAATATCCTATCGGCGGAATATATAACGTCAACGGCCTCGCAAAATTCAATTTGCCCAAGGGCCCCGAACCCTCCTAGCGCCGACACTGCCAGAATTGAAATACTTGGCCCCACTAAACAAAAGCAGACCTGTTAGTATTAACCCACTTGGCCCCACTAAACAGAAGCAGACCTGCTAGTATTGAAATATATATACTTGGCCCCACTAAACAGAAGCAGAACTTTTCTGAGAAGAGAATGGTATCGAGTCTCGAATTACTGATGAACTTTTAACACGATACAGAGGAATGTCGCATTCAATGATCGACTTTGTCGAGATAGTCCGCCTGAAATCTCGAATCTGAAGTGGGAGAACGTGTTTTGGTCAGAATAAATAAATGTATTGACCAGTCGCGTAGTGCGTATATGACATATGACTTATGCTGGAGCAGTGGCGTAGCGAGCTCAACTCGCGCCCGGGGCACAATACGTTGTTAGCGCCCCCCCTCCTTTTCGAAAACAATACAATATTTTATGTAAAATATACCATTTGGCGCCCCTTTGTGAGTAGCGCCCAGGGCATGATGCCCCCCTCGCTACGCCACTGTGCTGGAGGTATTACCGGTATAAGGGTGTGGTCGTCGGTTTTTAGATTATCTCGGTTGCCCCTTGAAGCTCTGACGTAAGTTAGTCAGAATAGTGGACAGCTGACAAAAACGCACGTTTAAAAGTTGAGGAAACTCAGTGCAAGAAATTTTACCTGGCGCCAGGTATGTAGTTCCGAAATATAATGGCCGAAAATATATGAAGTTTTTTGTCGACTACTTTAAACTACGTAGGACAACTTTATCCCCGTGGTGTAAAATTAAAAGGTGAACGAAAATGGGGGGGGGGGGGGGGGCACTTCCTGAGATATCACCCAACCTATGAAAACCATCTATTTTGGTTATAATAACATTCCTTTTGTCACGCCACTGCACGAAATGGGTCCAACGGTCGTCAACTACTCGTCCCATGATGGCTGGGTCGTGTCACAATCATCCGTGCAGATGTCCGATGTTGATACTCCTGTGACTATGAGATGTTGTCTGTTTCCCAGCACTCACTGCTGTCAAAGCAAAGGTATAGCTTGTGGTAAACAAGAGCAGTGGCGATAGGACGATTCTATATTTTCTGATTCTGCAGAGGTTTTTATTGTCCAATGACTGGACTAAGATATTATATGACAACCGGGGGAGAGGGCTGGGGGATGATGTTTAAGGGATAGAATCGGCCCGGACACTTCAACTATGTTATTGAGAAATGTTTTAATAGGCACCAGTCAGTGGCGTAGCGAGCTTAACTCGCGCCCGGGTTACAATACCTTTTTAGCGCCCCCAATACCTTTTTAGCACCCCCCCTATTCGAAAACCATACAATATTATAGTAAAATATACCATTTGGTGCCCCATTGTGAGTAGCGCCCGGGGCATGATGCCCCCCTTCCCCTCCTCACTACGCCACTGGCACCAGTATTGGATATAAATAAAGGCCAAAGAATAATTTTTAAAAATATATTTTAACAAAATTTTTAATACCTTTTATGGAAATACAGTCTCTAAAATATAATGGAAAAAAATATATATAAAATTTAGAGATTACAAAAATAATATAGAATATACAATAATTATTTTAGGATGTGTCAATATCTTTCTATGCTTTACATGCCATCAATTACACACGCCAAAATACACAAAAAAAGACTCATGTTAAAAATTCGGTCCAGAGTTTACACGTTTTATTTTCATTTCCAGACACTGGCCTCACATCCGTAGTATGATACTAGGTACCAGGCGCGCAGCCACACTTTGCGACAAAAGGTGCACAGGGGGGTGTACATTCTAGAGTTCTTCAGAATGGTGACGTAAAATAAAGAATCATATCATCTGTTTTAACGTTAAGTTCAGGTAAATAACTTAAAGCACATCGTCTTGGACCTTAATGGATGGCACCGTGTCATGCATTACAACAGTGGTTCTCAACCTTTCTAATGCCGCGACCCTTAAATACAGTTCCTCATGTTGTGGCGACCCCCAGCAACAAAAGTATTTTTGTTTCTACTTCATAACTGTAGAGTATATGAGTTTTCAGATGGTCTTAGGCGACACCTGCGAAAAGGTCGCGCGAACCCCCAAAAGGGTCGCGACCCACAGGTTGAGAACCGCTGCATTACCAGATAGCTAAAAAAATAATTTAAAAAAACACAACAAAAAGAACAAAAAAACAAGAGCATTCTAAAAAGGGGCACAATCCAAAGGAATTAAAATTTAGGTATGTGTTATCGTTGCTTCCCCTTAAAATAATTATGTGTCACACATTGAAGATGAAACTGCACGGCTGTCGAACCGGGTCAACTTTGTGTTTGTGTAGGGGGGGGGCACTGTTAGGTCTACAGGGGGACAACGAGGGGGGGGACAATGAAGGTGGACAACGAGGGGGAAAACGAGGAGGAGGGACAACGAGGGGGACAACGAGTGGGGGATAACGAGGAGGAGGGACAACGAGGGGGAAAACGAGGGGGGACAACGAGTGGGGACAACGAGGAGTGGGGACAAAGAGGAGGGGGGACAGCGAGGAGGAGGGACAACGATGGGGGACGACGAGGGGGTACAATGAGGGGGACAATGAGGAGGGGGACAACGAGGAGAGAGACAATGAGGAGGGGGACAATGAGGAGGGGGACAACGAGGGGGGACAATGAGGGGGGACAACGAGGAGGACAACGAGGGGGGACAACTAGGGGGGACACCGTTGCGAACACACATATAAAATATATTAAATAGATAAACGTATCCGATTTGAAATCCCTGTCCTCCGATCCTTGCCGACCGATCTTTTCCCACCGATCCTTGTCCTCCGATCCTTTCCGACCGATCTATTCCCACCGATCCTTGTCCTCCGATCCTTGCCGACCGATCCTTGGCGACCGATCTTTTCGCACCGATCCTTGTCCTCCGATCCTTGCCGACCGATCCTTTCCCACCAATCCTTACCCTTCAATCCTTGTCCTCCGATCCTTTCTCACCGATCCGTGCTCACCTATTCTTTCCATCCGATCCTTGTCCTCCGATCCTTGCCCACCGATCCTTGTCCTCCGCTCATTGTCCTCCGATCCTTTCCGACCGATCCTTGTCCTCCGATCCTTGTCCTTTAATCTTTTCCCACCGATCCTTTCCGACAGATCCTTGCCCATCGATCCTTGCCAACCGATCCTGTCCCACCGATCCTTTCTCACCGATCCTTGTCCACCGATCCTTGGCGACCGATCCTTGTCCTTCAATCCTTGTTCTACCTAATCTTGCGCGCAGAAAATAAATATATTTAAATGAGAATCAATGATAAAAGTAAGCGATTTCATGACATAGATATATGCCTTGTGCATAAACACTTCTTAAAACGATGTTACATTGTTTTACTCTTTTACTGTCACGCTATCATACTCTTATACTAATATGCTGTCATACAACTGCTATCCTGATATACTGTAATACTGATAAGCTGTCATACTGTTATGTGTGATATACTGTAATACTGATATACTGTCATACTGATATAATGTCATACTAATATGCCGTCATACTGATGTACTGTCATACTGATATACTGTCATACTGATATACTGCCATACTGATATACTGTCATACTGATATACTGTCATACTGATATACTGTTTTTCTGATATACTGTCATACTGATATACTGTCATACTGATATACTGTCATACTTATATACTGTCATACTGATATACTGTCATACTGATATACTGTTATTCTTTTATATTGATAAACTTTTTTTACTCATTTTAACTATTAGTTGAGCATTTTCCTTTTGTTCCTCCTATTTCAACCACACGATGTACACAAATATGTTTCCTCACTTCAACAGTACTTCGATGTTAGGGCATGTGACGTCAACAGGTTTCCAACCGGGGGGAAGGGAGGGGGCGAGAGGGGAGAAGAAAAAAAATTATTTGACTACTAAAAGCGCCGGATCGGTTTTGTTTGGATTTTCAATCAAACATCCAAGAAAATCGATACCCTATCCATTGATCACATATTGACTGTCATGCGCACTTGAATGGACCGTTTACTATTTTCAACACTCGACTCCAATTATCATGCGACATGTGGCGGTAGGGGGGCTCGCTTGACACTTGGCTCCACAAAGTGTGAGAAATGTGTGCCGTGGATGGCTGGCATAGGTGACTGTTCTTGCAGGGAACATGAGGTAACTAGGCTGGGTCGGAATATCGGGTAAATATCAGGGGGGGGCGGGGATCAGGGGAACTGAATTGGCTAGGAAAATCGTGGAATATAGGGCTACTAGAATGACCTGGATCATATTGGAACTATAGACTCACTGGGTAAACCGGGGAACAAGACTAGTTGGGAACATAATGGAACGTGACATTCTGGTTAAATCAGGGAACCAGATTGACTGTGAACATGATGTGGCCAGGAAAATCAAAGAACGTCAGGGAGCTAGGCTGGCTGTTAAAATCAGGGAACTAGAGTGGCTGGGGACATCTGGGAAGTAGATTGACTAAGAACATCAGGGAACTAGACAGGCTGTTAAAATCGGGGGAACTGGAGTGTCTGGGAACATCTGGTGGACTCAGGGCCGGATTAAGCCATTTTAGTGCCCAAGGCATCTAATAAAAAATAAAGCATTTTTGTCTATTATTATTTCAAAATTTATTAACTATTAATTTTAATACAGAAATACTTTATTGTAGGTTTTATATAAGTGATAGTAATACAAACTACCAACATATTTGTTAACAATTGTTTTCTTTGAATAATATTGAACATACCAGCGGTCACGGTCAGTGAAAGATCAGGGGCCCCGGGCAGAAGGGGGCACCCATGTGGGTTTGTGCCTTGGGCACTAAAATGACTTAATCCGGCCCTGCTTAAGCGTCAGTTCACACGATCAAATTTCGCGTCAAATTGTTGTATGAGCGCACTATTTTGTGCGTGGTTTCCTTTTTGGAGAATTTGATCAAATAGTAATTTGAAAGTTGTGACAAGGCTTCATACACGAATTGCATCAAATGCTTGAAGGGAAATTTGATCGTGTGAACCGACCCTAAGCCTCGTAGATTTGAATTGCGTTGTGAGTGCACTGATGCTTTACTGAGCAATTTCGGATTAAAAGAAAGTATGCGAGACGAACAGTTATAAGGCTTAAAAAAATTTAAACTTGTTTTAAAACGGCTCGTTAACAAACAGTACACAACAAAAGTACGATACAATTGATTTAATATAATAAAGAAAGAACAAGCCCCCCACCCCACCCCTAAGCTGGTGCTAATTACAAGTAACAATTTATGATAACTAACAACTATGATATAAAAAATTGTGTTTTATTTTTAATTTAAAAACGTATGCATAGACATCTGAACTGTATTCACTTACAGCGCGGCAACTATCAGCAAGAGATAGAGAGGATAATACTAGATTTTTACAGATATTAATCTTTAATGGCTATTGTAAGTCATGTAGGCATGTAGGGCTCATGAAGTCCTATATCTTTATTATGTCTCGTGTATCTCTGGTCTGTCTCGTACGTCTTTGTCCATTTAATTTATAGTCTTTAAAAAAAGTGTGGGGGGGGGGGGCGTAACTAGAATCGAACATTTACTCTAGAAAGTTAGCTAAATTTATCCATCATCTATTCCAGTGGTTCTCAACCTTCCTAATGCTGCGACCTTTTAATACAGTTCCTCGTGTGTGACGACCCCCAAACAAAAAAATATTTTCGTTGCTACTTCATAACTGTACAGTATATGTGTTCTCCTATGGTCTTAGGCGACCCCTGGGAAAGGTTGATCGACCCCTAAAGGGGTCGCGACCCACAGGTTGAGAACCGCTGATCTATTCAGAGCCTTCCAGTAAGTTCCAAAGAATCTATTGTTGGGCATCGTCCTGCCAATACATGGAAAAAATAATTAGTGTTGGCAGCTACAAAAAAAAAAAAAAAAAAAATTAGAGATAGCTCTACGATACAACTCACTGTCGAACCGACATTGAGGTCATTAAAGTCTACGCGCGGGGCTGGGCTATAACCCTACTATAGGCTGGACCATAACAATATGTTTAACGGGACCTCGAAACACTAAAATTATGAATTTCAAAATTATATTTAATGATTGATTGCGCATTGCTGTGAGCATCAAGTTGTGTCTGTGACAGGATTCATTGAGTCTAAACAGAGATGAAGAAATGAGGATTTGGATTTAGAACCGTGAAGAGATTCGACTTGAGTTCTAAAATGAAGTTCACATTTTTTTTTAACTAGATAAAAAGTAATTTTTGAATGAAAAATGTAGTTCAGAACTTTATTTCGATTTCGATTTAATACAATGATTCCCTGATTTTGAGGAAAATTTTAATTTTCATTAGTCACAGGTGTTACTTTTTTTAAAAATAGATGGATTGGCCTAGAATCTAGAGTCTAGAGCTTACCTGTAACTAACCACGACAAGTGTGATGGGAAGAGCGAAATGTCGGACCACGTGTCCTGCCAATGGATACATTGAATAAACGACGTCCACTCTTCCACTCTTCGTATATTAAAAAAATGTGTGTTTGTGTATTAATACTCGGAGTGTACATCAGGGCGGATGCAAATGATCACAGAAAGTTGCCAAGGGTTAATACAGCACACCGAACACCGGCAACCCCCCCCCCCCCCCCCCGCACACACACACTTTTTTTTTACCGTGATACAATGACGTCTTATTGATTGATTCTTGATTCGCACATATCTCCGACCACATTTGCGTAGCCACGCCTTATTTCCCCATGAAATGAGGACCGCGTGATATCGACGCCCAATGAAAGGCGATGGACGTTGTCTGGATAGAACATAAAACCAGAGGAACATGGATGTCGATAAGTCCCCGGACAGTGGCGCGGAGGGGGAGGGGGGGAGGGTGGACGTGGCGCTGATCGCCGTTTGATAGCGCCCCAGTGAGAAGAGTGCATTAAAAAACCGGCTAAAAGTGTGTGCCGTTGAATCTGCGAGGTGGTGGTCGGCACAATGCACGTGTTGTTGTTGTTGTTTTGTTGTTGTTTTTTATGTAACCAGGCAATAAGTAACCAGGCAATAAATACCCAGGCAATAAGTAACCAGGCAATAAGTAACCAGACAATAAGTAACCAAGCAATAAGTAACCAGGCAATAAATACCCAGGCAATAAGTAACCAGGCAATAAGTAACCAGGCAATAAGTAACCAGGCAATAAGTCGTAACCAGGCAATAAGTCGTAACCAGACAATAAGTAACCAGGCAATAAGTAACCAGGCAATAAGTAACCAGGCAATAAGTAACCAGGCAATAAGTAACCAGGCAATAAGTAACCAGGCAATAAATAACCAGGCAATAAGTAACCAGGCAATAAGTAGCCAGGCAATAAGAAGCACGGGGTGACAAGAAAACCTTGACGAGTAAAACAACAACAAAAAAACAAGACACGTGTCGGTCAAAAGTCTACTTCGGTTGTAAACAGAGTGCTTAATGTTAAGAAAAGATGTAGCTTAAAAAAGTGATGCCCGTGGGGGAGGAGGGTGATGGACTTGTTAGTATAGTTTCATTTTAATGGAATGTGTGGACGTTCTGATTAGAGAATGTGTGGACGTTCTGCTTAGAGAATGTGTGGACGTTCTGATTAGAGAATGTGTGGACGTTCTGATTAGAGAATGTGTGGACTATCTGTTTAGAGAATGTGTGGACGTTCTGTTTAGAGAATGTGTGGACGTTCTATCTAGAGAATGTGTGGACGTTCTATCTAGAGAATGTGTGGACGTTCTGTTTAGAGAATGTGTGGACGTTCTATCTAGAGAATGTGTGGACGTTCTGTTTAGAGAATGTGTGGACGTTCTATCTAGAGAATGTGTGGACGTTCTATCTAGAGAATGTGTGGACGTTCTATCTAGAGAATGTGTGGACTTTCTGTTTAGAGAATGTGTGGACGTTCTATCTAGAGAATGTGTGGACGTTCTATCTAGAGAATGTGTGGACGTTCTATCTAGAGAATGTGTGGACTTTCTGTTTAGAGAATGTGTGGACGTTCTATCTAGAGAATGTGTGGACGTTCTATCTAGAGAATGTGTGGACGTTCTATCTAGAGAATGTGTGGACGTTCTGTTTAGAGAATGTGTGGACGTTCTATCTAGAGAATGTGTGGACGTTCTGTTTAGAGAATGTGTGGACGTTCTATCTAGAGAATGTGTGGACGTTCTATCTAGAGAATTTGTGGACGTTCTATCTAGAGAATGTGTGGACTTTCTGTTTAGAGAATGTGTGGATTTTCTGTTTAGAGAATGTGTGGACGTTCTATCTAGAGAATGTGTGGACGTTCTATCTAGAGAATGTGTGGACGTTCTATCTAGAGAATGTGTGGACGTTCTATCTAGAGAATGTGTGGACGTTCTATCTAGAGAATGTGTGGACGTTCTATCTAGAGAATGTGTGGACGTTATATCTAGAGAATGTGTGGACGTTCTGTCTAGAGAATGTGTGGACGTTCTATCTAGAGAATGTGTGGACGTTCTGTTTAGAGAATGTGTGGACGTTCTATCTAGAGAATGTGTGGACGTTCTGTTTAGAGAATGTGTGGACGTTCTATCTAGAGAATGTGTGGACGTTCTATCTAGAGAATGTGTGGACGTTCTGTTTAGAGAATGTGTGGACGTTCTATCTAGAGAATGTGTGGACGTTCTGTTTAGAGAATGTGTGGACGTTCTATCTAGAGAATGTGTGGACGTTCTGTTTAGAGAATGTGTGGACGTTCTATCTAGAGAATGTGTGGACGTTCTATCTAGAGAATGTGTGGACGTTCTATCTAGAGAATGTGTGGACGTTCTATCTAGAGAATGTGTGGACGTTCTATCTAGAGAATGTGTGGACGTTCTATCTAGAGAATGTGTGGACGTTCTATCTAGAGAATGTGTGGACGTTCTATCTAGAGAATGTGTGGACGTTCTGTTTAGAGAATGTGTGGACGTTCTATCTAGAGAATGTGTGGACGTTCTGTTTAGAGAATGTGTGGACGTTCTATCTAGAGAATGTGTGGACGTTCTATCTAGAGAATGTGTGGACGTTATATCTAGAGAATGTGTGGACGTTCTATCTAGAGAATGTGTGGACGTTCTGTTTAGAGAATGTGTGGACGTTCTATCTAGAGAATGTGTGGACGTTCTATCTAGAGAATGTGTGGACGTTCTATCTAGAGAATGTGTGGACGTTCTATCTAGAGAATGTGTGGACGTTCTATCTAGAGAATGTGTGGACGTTCTATCTAGAGAATGTGTGGACGTTCTATCTAGAGAATGTGTGGACGTTCTATCTAGAGAATGTGTGGACTTTCTGTTTAGAGAATGTGTGGATTTTCTGTTTAGAGAATGTGTGGACGTTCTATCTAGAGAATGTGTGGACGTTCTATCTAGAGAATGTGTGGACGTTCTATCTAGAGAATGTGTGGACGTTCTATCTAGAGAATGTGTGGACGTTCTATCTAGAGAATGTGTGGACGTTCTATCTAGAGAATGTGTGGACGTTCTATCTAGAGAATGTGTGGACGTTCTGTCTAGAGAATGTGTGGACGTTCTATCTAGAGAATGTGTGGACGTTCTGTTTAGAGAATGTGTGGACGTTCTATCTAGAGAATGTGTGGACGTTCTGTTTAGAGAATGTGTGGACGTTCTATCTAGAGAATGTGTGGACGTTCTATCTAGAGAATGTGTGGACGTTCTGTTTAGAGAATGTGTGGACGTTCTATCTAGAGAATGTGTGGACGTTCTGTTTAGAGAATGTGTGGACGTTCTATCTAGAGAATGTGTGGACGTTCTGTTTAGAGAATGTGTGGACGTTCTGTCTAGAGAATGTGTGGACGTTCTATCTAGAGAATGTGTGGACGTTCTGTTTAGAGAATGTGTGGACTTTCTATCTAGAGAATGTGTGGACGTTCTATCTAGAGAATGTGTGGACGTTCTATCTAGAGAATGTGTGGACGTTCTATCTAGAGAATGTGTGGACGTTCTATCTAGAGAATGTGTGGACGTTCTATCTAGAGAATGTGTGGACGTTCTATCTAGAGAATGTGTGGACGTTCTGTCTAGAGAATGTGTGGACGTTCTATCTAGAGAATGTGTGGACGTTCTATCTAGAGAATGTGTGGACGTTCTGTCTAGAGAATGTGTGGACGTTCTATCTAGAGAATGTGTGGACGTTCTGTTTAGAGAATGTGTGGACGTTCTATCTAGAGAATGTGTGGACGTTCTATCTAGAGAATGTGTGGACGTTCTATCTAGAGAATGTGTGGACGTTCTATCTAGAGAATGTGTGGACGTTCTATCTAGAGAATGTGTGGACGTTCTATCTAGAGAATGTGTGGACGTTCTATCTAGAGAATGTGTGGACGTTCTATCTAGAGAATGTGTGGACGTTCTATCTAGAGAATGTGTGGACGTTCTATCTAGAGAATGTGTGGACGTTCTATCTAGAGAATGTGTGGACGTTCTATCTAGAGAATGTGTGGACGTTCTATCTAGAGAATGTGTGGACGTTCTATCTAGAGAATGTGTGGACGTTCTGTTTAGAGAATGTGTGGACGTTCTATCTAGAGAATGTGTGGACGTTCTATCTAGAGAATGTGTGGACGTTCTATCTAGAGAATGTGTGGACGTTCTATCTAGAGAATGTGTGGACGTTCTATCTAGAGAATGTGTGGACGTTCTATCTAGAGAATGTGTGGACGTTCTATCTAGAGAATGTGTGGACGTTCTATCTAGAGAATGTGTGGACTTTCTGTTTAGAGAATGTGTGGATTTTCTGTTTAGAGAATGTGTGGACGTTCTATCTAGAGAATGTGTGGACGTTCTATCTAGAGAATGTGTGGACGTTCTATCTAGAGAATGTGTGGACGTTCTATCTAGAGAATGTGTGGACGTTCTATCTAGAGAATGTGTGGACGTTCTATCTAGAGAATGTGTGGACGTTCTATCTAGAGAATGTGTGGACGTTCTGTCTAGAGAATGTGTGGACGTTCTATCTAGAGAATGTGTGGACGTTCTGTTTAGAGAATGTGTGGACGTTCTATCTAGAGAATGTGTGGACGTTCTGTTTAGAGAATGTGTGGACGTTCTATCTAGAGAATGTGTGGACGTTCTATCTAGAGAATGTGTGGACGTTCTGTTTAGAGAATGTGTGGACGTTCTATCTAGAGAATGTGTGGACGTTCTGTTTAGAGAATGTGTGGACGTTCTATCTAGAGAATGTGTGGACGTTCTGTTTAGAGAATGTGTGGACGTTCTATCTAGAGAATGTGTGGACGTTCTATCTAGAGAATGTGTGGACGTTCTATCTAGAGAATGTGTGGACGTTCTATCTAGAGAATGTGTGGACGTTCTATCTAGAGAATGTGTGGACGTTCTATCTAGAGAATGTGTGGACGTTCTATCTAGAGAATGTGTGGACGTTCTATCTAGAGAATGTGTGGACGTTCTGTTTAGAGAATGTGTGGACGTTCTATCTAGAGAATGTGTGGACGTTCTGTTTAGAGAATGTGTGGACGTTCTATCTAGAGAATGTGTGGACGTTCTATCTAGAGAATGTGTGGACGTTCTATCTAGAGAATGTGTGGACGTTATATCTAGAGAATGTGTGGACGTTCTGTTTAGAGAATGTGTGGACGTTCTGTTTAGAGAATGTGTGGACGTTCTATCTAGAGAATGTGTGGACGTTCTATCTAGAGAATGTGTGGACGTTCTATCTAGAGAATGTGTGGACGTTCTATCTAGAGAATGTGTGGACGTTCTATCTAGAGAATGTGTGGACGTTCTATCTAGAGAATGTGTGGACGTTCTATCTAGAGAATGTGTGGACGTTCTATCTAGAGAATGTGTGGACGTTCTATCTAGAGAATGTGTGGACGTTCTGTCTAGAGAATGTGTGGACGTTCTATCTAGAGAATGTGTGGACGTTCTATCTAGAGAATGTGTGGACGTTCTATCTAGAGACTGTGTGGACGTTCTATCTAGAGAATGTGTGGACGTTCTATCTATAGAATGTGTGGACGTTCTATCTAGAGAATGTGTGGACGTTCTATCTAGAGAATGTGTGGACGTTCTATCTAGAGAATGTGTGGACGTTCTGTCTAGAGAATGTGTGGACGTTCTATTTAGAGAATGTGTGGACGTTCTGTTTAGAGAATGTGTGGACGTTCTATCTAGAGAATGTGTGGACGTTCTATCTAGAGAATGTGTGGACGTTCTATCTAGAGAATGTGTGGACGTTCTATCTAGAGAATGTGTGGACGTTCTATCTAGAGAATGTGTGGACGTTCTATCTAGAGAATGTGTGGACGTTCTATCTAGAGAATGTGTGGACGTTCTATCTAGAGAATGTGTGGACGTTCTGTCTAGAGAATGTGTGGACGTTCTATCTAGAGAATGTGTGGACGTTCTGTTTAGAGAATGTGTGGACGTTCTATCTAGAGAATGTGTCGACGTTCTATCTAGAGAATGTGTGGACGTTCTATCTAGAGAATGTGTGGACGTTCTATCTAGAGAATGTGTGGACGTTCTATCTAGAGAATGTGTGGACGTTCTATCTAGAGAATGTGTGGACGTTCTATCTAGAGAATGTGTGGACGTTCTGTCTAGAGAATGTGTGGACGTTCTATCTAGAGAATGTGTGGACGTTCTATCTAGAGAATGTGTGGACGTTCTGTCTAGAGAATGTGTGGACGTTCTATCTAGAGAATGTGTGGACGTTCTGTTTAGAGAATGTGTGGACGTTCTATCTAGAGAATGTGTGGACGTTCTATCTAGAGAATGTGTGGACGTTCTATCTAGAGAATGTGTGGACGTTCTATCTAGAGAATGTGTGGACGTTCTATCTAGAGAATGTGTGGACGTTCTATCTAGAGAATGTGTGGACGTTCTATCTAGAGAATGTGTGGACGTTCTATCTAGAGAATGTGTGGACGTTCTATCTAGAGAATGTGTGGACGTTCTATCTAGAGAATGTGTGGACGTTCTATCTAGAGAATGTGTGGACGTTCTATCTAGAGAATGTGTGGACGTTCTATCTAGAGAATGTGTGGACGTTCTGTTTAGAGAATGTGTGGACGTTCTATCTAGAGAATGTGTGGACGTTCTATCTAGAGAATGTGTGGACGTTCTATCTAGAGAATGTGTGGACGTTCTATCTAGAGAATGTGTGGACGTTCTATCTAGAGAATGTGTGGACGTTCTATCTAGAGAATGTGTGGACGTTCTATCTAGAGAATGTGTGGACGTTCTATCTAGAGAATGTGTGGACGTTCTATCTAGAGAATGTGTGGACGTTCTGTTTAGAGAATGTGTGGACGTTCTATCTAGAGAATGTGTGGACGTTCTATCTAGAGAATGTGTGGACGTTCTATCTAGAGAATGTGTGGACGTTCTATCTAGAGAATGTGTGGACGTTCTGTTTAGAGAATGTGTGGACGTTCTATCTAGAGAATGTGTGGACGTTCTATCTAGAGAATGTGTGGACGTTCTATCTAGAGAATGTGTGGACGTTCTATCTAGAGAATGTGTGGACGTTCTGTCTAGAGAATGTGTGGACGTTCTATCTAGAGAATGTGTGGACGTTCTGTTTAGAGAATGTGTGGACGTTCTATCTAGAGAATGTGTGGACGTTCTATCTAGAGAATGTGTGGACGTTCTATCTAGAGAATGTGTGGACGTTCTATCTAGAGAATGTGTGGACGTTCTATCTAGAGAATGTGTGGACGTTCTATCTAGAGAATGTGTGGACGTTCTGTCTAGAGAATGTGTGGACGTTCTATCTAGAGAATGTGTGGACGTTCTGTTTAGAGAATGTGTGGACGTTCTATCTAGAGAATGTGTGGACGTTCTATCTAGAGAATGTGTGGACGTTCTATCTAGAGAATGTGTGGACGTTCTATCTAGAGAATGTGTGGACGTTCTATCTAGAGAATGTGTGGACGTTCTATCTAGAGAATGTGTGGACGTTCTATCTAGAGAATGTGTGGACGTTCTATCTAGAGAATGTGTGGACGTTCTGTCTAGAGAATGTGTGGACGTTCTATCTAGAGAATGTGTGGACGTTCTGTTTAGAGAATGTGTGGACGTTCTATCTAGAGAATGTGTGGACGTTCTATCTAGAGAATGTGTGGACGTTCTATCTAGAGAATGTGTGGACGTTCTATCTAGAGAATGTGTGGACGTTCTATCTAGAGAATGTGTGGACGTTCTATCTAGAGAATGTGTGGACGTTCTGTCTAGAGAATGTGTGGACGTTCTGTCTAGAGAATGTGTGGACGTTCTATCTAGAGAATGTGTGGACGTTCTGTTTAGAGAATGTGTGGACGTTCTATCTAGAGAATGTGTGGACGTTCTATCTAGAGAATGTGTGGACGTTCTATCTAGAGAATGTGTGGACGTTCTATCTAGAGAATGTGTGGACGTTCTATCTAGAGAATGTGTGGACGTTCTATCTAGAGAATGTGTGGACGTTCTATCTAGAGAATGTGTGGACGTTCTATCTAGAGAATGTGTGGACGTTCTATCTAGAGAATGTGTGGACGTTCTATCTAGAGAATGTGTGGACGTTCTATCTAGAGAATGTGTCAATTTTAAGGAAAAGAATAAATGAGAAGAGAAGTTTCGTCGTATTTAAATGTTGTTTGGTACTTTTGTGGGTATTTTTTTTTCCTTGGTTCTTTTGAGCTACTTTTGTGGGGGTTTTTATGAAATTTTTGGATTCACTTGCTACTTTTGTGGGGGGTTTTCTGTACTTTTTGGATTCACTTGGTACTTTTGTGGGGGGTTTTTCTGAAATTTTTGGATTCACTTGCTACTTTTGTGGGGGGTTTTCTGTACTTTTTGGATTCACTTGGTACTTTTGTGGGGGGTTTTCTGTACTTTTTGGATTCACTTGGTACTTTTGTGGGGGTTTTTCTGTACTATTTGGATTCACTTGGTACTTTTGTGGGGGTTTTTCTGTACTTTATGGATTCACTTGGTATTTTGTGGGGTTTTTTCTGTACTTTTTGGATTCACTTCATACTTTTGTGGGGGTTTTTCTGTACTTTTTGGATTCACTTGGTACTTTTGTGGGGGTTTTTCTGTACTATTTGGATTCACTTGGTACTTTTGTGGGGTTTTTTCTGTACTTTATGGATTCACTTGGTACTTTTGTGGGTTTTTTTCTGTACTTTTTGGATTCACTTCGTACTTTTGTGGGGGTTTTTCTGTACTTTTTGGATTCACTTGGTACATTTGTGTTTTTTTCTGTACTTTTTGGATTCACTTGGTACATTTTTCAAATATTTTTTTTTGATACTTTTTGGATTCACTTGGTACTATTTTTTCTGAACATTTTGGATTCACTTGGTACTTTTGTGTTTTTTCTGTACTTTTTGGTTTCACTTGGTACGTTTGTGTTGTTTTTTTTTTGTGAACATTTTGTATTCACTTGGTACGTTTGTGTTTTTTCTGTACTTTTTAGATTGACTTGTTACTTTTTTTGTTTTTACTAAGCTCTGTAGCTTCATATGGTAATTTTATGCTTTTTAGTTGGTAGTTTCGCGTTGTCTCGCCGTCGGAGCGTGATCAAATGAAGCGATCAGAATGACGGAACAGTTGTTTGTCAGCAGTTCACAGCAGTTCAACAGTTCTATGGGTCATCCACAGATGGAAGTATATATCGTCCAACACATTTCCCGCCAATACGAAAGTAGTGCATGCAGGAAATGTTTTATGAGCAGAAACTAGACATTAAAAGAGAAGTTCAAGCCGTAACTCCATATATTAATATGCTTAATGTTTCACACCCTTCTACACCCCCATATTTATTACACCAATTATTTCCGTAAAAAAAAAAAAAAACCAAACAAAACAAAGATATTACGCAACCAAACGCACTTGCGTTTAAGAATCTCATGTAGCCCAGTTCTCTGGGATTTCTTTTTTTTTAATTGAAAGCTTTAGTGACTTATTCATCATCATCATCATCACCGCCTGTCGTCCCGTCTGGGGCATAGGCCACAAACAAAGGCCCAGTGGCGTAGTGAGGGGGGGGCAAGGGGGGCATCATGCCCCGGGTGCTACTCACTAAGGGGCGCCAAATGGTAAATTTTACTATAATATTGTATGGTTTTCGAAAGGGGGGAGCGCTAAAAAGGTATTGGGGGGCGCTAAAAAGGTATTTGGGGGCGCTAAAAATGTATTGGGGCGCTAAAAAGGTATTGTGCCCCGGGCGCGAGTTAAGCTCGCTACGCCACTGCGAAGGCCCTCCAGGCATCCCGGTCTTGGGCAAGTCTCTCCAGCTGTCCCCAGTTGTACACCATTCTTTTTGGTGTCTGCCTCCAGCTCCCATCTCCAAGTCATTTTGGGTCGACCTCTTTTTCTCTTTCCCTCGGGGGTTCCAAGTGAGGGCTTGTCTCGTGATACTTGATGTGGACTTTCTGAGGGTGTGACCAATCCATCTCCATCTGCGCTGGCAGACTAACTCTTCCACTGGTTCTTGTTGTGTGAGTGACATTGTTAGTACATTGTTAAATTGTTACTTTGAGGAATAGTTTGAGATTGACATTCAAAGAAATTATTATATTTCGTGAAACACTTCATTGATCCATTCGTCAAATGTGCCAGATTGGTCATTTTTGGTTGTTCATGCATGTCCTAGACGCAATGTTCTTTTCTGAGTTATACTTGAAAAGATTTACACAACTTATTATTTCAACAATAGAAAAGCTGCGCATCACTGATTTTGCTGAAATGAACGCGGAATATTAACACAAACGAAGTGTCACAACAAAGGGACCCCCCCACCCCCACCTCCCACCCCGCAAAATTTAATTAAATGTTAACCGGGAAAAAAACGGTAGCAACGAGCCATAGAGTTTTACTTGAATATGTAGCAGGTGAAGATATGAACGATATCCCAATAGTGTTCGACACATTCACAGACTTTGATGATGTACATTACAGGCAGACTTACAGAGCAGGCCTACGCATCATGCGGCTCGCTAGCACCCACTTTGCGGGCCACGAAGTAACGAAATATTTCTTTATTCTTATTATTTTCTTAATACCTCCGCCCCCCCCCCCAATACTATTTTCTTTTGGCCCGCACAAGTCCTGTCCTATTTTCTTTTGGCCTACACACGTTTCATAAAGTATTACGGCCCGCCTTACATTTTGAGTTGTGCGGGCCTGTCATAGATGCACGGTATACAGCAAAAACTCGAGGAATTGTTCTGATACCTTGAAACTCGAACCCAGCCCCATCTATCAATACGTTTTTCCTTCACCGATTTCGTTCAGCTACTGCCCCCCTCACTACACCCCACACCCGCCCCATGCCCCCACCCCCGACCGAGAAGACTGGACCTTTGCACCGTTGACAAACGCAGGCACGCGTTCAAGATGCGGGAGTTTCAGTGCTGTTAATTGTGTGCGCATACTTTCAATTACTTTTCCAGTTCACAACGTTGGCCTTCTTGAATATCCGAGGCCGGCTATCAGTACACCATCTCCTTGTGTCTACATGTTGACCTTTTAAGGCAGAGACCAGACATATAAAATGTGGTCTTTAGGATTGCGTGATTTAAAAAAAAAAAAACACTATTTGTTTAAAAAAAGTTTTTCTTTTGTGCTTAAGTGGGTTTTTTTTAATGTCTATCCGACCCCTGCTGGCGCCACGAGTCAAAAACGTATCTTCCGTTTCAGTTCCAGCTGCCTGTTTATCTCATTCCCCCCCTACCCCCCCCCCCCCCCACACACACACACACAACCGCCATTTTGTGACCGCTAACTATTCAATCAGTAAACCGGGCGCCATTCGAGACCAACCGAAGATTACGACACGGGAGAACGAGACTACTCGACGTCGGCAGTGAAAGGCCTCGGTGGCCCGTGAAGTGCTGTAATTACGCAACAATGGAGGAAGCGTCATTGGAGACGGCCGACGGCTCGGCGAGCTCTACCGGTTGTCATGGCAATTCGGAACGTAAACACGGCCAATCTCCGCCATCATCTGTTGATGATAGTGGACGAAAGTTACTCACTATTATTATTTTAATTTTTTTTAATCTTGGGTGGGGGGGGGGGGGAGTTGGTTTGGAATCCTGTGGAATTAAATATTTATTGAGTTTATATTAGTTAAGTTTATGTTAGTTAGTTTTATATTAGTTAGGCTTAGGCTATATTAGAAAGGTTTATATTAGTTAGGCTTATGTTCGTTAAGTTTCAATTAGTTAGGCTTATGTTCGTTAAGTTTCAATTAGTTAGGCTTATGTTCGTTAAGTTTAAATTAGTTAGGCTTATGTTCGTTAAGTTTAAATTAGTTAGGTTTATGTTCGTTAAGTTTAAATTAGTTAGGCTTATGTTCGTTAAGTTTAAATTAGTTAGGTTTATGTTCGTTAAGTTTAAATTAGTTAGGTTTATGTTCGTTAAGTTTAAATTAGTTAGGTTTATGTTCGTTAAGTTTAAATTAGTTAGGCTTATGTTCGTTAAGTTTAAATTAGTTAGGCTTATGTTCGTTAAGTTTAAATTAGTTAGGCTTATGTTCGTTAAGTTTGAATTAGTTAGGTTTATGTTCGTTAAGTTTAAATTAGTTAGGCTTATGTTCGTTAAGTTTAAATTAGTTAGGTTTATGTTCGTTAAGTTTAAATTAGTTAGGCTTATGTTCGTTAAGTTTAAATTAGTTAGGTTTATGTTCGTTAAGTTTAAATTAGTTAGGTTTATGTTCGTTAAGTTTAAATTAGTTAGGTTTATGTTCGTTAAGTTTAAATTAGTTAGGCTTATGTTCGTTAAGTTTAAATTAGTTAGGCTTATGTTCGTTAAGTTTAAATTAGTTAGGCTTATGTTCGTTAAGTTTGAATTAGTTAGGTTTATGTTCGTTAAGTTGAAATTAGTTAGGCTTATGTTCGTTAAGTTTAAATTAGTTAGGTTTATGTTCGTTAAGTTTAAATTAGTTAGGCTTATGTTCGTTAAGTTTAAATTAGTTAGGCTTATGTTCGTTAAGTTTGAATTAGTTAGGTTTATGTTCGTTAAGTTTAAATTAGTTAGGCTTATGTTCGTTAAGTTTAAATTAGTTAGGTTTATGTTCGTTAAGTTTAAATTAGTTAGGCTTATGTTCGTTAAGTTTAAATTAGTTAGGTTTATGTTCGTTAAGTTTAAATTAGTTAGGTTTATGTTCGTTAAGTTTAAATTAGTTAGGCTTATGTTCGTTAAGTTTAAATTAGTTAGGCTTATGTTCGTTAAGTTTAAATTAGTTAGGTTTATATTACTTTGTTTTATATTAGAAAGGTTTATATTATTTAAATCTATATTCATCATCATCATCCTCAGGTCCCGTAGTCCTTCGACCGTTGGGGCGCCACAGATGACATGTACATTGTACACTATTCTCCTCCATTCCTCTCGGTCTTCTGCCCTACCCATAGCATCGCCTAGTTTTAATCCCGTCCATTCTTTGATATTATCTTCCCATCTTTTTCTTTGTCTTCCTCTTCTTCTTCCTTGTCATTAGTTAGGTTTATATTAGTTAGGTTTACATTAGTTAGGTTTATATGTGATAGGTTTATATTAGATAGGTTTATATTAGTTAGGTTTGCAAGTTTAAATGGTAAATAATTCTATATTTTTTTAAAAAAAGGGATAGAAATGACCAATTGGTCGTATTTTGCCTTATAAACTTGTATTTAGTTCTAAAATTAAATCCTTCTCTGCTGCCGCGCGTGTGGATTAAAACAGACAGTTAACCTAGATGAAATATCTGCTACGTCTGCTTACAATGTAACGTACACGAAACGTAATCCACGTTTAAGTCTTATAATGTCATCCCGCTTTCGCTCACTCTGTCTGAGATCCATTTCCAGCCTCACCTCCTCCCTGGATGGCTTCCTGGGCACGCCCCCCAACCCCCCTCCCGACCCCAGTCTCTTGATGTGTATGTTGTTGTATTTTAAAAAGGCGTGTGGTCAGACGTCAGTTTAGTCGTTACAATATCAGGCGTGTCTTGATCCTGGTTGTGTGCAGTGGCGTGGCTAGAATTTCATTTCCGACCTTCGGAACGGTCCTATATTTAGCCGACCCCTTAGTCACGAAAAGCTTGCAACATACGGAATATACATCAAACAACATGAGCCCTATTTCGGAAGGCACCGAAAGTTCTACTCTGCGTCAAGGGCTACAGAGGTGGGGAAGGGGGGGGGGGGACCATCCATCCTCTCTTCCTACGCCTGTAAGTGGCTGGAAAAATTATGTATGCCCTATTTTAAAAAATCTCCACAACAACAACAACAACTACAACAAATTTAAACGACCGAAGCCATTTTTTTTCTTATATTGTCCGAAGCGAATGACTAAAGAAAGTGGGGGGGGGGGGGGGGGGGTCCTTTTTGCAATAACACAAGAGAGCCCTGCCTACTCGTGCTTTGTGTGTCAAAGTCATTGGGTTGTGATCCACATGTCAAAACGGGTTCTTCTGATTCAAGTTCTTCTGGTGTTAGCCCAACAAGAGTTCGATCAAAAGAACTGTATTGTCTCTCAAGCAATCAACCGTTCAGCGAGTTCACGAACACGACAGGTAAGACTCCGACAAGAATATGAATTAAGGAACATTTTTTTTTATTATTTTATTTTACCAACAAAAGAAACCAACAGCAACCACAACACAAAAAGAAAGAAGTAGAAAAAGGGTGGGGGGGGGGGGGGGGAATGAACAGATAAGCCCGCGAAGTTTGCAGTGTTGTCTGCCCCTTGCTCCTGTATTGTTTTAACGTTTATCGCGTCGCTAGCCCCCGCGCTGGGTACTTAGCAGCGACTGTTAGTTTAACTCTGAACGTCAACCACCCACCCCACCCCCCTCACTTCCAGCACCCCTACCCCGCCCCCACGACCACAAACTCCACCACATTTATGTTCCTCATCCCATTTCTACGAGGGGGGGGAGGGGGGTAGTACGTTGTTTCCACTTCCAGCGGTTCTGGACTAGGAGGGAAACGGGAGTGGAAGCGACTGTCGCACGGTTTAAAAAAAAAAAAATTTTAAAAAGTGGTGGGGTGACCACCCCGGAAAAAAAGGGTTTGAATCACAATTGACGAGGCGGTGACGAGAGATTTCTGGGACTCAGAGACACGGAACAGCGGGGCGAGATTCAATGCGTGTGCTGCCACTCTGGCTGGAGTTTGATATTTCGTTTCTCTGGAAATCGTAAGTCGCCGTTAGGTTTTATTTTTTTTATTTATTTTTTTTTTGCTTTGTTTCTTGATTCGGGGGAAAACCCCCCCATGTTGGATTGATACAGGATAAATGTGAACGGTTGGCGAACTTAGTTTTGCGAACTTAGTTTTGCGAACTTAAACATTATCAATCGCAGGCAATTTTTTTTTTTTTTTTTTTTTTTAAATTAAATTGTAATTAGGGCCGACTGAGGATTTAGCTAAATTACTAAATGACCACCTTGGCCACTCTCAGCATAACGGAATTTAGTCATTGTGATGTTTTTCCCCCGACAAAATTTAGTCATTTAAAGAAAAATTAATTATAATAGATTTTTTTAAAAATAACGTAAAAAAATTTGAAGTTAAGATTCCAAGGATGCCGACAAGCAAATATTACAACGTAAATTGTTAGTTTGGAGAGTTCGCATCTAGTTAGGATTCTGGTCATTTATTACGTAATCAAGTGTTTTATTTTAATTTTATAAAATATCTTACAATTTAAGCGTTATTTTATTTGTGTTAAAATTCAACCAGAAATATGTTTACTAATTATTCTAAACTGGGTTAATTTAAAATTTCCAAGAAATAGACAAGGGAATGAGGATTAAAGGGGGGGGGGGGGTGAGTGCAGTTGGGGGATCATCCCATTCAAAACCTTCTTTTGATAAAAAGATCCTTTTCGAGTGTATGTTGATATAGTAAACATGAACAGTGGCGTAGTTGTGTAGGACCAGTGCAGTTTCACGTCTTGTAGTACCGGTGACACAATTAGAGCGCGTTAGCTACGTAAACAAACCGCCCCCCCCCCTCCACCGGCAACCGGGACAGACGTTATTGCAGATGATCTCTGTCCTTAACACACACGGGAGCAGTAGCAATAACATTCGGCCCGACTGTCATTGCACTGTCACCTACACCTTCAAGGCACTGTCACTCACACATTCACGTCACTGTCACTTACACATTCACGGCACTGTCACTTACACATCCATGGCACTGTCACTTACACATTCAAGGCTCAGTTACTTACACATTAAAGGCAATGTCACTTACACATTCAAGGCACGGTCACTTACACATTCAAGGCACTGTCACTTACACATTTAAGTCACTGTCATGTACGCATTCAAGGCACTGTCACGGACACATTCAGGGCACTGTCACTAACACATTTACGGCACTGTCACTTACACATTCAAGGCACTGTCACTTACACATTCAGTGATTCACAGTAATTCTCACTTCGATCTTAGACTTAGACCATGCAATGTTAATACATTGGTAAATATTATCCCACCCTTCCTCCGCAGCTAGACACACAGACACCTATTCTAGCCTCATGGTGACACACCTATTCTAGCCTCATGGTGACACACCTATTCTAGCCTCATGGTGACACACCTATTCTAGCCTCATGGTGACACACCTATTCTAGCCTCATGGTGACACACCTATTCTAGCCTCATGGTGACACACCTATTCTAGCCTCATTGTGACACACCTATTCTAGCTCCATGTTGACACACCTATTCTAGCCTCGTGGTGACACACCTATTCTAGCCTCATGGTCACACACCTTAAACACAATACTTTATATAACTATGTAGATATCATTGCTCTCCCAACACACACACACACGTCTCTACCTCCACCTACCCGCCTGCACACCGCCACGGAAACAATCTTGCACACTACATTATATACACATGTACATGTATGTGACATATTATTCCACCCCGATCCCTACCCCTCCCTCAAATTCACATCGCCACGGACGCATATAAATATAATCATAGACAATATATAGTTTTTATGTCTATACATGTACATATCATTCCACCCCTATCTATCCTTTCACCCCCCACCCCCTCCTGACTATTTGATAGAGGCAACAAATTACTTCAGCATTAGCCCGGGGGAGGGGGGCCTCGCTGCCCTAGCTTTCAGAATTATAATATATAACAATCCAGTTAGCAGTCATTTCGCCTTCGAGCGATCAGATCGATGAATCGAACCGGTGTTTAGTGGCACCAGTGCGAGTCTCGGCACTCAGGAACAACAACAAGCACCCCCATTTTTTTCTATTCAAATCGCAGTGTTGATTTTTTTTTCTTCAAAAAGTAGATATGTTATCTGGCTTAAATCCTTTCCCGTGAGTTCACATTTGAGCATGCTGTGAGACCGCAGCAGTAGACACAAACTGAAAGATTGGGGTGTACTAAATCAAACATTAAAATGGGGTTTACGGTGGCTGGTGGTTAGGGAATCAGTAACAGGTATGTGTAGTCTGACCGCAAACCATACCATTGGATTGGGTGGTTATTTAGTAGTGGCCACCGTGTTAATACATCCACTGGGCACTACTGAACATTATTGTTTATGAACCGTGTCCGATCAACCATACATCCACCGTGACAGACCGACCATACCTCGACCGTGACAGACCGACCATGCATTGACCGTGAAAGACCGACCATACGTCGACCGTGACAGATCGGCCATACGTCCACCGTGACAGACCGACCATGCGTCCACCGTGACAGACCGACCATACGTCGACCGTGACAAATCGGCCAGACGCCCACCGTGACAGACCGACCATACGTCCACCGTGACAGATCGGCCAGACGTCCACCGTATAGGACCAATCGAGCATCAACCGGTTGTCACCCAATACTAAACCGCCTTGGTTCCAACTTCTTTCAGCAAATAAGTTATCTATGTCACTTAGTATCGTCTAGAAAGCTGAGATCTGTTGCTCAGATAAGTCTCCTTGATTGGTGATGTGTGATCAACTCTCAAAAGTTAGCCGAGCCTCCATACTCCAATATTTCAAAAGGTTGCACCTATTGGTACCCGGGCACCAGAATTGAGAGGTTGGGATTAAAAAACGATTTAAAATATTATTGTTGGGTTTGTAAGACCAAATCAGGTATCAAATGAAAGATAATTGAATGTACTATACGTCTGAAATCTTAATTCTTCATTTTTACTAAAATAAACTACTACAAATGACATCCGAATAGCATTGACTCTAATGGTACCCGGGTGCGAATGGCGGCGCTGCGTGTCTGGGTCTATTTTGATTCTCAATTCTGGTACCCGGGTACCAACAGCCACTTCGATTTCAAAAGTTAGCCGAGCCTCCATTCTCCAATATTTCAAAAGTATGTGTAGTAAAAATGTCCCACACTTAGCACGTACACTTGATACCCTCCCACAAGACAAAACACTTCTTTACACTGATCTATAATGAAAAACCACCTCCTCAAAATCCATTGGCTCCAGGTTTTTTTTAAAAACTAACACGTGGGTTGCCTGGTTGGCTAAGTTAGTTCAATCTTAAACACCGGGCTTGGTCTCTGTTCTGACAATTTTTCCTTGTCAACAATGACTGATATCATATGTCAACAGTTACTGATGTCAGATGTCAACAATTACTGATGTCAGATGTCAACAATTACTGATGTCAGATGTCAACAATTACTGGTGTCAGATGTCAACAATTACTGATGTCGGATTCTAAGATTTCCACATCTCCATATATCTGGTTATACAAAAAATGATATTAAAAATATGTTTCTTTTGTATGTAGTATCATGCTGCTCATATGGTCTAACTTTCGCCGCAACAGTAAGATGGCAAGGGTCAGCAGCAAGTAGAGGGTTGCTTGTACACAATGATAAAGAAAATAAATTGTCCTTGGCGCCTCCAATTTCCTAATCTTCGTATGGTTTGCATGATTTCAGCACATAATGTCCTCTCACATATTCAGAGGATTATGGGATTTCATCTTGAAGGACCCCCTTCTTTATTCTAGAAGGTCTCTCTTCCTTAATCTGGAAGGAGCGCTTCTTTCATCTAACCGGAACCCTTTTATTTTTATCTAGAAGGACTCTTTCATCCAGGAGGGCAGCCTTCTTTCATCCATGAGGACACCCTTCTTTCATCCAGGAGGACACCCTTATTTCATCCATGAGGACACTCTTCTTTCATCCAGGACACCCTTCTTTCATCCAGGAGGACACCCTTCTTTCATCCAGGAGGACACCCTTCTTTCATCCATGAGGACACCCTTCTTTCATCCATGAGGACACCCTTCTTTAATCCATGAGGACACCCTTCTTTCATCCATGAGGACACCCTCCTTTCATTCAGGAGGGCAGCCTTCTTTCACCCAGGAGGACACCCTTCTTTGATCCAGGAGGACACCCTTCTTTCATCCAGGAGGACAACCTTCTTTCATCCAGGAGGACACCCTTCTTTCATCCATGAGGACCCCCTTCTTTCATCCTGGAGGACCCCCTTCTTTCATTCAGGAGGACACTCTTCTTTCATCCATGAGGACACCCTTCTTTCATCCAGGAGGACACCCTTCTTTCATCCATGTGGACACCCTTCTTTCATCCAAGAGGACACCCTTCTTTCATCCATGAGGACACCCTTCTTTCATTTAAGAGGACACCCTTCTTTCATCCATGAGGACACCCTTCTTTCATCCATGAGGACACCCTTCTTTCATCCATGAGGACTCCCTTCTTTCATCCATGAGGACACCCTTCTTTCATCATGAGGACACCTTTCTTTCATCATGAGGACACCCTTTTCATCATGAGGACACCCTTCTTTGATCCAGGAGGACATCCTTCTTTCATCCAGGACAACCTTCTTTCATCCAGGAGGACACCCTTCTTTCATCCAGGAGGACACCCTTCTTTCATCCATGAGGACACCCTTCTTTTATCCAGGAGGACACCCTTCTTTCATCCATGAGGACCCCCTTCTTTCACCCAGGAGGACACCCTTCTTTCATCCAGGAGGACACCCTTCTTTCATCCAGGAGGACACCCTTCTTTCTTTCAGGAGGGCAGCCTTCTTTCATCCAGGAGGACACCCTTCTTTCATCCACGAGGACACCCTTTTTTCATCCAGGAGGACACCCTTCTTTCATCCGGAAGGATCCCCTTCCTTCATCTAGATCAAAGGTTCTCAACCTGTGGATTGCGACACTTTTGGGGGTCGCACGACCCTTTCCCAGGGGTCGACTAAGACATCTGAAAACAAATATACTCTACAGTTATGAATTAGCAGAGAAGATTACACGTTAAAATGTTGCGTCAAATTTCTCATTATTTTGTTTTACTATATAGTATAGTGCGGTCAAAAATAAATTTGACGAAAATTTTAACGTGTGAACTGAAAAAAAAAGATTCGACCAAATTTCTTTCGATCAAATTTCCGGTAACCCACCGGAGCTGGCTCCATCCAAATATCTAATCCCGTTCACCCTGCACGACCCCCCCCCCCTTTTTTTTTCTTGTCAGTGGTGGCATTTACGCCACTTTCTAACTAAGCTACTTGACGAATACAAAAGCTATAAATACGGCACACCACATTGAATGAGTCTTCAACACCCTCAAACCCCAATTTTTTAAACCTTCTCTAACCTTTTTCTTCTTTGAAGCTGGACCAGGACTATCCCTTAGGGATATAGGGATAGATGGCCACTGGAGACCAGTGGCGTAGCGAGGGGGCGGGGGCAAGGGGGGCATCATGCCCCGGGCGCTACTCACAAAGGGGCGCCAAATGGTATATTTTACATATAATATGGTATGGTTTTCGAATAGGGGGGCGCTAAAAAGGTATTGTGCCCCGGGCGGGAGTTAAGCTCGCTACGCCACTGCTGGAGACTTAAGGTTCCCCGGACCCAAACTTCCACAATTCACCGTCGGGTTTTCGCGGGGTGTTTTGTCATAGTATAAGGGAGACCTTATTGGATATGCACAGGGGCCCTCCCCAAAGATCTTTTTTCCGGTGCTGTTTTTTTTTTTTTATTAGAGTCGGTGATAATTTCAGTTTTACAGGACAATTGGGTCATGCTTTCGTCTCGAACATTATGAAGTACCTTGACGAATACAAAAGCTATAAATACGGCACACCACATTGAATGAGTCTTCAACACCCTCAAACCCCAATTTTTTAAACCTTCTCTAACCTTTTTCTTCTTTGAAGCTGGACCAGGACTATCCCTTAGGGATATAGGGATAGATGGCCACTGGAGACCAGTGGCGTAGCGAGGGGGCGGGGGCAAGGGGGGCATCATGCCCCGGGTGCTACTCACAAAGGGGCGCCAAATGGTATATTTTACATATAATATGGTATGGTTTTCGAATAGGGGGGCGCTAAAAAGGTATTGTGCCCCGGGCGGGAGTTAAGCTCGCTACGCCACTGCTGGAGACTTAAGGTTCCCCGGACCCAAACTTCCACAATTCACCGACGGGTTTTCGCGGGGTGTTTTGTCATAGTATAAGGGAGACCTTATTGAATATGCACAGGGGCCCTCCCCAAAGATCTTTTTTCCGGTGCTGTTTTTTTTTTTTTTTATTAGAGTCGGTGATAATTTCAGTTTTACAGGACAATTGGGTCATGCTGTCGTCTCGAACATTATGAAGTACCTTCCATTTTTTTCGTTATCTCCCTTAGCTTGACGAGGACCCGCTGTGGGGTCCAAACAATGCCCCCCCCTCCCCCGTCCCGCCGCCCCCAATTAATAACCAAGTTTCTCCCTGCGCAATCAGTTCGTGGCCACGATGTTATCAGACTTCCCTCTTTATCACATGTTTTAAGTTGCACCTGTACACGTCTGCAGCTAGCCGAGTACACCTAGCTTTTGTACACGTCTGCAGTCTAGTACATGTTATCAGACTTCTCTCTTTATCACGTGTTTTAAGCTGCACCTGTACACGTCTGCAGCTAGTCGAGTACACCTAGCTCTTGTACAGGTCTGCAGTCTAGTGCACCAAGCCATTGTAGCCGTCTACCGTCTCCAGATCGTCCAGTGCACAAAGCTCTTAAAGACGCCTGAGGTAGATCCAGTACGCTCGCCTCTTGTACATGTCTGCAGATGGCTGGCACGACCCATTACTTGTAAACCTCTGAAAGTTGTGCTCATATACATCTACAGGCCCTGATGACATGTCTCATTACATGTCTCATTACATGTCTCATTACATGTCTCATTACATGTCTCATTACATATCTCATTATATGTCTCATGACATGTCTCATTACATGTCTCGTTACATGTCGCTTTACATGTCACAGTACATGTCTCATTACATGTCTCATTACATGTCTCATTACATATCTCATTACATGTCTCATCACATGTCTCATTACATGTCTCATTACATATCTAACTACAGAATGAGCAATGTATCCACTACAGATCGTTGAAATTCTTATCACTGCAGTCCCGAGCTGTTTGAGCTGTCTTAGCTGTCTTACAAAAAATAGTGTTGTTTTTTTCTGAATGACTGAGATAACAGAGGTGACAAATTCCCATTATGTGCACTTTAAAGATTTGAGAAGCTAAAGAACCATAGAAACTGTAAGTGTTTTTAAAAAAGTTACAATGTAAGTAGTGTGCGCTATGAGCGGAAGAAAATACCAGTTCCTAGCACCAAAGACACGTAGAGATATAATCTTAGACAATGCATAATTTATATGTGTATAGATAAATATATGTTTGTGGCATTGTCGTAGGTTCTATGAGTGACACCCTATCGAAGCATTGAATGTTTATGAGAGTTAATCTTTAATCAGCTCATGGGTTGAGATTAGGGTCTATTCATTTAAAAGCTGACGAGTGATAGCGAGTGTTCTGTAGCATTTTTGTGTATGTGCTTGTGTGAGGAGAGAGTGGGGGAGAGGTTGGGGACTGCCTCAGTGGGGTTCTACAAATGTTCTGTAAGGAATTTAGGTTAAGCCTTGGCGCATTTCTGCGGTAGTGTGAGAAGCCCTGAAGATAATGTAGGTCAGTCGGTGTGTGATAAGAAGGGAACACTCGTTGAACAGGAGAGATCACACGCGTAGAGGGATATCAATGAGTGGCCGTACGACAGCTCTTGAGTGGGGAGATAATTCCCTCAATCACCATGCTGTCTTGGCGGCAGTGTGTGTGTGTGGGTGTGTGGGCGTAGCCGTGTCATAGCATATTAGAAGTAGATATTCTCGCTAGACCACATGTTCTCAAACTCACCAAGGGTAGGGACTCTCGTTAGACCACGGGTTCCCAACTCATCAAGGGTAGGGACTCTGGTTAGACCACGGGTTCCCAACACATCAAAGATAGAGGCTCTTTCTAGACCAAGTGTTCTAAACACATTAAGGGACGCGACGTGTTTTACGAGAAATGGGATCGGCGGGATGGGGTCCGCCGGCTGAAATAGTGGGGAAAAAATTAAACTATTTAATCAGTGACCTTGTAAATTTGAATAAATCTCATTAAAACTCGACTTTTTCCGTACATATCTCTGTGAGGGTTATATCTTCTTCATCGAAACAACACACACACAATCGTATCAATGTTGAGAGTGAGCTTGGGTTAAGCCTTGACGAAAACGCAACTGTGAATTTCAAAGCGTGTTAACGAGTCGTAGGTGTTAAGCAGTCCTAACTATCGCACGTTCGTATCTTAAGCTGGTGAGGGGTGGGGTGACCCGGGGGGGGGGGGGGGTCCTTTCCATTATCTTCTCAAGGGCATGTTTTTGTTGTTTTTTATCATTCCCATAATTGTTCTGGCGGTAACTGCTGCCTGAACGTCCTAAAATCATCATAGTAAAAAAAACTGCTGTATAGTTAGCATTGACGGAAAAACCATAGCCATCAGCATTGACAGAAAAACCATGGCCGTCAGCATTGACGGAAAAACCATGGCTGTCAGCATTGATGTAAAAACCATAACCATCAGCATTGACGGAAAAACCATGGCCGTCAACATTGACGGAAAAACCATGGCCGTCAGCATAGACTAAAAAAATATTTAAAAACAAAAATAACAGCGAGGGAAGACACCATTGACAGAACAGTGTGTGTGTGTTTTGTGTTGTTTTTTTTTATCTCACGAGTTACACTTGGCGAAGCAAGAAATGGAAAACAACAAGAAAAGTCTAAAAAATAACGTCCAATCACATCGCTGGTCACATAAAAGTGTAACGGAAACATCAACAAAAACAGGAAGCAACCAACGACTATTCACTTCCGTCATGTCCGTCCATTTAACAAGTGGAAGAGAAACGCAATCCTATTTCCACCGTGAGAGCTTCCCTATTTTTGTGATTTAAGAGATAATATGTTAATGTCTCCCCGCAAATAGCGCGACTTGGTGCGAAACTCGGCAATCAGATACCGCCATTGTTTAATTAGACCAGCGGTTCTCAACCTGTGGGTTGCGACCCTTTTGTGGTTCGAAAGACCCTTTCAAAAGGTTCGTTCAGACCATCGGAAAGCACATATGCTCTACATTTGTGAACTAGTAGCCAACATAATTTTGTAGTTGGGGGTCCGCAACAATATGAGGAGCTATATTAAAGGGTCGCGGCATTAGTAAGGTTGGGAACTACTGAAATAGACTAATGATATCGTTTTTTGTTTTTGTTTTTGTTTGTTTGTTGTATTTTTTTAACATTTCGTTTGCTTTTTTTTGACTACCAAGCTATACGAATTGATCGTTGATTTTTTTTAAAGCCGTAATTAGAATGAACATGAGCCGTCTGTCTATCAATATACATAATTCTCCATGTAACAATTGGTCAGCTAATGTCACTAACGCTACCTGACAAACAATCGGTCGGCAGAAGCGGCACCGAGCACGAAGCTAATGTCACTAACGCTACCAGATGTTCAATAGCGTGCAAAAATACCCCCCCCCCCCATAACTACGCTAAATGGGGCTCTTAAAAAATGCCGCAAACTCATAATTTGGCGCTTGATATTTTCTTCTGCACTTACGGAAATAGTCGGTGTAATAAATCTGAGGGGTAAAAAAGTGGGGTGGGATATTGGAATATTATTACAGTTCAGGGGTAGTGGCGTACCGGGGTGTGGTTTAGCAATAATTGTGAATGGTGTAAAATGCGTTACTTTGAATGCATGTGTTTGGTCAAGTAACTTTAGTGGATGAGAAGTTCACGCATTGTGGCCGTCATTGTTTGGCGGGCCATAACTAGCAGGATAATAATATATACTAGGGCTTAACCGGGTGCAGTTGTTTTACAACACGTCCGGTTATTTCAAGAAAATACCCAGTTGGGTCCAAGTGTTACAATAAAAGAGTTAACTCCATTACTTTTTTTATTTTTTTAAAAAATAGGCCTACAGACAGTCCTACGCTTTTTATTCCGGCCTTTAAACTTTAAACATGGGGAATACTGACCGTCTTACGGGCATGCCTACACCATACCCGTGGCTCTTAATGGATTAATACAATAGAAAGAGAAAAAAAATCAACTTTTTTACCTGAGTTCGACCGTCACGCATGACGCTCGCCGCTTGATGGCTCCCCCCCCCCCCCAACCACTCATTATTATTAACATAAAAACATGTTGAGTAGGACGAGGGCCGGTTGTGCAAAGGAAGCAGCCACACCAGAAGCAAAATATGTTTAAGCTACATATGAACACTCGTTTTATACCCCACATCACGTGACCTTTCGATCCAGTTCTCCAACCAATGCTCACAGCTTAGACATTCATGAAGACAACTCACCAAGTCATGTCAGTCAACATGACAACAGCACGGGACAATCACGATAGCAACATAGGTCAATAAAATAGTCACTCTTACTGTCACAACTCTTCGTACTGTCACAACTCTTCTTGCTGTCACAACCCTGCTTACTGTCACAACTCTTCTTATTGTCACATCCTCGCATACGGTCAACTCTCGTCTTATTGTCACATATCTTTTTTTCTGTCAGATCTCACCTTATGGTCAGATCTCTTCTTGCTGTCACGTGATCCCTTTTTTAATAAGACAATCAAGATTGAATCAAGAAAACATTTCTGTGTATACAAATCTAACACAGTTCAAATATTAATCTGCATTGTAAAGGAATGTATATTTAAAATGTCTATCAGGGAATTGTGTTTGCGGTTTCACTTGCCTGCCATATCTCGTTACCGCTTGTGCTAGAATAGGACTGGCGGCACTTGGTGGCAACACATTCATTACAGCCTTTTTTTTAACCTCCGGATTGGCAGCTTGTCGTTCGTGGCCTGTCCGTCACGGTCGAATACATCTGAAGCATCGCTTTTCACCGCCAAGTGTCTTCATAACGTGTATGAACGCTCTCGCCGATATGTCACTCCATCTGTCTTCACAGTGTATGGCCTTGGTGTAGATGCTTCTGAGATAGCCACTGATGGCTTTCACGAGTCCCATTGTTTTTATCCCTCCACACAATTTTGCACAGTGAATACAATTGAATTCTATAAATATGTATCATGGTGACCAGTCACCCAGCATACAGTGATGAATGGCCGTCATTTGTCAATGTCTTGTAGCGTTTTCACTTTTCACTCCTCCTCTCCTCTGAACCAGCGGTTCTCAGCCTGTGGGTCGTACGACCCATCAGAGGGGTCGCCTAAGACCACCGGAAAACAGATATACGCTACAGTATTAAAGCAGCGACGATAATAATTGTGTGGTTAGGGGGTCGCCACAACATGAGGAATTGTGTTAAAGGGTCACGGCGCTAGGAAGGTTGAGAACCACTGCTCTAAAAAATAAATCACATAACAATTCTCTAGGTGTGTTTGCATGGCTGTAACACTGTGTTCAATGGACGCGCAAAATGTAATTCCCAGACGTTAGCTCTAATTGGGATTCTTGTAAAGCGCGAAGTTTTCACAAGTAAATTTTAAGTAGATGGGAAGTTAACGCATTGTCGCCGCCATTGTTGGGCCGGTTATTTCTAGCGAATAATTTTTTATTTTTTTTTAATAATAAAAAAAAGTCACCAATAGAACACTTCCGACAACAACGCACCACTGGGAGCTTAGTCGTAGATTTAGAACTCTTTACCCTTAGCCGTAGATTTAGAACTCTGCACTCTTAGCCAAAGTTTTGGAACTATGCAATCTTTGCCGTAGACTTAGAACTCTGCACTATAAGCCGTAGACTTAGAACTCTTCAATCTAAGCCGTAAACTAAGAAACATGCAATCTTAGCCATAGACTTAGAACTCTGCACTCTTCAGCTAGAGCTTAGCCTTCAAAAATTGACGTGCCGTCGGAGCAACGATCACATTCCACGACCATAAGTTTATGCGTAACATGGGATTCCCGCTGTCCCCAAGACTTCCTTTACACGGCATTAACAAAAACGGTGAGTGATTTGCCACCCCCCCCCACACACTTTTTCCACGACCCGTCATGGTCTACGTGCAAACCAGGGCCGGCTCCAGCTACCGGCAATTCGGACAGTTGCCCGGGGCGCCTTGGGCTTAGGGCGCCATCAACGATCTTCCAAAAAAATTGGAAAAAAAATCATTTCATTTGGGGCGCCATTGAAGACAAATAGAAAGTGCAATGCAAATATTTGTTGATCTGAAGACTATGAGGAAAAAAAATTTCATCGGTCGGCTAATTGTTCATACTATCCAAATACAAGTTAAGAAAAATAATATCATTCAGAAAATACCTAGGTAATAAACTCATTACCTAGCACAAGTTTTTTTTTATGATTATACTTTAAATGGGCGCCTAATAGATGCTCGCCCTTAACACATGAATAATATGTTGTAATGATAAGATATTAAATAGTTTTATTAATTTGATAGGGAAAACGTATGGGGAAAACATATTGGGAAAATATATTGGTAATACTTATTGGGGAAAATATATTGAGAAAACATATTGATCTGGAGATATCTATGCTAGAATGAAAGCTGGAGGTAATAAAGCGCCCGTTTATATCCGTCATCTGTACACAAAACATTCATGTCAGACACCCAAGGTGTTTATCATTCAGAGACACCCTTGATGCTCAGCATTCATTGACACCCTTGGTGTTAAGCATTCATTGACACCCTTGGTGTTAAGCATTCATTGACACCCTTGGTGTTCAGCATTCACGGGTCTATTCTGCAATCGCGAGGGTGGGGGGGGGGGGGGGGAGAAGAAGAAAAAAAGGGGGGGGGGTCGAAATGTAACTTTTTTTTTTACTTCGCCGTATCACTGACGTCAAACTAATCACACACATGACGTCAGATCCATCAGGCAGGGGTGTGGGTGAGAGTGGGTGTGGGAAGGGTAAGGCTGCCAGCGGCCACACACTAATCGATGCGAATAAAAATGATAAATTCGATAAGAGAAATTATATGAAAACTTCGACCGACCCAGACTTCTGACAGTTCACTCCTGGACTCGCGGCACGACGTAGTAACAGAGGACGAAAAAAGTGGGGTACTGGCGTAGGAAAAGAAGTGCCGTGGGGGGGGCGCGGTACATTTTTCCATACATGGAAGGGGGCGGCATTTTGGCAATCTACAGAGTTTGTTGTTGTTTTTTTTTTTTTGTAGAAGGGAGTGCCAGAAATCATGGCCCGCACCCAGAAGTCTAGGTCGGTCGAAGTTTTCATATACACCCATACCTCGCTTTACGGCCTAGTTACGTTCCGGAAAAGTTGGCCGTAAAGCGAAAAGCCGTATAATGAATCAATAATTTTGATATAAACCCATACAAATTTAATTGGATCTGTTCCAATTTTTGTATAAAATAATATAGTCGTTAGTTCATAAATCATTTTATTCTTTTCATTTCCTATAAAAATAAAAGTACAAAACATTGTAATAGTAAACAGAAATTTTAAAAAATAAACATATAAATTAAAAAACAAAGAAATCATATGCACATATTTATACATAAAATAAAATTCACCAATTAATCCAAACAAACAAAACAGAAACAAACACGTTGACTTACTGAGTCACAGGATCTGAATGATGTGGGATAGCACAGGAAATAAGGCAGACTACTAAAGCAGAGCCGCCTAAGGGGAGAAGCTGAAACTAAAGAGAGGGTATCTATTGGCCGTATAATGAAACATCGTGGGCCGTAAACCGATAAAGAGCGACCGTGTAGTGAGGTATAGGTGTAATAACATTACACTAGGCACCTGGAACGTGTGATCGTTGAGAGAAACAGGCAAGGTGAAGGAATTAGTGCATGAAATGAACAGATACAGATGGGACATCCTAGGTCTGTGCGAAATGAGATGGAAAAACTTTGAAGAAACATCGACCCAAGAAGGCCACAGACTATATTTTAGTGGACGGGAGGACACACACGAACACGGAGTTGGCTTCCTTGTCCATAAAAACATTAAGAACAGTATTATGAGCTGTCGACCAGTTTCGAGCCGGCTCATCACTCTCCGTTTAAGGGCAACACCGTTCAACATCACCATCGTACAAGCGTATGCACCAACTTCAGATTATAATGACGCAGAAGTGGATGACTTCTACCATCAACTCCGAGATGTGCTAAACCAAACCTCCAAGAAAGACATTCTTGTCGTTCAAGGTGATTGGAGTGCCAAAGTAGGAGAAGATGCCTATGCAAACTGGAAAGGAACATGTGGACGCCACTGTAACGCAACTTCAAACGAGAGAGGCCTGAGTCTCTTGGAATTCACCAGCTTCAACGAACTCATACTGGCCAACACATTGGGTGCACATAAAATATCCAGGAAAACCACATGGCATAGCCCCAATGGGAAACATCACAATCAGATTGATTATATCATGTTTCAAACACGTTTCCGGTCTAGTATAAACATTGCAAAGACTCGCAGCTTCCCAGGAGCTGACATTGAAGTGACCACGATCTAGTCATGATGACCTTTAGGCTGCACTTAAAGAGGATACATAAACAAGGATATACCAGAATCAAATTCAATCTTGAAAAACTGAAGGATCCTAAAATAGCAGATGCCTTCCAATCAATGATAGGAGGAAAATTTGCATCACTTAACATTATAGATGCCGACTGTTCAGACATGGACACAATGATTGATAACTTCAACACAGCTGTGACGGACACAGCCCATGACATCCTTGGTAAACATCGACCAAGTCAAACACCATGGGTGACAGCTGACATCCTCGATCTGTGTGACAAACGGAGGCAGTTAAAGAAAACAAAAATGGTGGATACAGAGGGGGAAATTAAATATAGAAAAATTAACCAAACCATCAAAAAGGGTATGAGAAGGGCAAAGAAGAACTGGATTGAAGAGCAATGCTACGACATTGAAAATTGCTTGAAGAAAAACAATAGCAAAAAGGCATACCAGTTGGTGAAAGAACTAACCACTGCAAAACAAGGGCGTAGTACTACCATACAAGATAAAATGGCAAATGTTTGACCGAGGAAAATGATATCCTGAAAAGATGGACTGAATACTGCTCAGAGCTGTATAATGAAAATATAAAAATAGACCCAGAGATCCTTAATGTTCCCCCAGCAACGGACAATGAAAGCTTCCCTATTCTCCGCGCAGAAGTAGAAGCAGCAGTCCAAGCACTCCAAATAGGAAAGGCCGCAGGAGTAGATAATATCCCTGCTGAGTTAATGAAACAGGGAGGAGAAACAATGATAAATGCCCTAACCAATATTTGTAACAAAATATGGCTGACAGAGGAATGGCCCAAATCATGGACACAATCTCTCATCATCACCCTACCCAAGAAAGGTAACCTATACAGCTATGCCAAAACTATCGCACCATTAGCCTAATAAGCCACCCAAGGAAGGTCATGCTTAAGGTCATACTGAACCGACTAAGACTATATGCCGACAGAATCATTGCTGAAGAACAGGCGGGCTTTAGGCAAGGCCGTGGCACTACTGAGCAGATCCTAAACCTCCGGATACTACGCGAGAAATATGCTCAACACCAACAAAACCTATACCCCGTCTTTGTAGATTTCAAGAAGGCATTCGACAGGGTTTGGCATACTGCTTTATGGGTCACCATGAGGCACTACAACATCAACACAAACTTAACCAGAATGATAAGAAGCCTCTATGATAAGGCCACCAGTGCAGTCTTCTTCAACAATAACATCGGAGAATGGTTCAAGACCACGGTTGGAGTACGACAAGGCTGCTTGCTCTCCCCCATCCTGTTCAACATCTTCTTAGAGAGAATTATGTCAGATGCACTAGAAACGCATGTAGGGACAGTCAGCATTGGTGACAGAACAATCACCGACCTACGTTTTGCGGATAACATAGACGCAGAGGCGTAACAACGGCTAGGCATTGAGGCAGTTGCCAAGGGCGCCGGCCTGCGCCTGTTCAAAAGGGCGCCGCTAAATCTCTAATTTTTAATTTTTTATTATTTAAAAAATAAATTAGCCAAGGGCCCCAAAAACCCAGTTACGCCTCTGCATAGACGGACTGGCTTGAAGCGAGGAAGAGCTAGCCAACCTGGTAAAGCGTCTCGACAAGACTTCATCGTCCTTTGGCATTCAAATCAGTGCAGAAAAGACAAAAATGATGACAAATAGCACCACTGGCATCACCACTGAAATTAAGGACGGGGAGGAAAGATTAGAGACAGTTGGCAGCTTCAAGTACATCGGAGCGATAGTTTCGGAACAAGGCTCCAAGCCCGAATTGATGGCCAGGATTGCGCAGACCACGACAGCACTAAAGAAGCTCAAGAAAATATGGAACGACAAAAATATAGCCCCCAGCACCAAAATCAGGCTGATGCGCTCATTAATCCTCTCCATTTTCTTATATGCCTGTGAGTCCTGGACATTAACAGCAGAACTTGAAAGGAAAATAAAGGCGATGGAGATGAGATGTTACAGAGGCATTCTTGGCACCTGCTATAGAGACCACGTCACCAATGAGCAAATAAAAGAAAGTATTCGTCAAGCAATTGGGCAATACGATGACCCCCCGACGTGTGTTAAAAAGCGCAAACTTGAGTGGTATGGCCACGTGACCAGAAAACAAGGGCTCGCCAAAGAGATCTTGCAGGGCACAACTAGAGGAGGGAAACGAAGAGGAAGACAAAGATAAAGATGGGAAGAGAATATCAAAGAATGGACGGGATTACAATTAGGCGATGCTATGCGTAGGGCAGAAGACCGAGAGGAATTGAGAAGAATAGTGTACATGTCATCTGTGGCGCCCCAACGGTCGAAGGAATACGGGACCTGATGATGATGATGATGATGAGGATGATGATGAAGGGTGGCATAGGGGGATAGATGACCCTGGGTGCCAGACTAATTTAAATGGGCTTTGATATTATTTTATTGATGAAAATATTAGGGTGAGAGTTGAAAAACGAAGGGGCGGACCCTTTAAAATGAATCTTGTTCCGGACGCCAAACACTCAAGCGACGCCCCTGACAAGGGTGGAGTAGCTACGTACTGGATTAGTAGTATGCTACATTAAACGTATATTGTGGTACAGACATTATACTGTAGGGTAATTATGGGAGTACAGACATTATACTGCAGGGTCATTATGGTAGTACAACCGTTATACTGCAGGGTCATTATGGTAATACAACCGTTATACTGCAGGGTCATTATGGTAGTACAGACGTTGTACTGCAGGGTCATTATGGTAGTACAGACGTTAAACTGCAGGGTCACTATGGTAGTACAGACGTTATACTGCAGGGTCATTATGTTAATGCAGACGTTAAACTGCAGGGTCACTGTGGTAGTACAGACGTTATACTGCAGGGTCACTATGGTAGTACAGACGTTATACTGCAGGGTCACTATGGTAGTACAGACGTTATACTGCAGGGTCATTATGGTAGTACAGACGTTAAACTGCAGGGTCACTATGGTAGTACAGACGTTAAACTGCAGGGTCATTATGGTAGTACAGACGTTATATTGCAGGGTAACTATGGTAGTACAGACGTTATACTGCAGGGTCATTATGTTAGCACACACGTTATATAAGCTTACAGAAGTCCAAGGGCATGTAATTCTAGATTTATATATTTGTAATTGCAGGAAACGATCCTCACGTTAATTCCAAGTAGTGAAGACGGCCAATTTTGGTCGTTGTAAAAAAAAAGGTGATGGGGGGGGGGCTGGGAAGGGGCTAACTGAAATATGCTCCTCACCAGCGGTTCTCAACTTGTGGGTTACGACCCCTTTGGAGGGTCGACCGACCCTAAAAAAAGTGCGGTCGCCTAAGACCATCGGAAAACGCATATTTACGAAGCTGAAACGAAAATAATTTTTTGGCTGGGGGTCATCACAACATGAGGAACTGTAAATTAAAGGGTAGCGGCATTAAGAAGGTTGGGAACCACTGCTTTTGACGGTCACCCTTTAAGGATTGAAATCAGATACGTTCGTTTTATTGTTCGTCGTGTGTCACAGGTTCCAGGATAATGTCTTAATACTTCCCATAAAAGAAAATATCAGGTTGATCCCTGAGATCTATATCAGTAAGGTTAATATCAATTCTTTGCCCCGGAATCTATCTTTTTTATGAAAATATCAGTTGTATACATGAATCAGAACATAATTGTCAGCAGTAATTTGACCCGTGGCATCGCCCCCCAAAACTGTAAATATCAGTTTTAACTGGTAACAAAACCCCACAAAACAAGATTAACGATATTATTTCCGACAAGGATAGTATAGAAAGAATGCAGAATGACAGAAGAAAGAAAGAGGGTGCACCACCAAAACCCCAGAGGAAAACGGATCAAAAGCAGACCTAGGCGTAGATGGTTGGAAGATGTGAAGATGGATCTACAGCAGCTGGGAATCCAAGCATGTAAAAGAAAAGCATCAGATAGGTCTGAGTGGAAGGATTGGGTGAGGCATGCAGGCCAAAGTCCTACTTGGTCTGTACTGCCACAGGGATGGATGGATGGATGGATGGATGGACGAATTGATGGATGATTGATGGATGGATGGATGTATGGATAGATGGATGAACGGATGGATGGATTGATGGATCGAAATTATTATAAAGCAATATGGAGGGGGAGTCCAAGTCAGACTCCCAGACTACAGCGTGTTTAATCAATCGGTTATCATATTAACCTGTGTCCTTTTTGCTATTAGTTATCGATATAACCGGTGCCCTTATTACAATTAGTTATCGCCATAACCGGTGCCCTTATTATAATAAGTTATAACTTGTGCCCTTATTACTATCAGCTATCGCTATTAACCGGTGCCCTTATTAATATCAGTTGTAACCGGTGCCCGTATTACAATCAGTTATCGTTATAAAAGTGCCCTCATTTTAGGGCGCTGTTTCCGTGCTGGTCGTGTCCTCTGTACGCCTGTATTTTGTAAGGACAGCTAAATTGTAGACAGCTTCGCGGCTACAGATTGCTCTGCATGATTGCACATTCAGATCCTGCTAAAACTATACGCTTGCCAGTATGTATCAAATGTCATTTAACAATGCCATTTATATATCTGTTATAGACACCAGCATTGAGTGTCCTACTCGATAGATATTAGAAGCAGAAAGAGGTCGTATCTCTTATACGTAGTAGGACTTCAAAGAGCTCATATCTTTTATACGTTGTATGCAGTGGCGTAGGAAGAGGGCGCGGGGGGGGGCATTTCGCCCCGGGCGGAACTCTTTTTTTCTTACATGGTGTCTGTTGTTGGACCCACATCGTCTGTTGTTGGACCCACATCGTCTGTTGTTGGACCCACGTCGTCTGTTGTTGGGTCCACATTGTCTATTGTTGGACCCACATTGTCTTTTGTTGGTCCCACATGTCTGTTGTTGGACCCACATCGTCTGTAAGCTAGACCCACATCGTCTGTAATTGAGACCCACATCGTCTGTTGTTAGATCCGCCTGTAGAACCATTTCCATCTTGTATCATATAACGGCGTAACCCCCGTCCCCGTCATTTTCTCCAAGATCCGCCTCTGAATGCGCGCCTTGATTCTTCGTTATTGTTATAGGACACAACATTATTTGTTCTTTGATAACGAGTTGTGTGGATATTTCTAAGCCGTTGTCGTCGTTGCAAATGGCAGAAGTTGTGTACTTTTGAAACGCTGTCGTACCGAGCGTGACAGAACCAAACAGCTGTACCTACGAAACACTGACCATATCACGCGCGACAGAACCAACATGTGTACTTACGAAATAAGCAATGGCATATCACACGGGACAGAACCAACATGTGTACTTCCGAAATAAGCAATGGCATATCACACGGGACAGAACCAACATGTGTACTTACGAAACGATGGCATATCACGCGTGACAGAGCCAAATGGATTTCTGCAGTTATATTGAAACACCAACAGGCCAAGTGTGACAGAGCGAGTCGGGTGCTGGCTGTACTAATGAAACATAGACTTCTAAAGTGCGACAGAGCCAAATGGCTGTTGTCAGCTTAATATTCAACGATTTCTCAGAGTGCTTTAATTGTGCGCATTTTGGCGCGACATTTAATTGGCGGTATTGAGATCGATAACACACCTGTATAAAAGGCTGGTCAGGTGATCTTGTGTGGTATATTTTCAGCAGTGGCGTAGGCTGGTCAGATGTGTTTGTGTGCTATACTTTGAGCAGTGGCGTATACTGGTCAGGTGTGTTTGTGTGCTATACTTTGAGCAGTGGCGTAGACTGTTCAGATGTGTTTGTGTGCTATACTTTGAGCAGTGGCGTAGACTGGTCAGAAGTGTTTGTGCGCTATATTTTTAGCAGTTTGCGTAGACTGATCACATGTGTTTGCGCGCTATACTTTGAGCAGTGGCGTAGGAAGAACGGGCCCCTGGTGGTACCGTTTATTTCTCTATACGGGTGGCGGTTTTTTTCGGCTAACATCTCAATGTGTTCGGTTTGTTTCGTTGGTAGAAAAAGGGGGGGGTGAAAATCTTGGCCCCCACTGGTGGCACTAACCCTAGCAACGCCACTATATATATATTTATTTATTTATATGTGTGTGGGGGTGTATATATTTTTGTTGTATGTGACAATACATGATCTCAGCGCCCACTAACTGCTGATAGTTTCAAATTTACGAGTTGTTTCTTTCAACGTTAATGTTATTCATTGCTTTTTATTTGTTGAAGCGTGTTGCTGTTTTTGTTGCTGTAGCTGTTGCTGTTGTGGTAGTTTTCTTCCACGCATATCCAAGTCATCATTTTGCCTGAATAGAAATAGAAGATTTATCCCTCGCTCTATGCGGATGTCAAACTACGCTACGTCAAACAGATTTATAAAAAAATATATAGATTATTCTCTTATATATATATATATTTAAATAATTAAATGAAACGACTAGATTTAACCCAGTGGTTCTCAACCTTCCTAATGCTGAGACCCTTTAATACAGTTCCTCGTGTTGTGGCGACCCCACTGCCATAAATTATGTTCCTTGCTTATTCACAACTGTAGAGCAGATGTGTTTTCAGATGGTCTTTGGCGAACCCCGGGAAAAGGGTCACGACCCACAGGTTGAGAACCGCTGAATTTAACCCCTATGCTTGCCCTTTAATAGTGTTCTGTTCTTGTTGCCATTACTCTGAACTCCTTGCCTCAAGGTTTCATCGTTTAAAAGATGTACCCATCCACCATAATACCTCTCCTCGAATTTCCAACCCCCCCCCCCTTTTCCCCTTCCATCTAAATATCCCATTACACCTGCAGCGCCGGATCGGCCCCATTCACCTCCAGTGAAGCCAACGCTGGAGTTAATTGCTCCACAGCTCTCACACTCACAAACACCCACTTACACTCTCACGCACGCCAAGACACGCATACACAGGCCCGCAAAGTCTTAAAGTTGACGAAAAGTTGACGATTAAGTGGACAGCATTGGGCTGGTAAACTGATCTTTCTTTTTGTTGCTTTGCTCTTATAATGAATTTTTGAGATGCTTGTTGGTACGTTTAGAAGAAGAAAATAAAAAGGTTTTGGTTGGGGGGGGGGGGGGCCGAGAATTGATTTTTAAAAAATATATGTTTCAATCAAACACCTCCCTTTAGTTGTTGGCTGTGGAACCATGTAGCAACAATGGAATTTTTTTTTTTTTTTAATTTAAATAATGTAACTGAACGAATTTCACATAAAACGTTACCCAATGAAAATATAAGGTGACCCGCTCAGAGTATGATTGACATCACAGGGTGTTAAATCTAAATCAAAGAAATGTTTGAAATAAACGATGGGGGTTTCTCCCCCTCCCCCACTCCACTCCGCGCCCTCTATATCAGTGTTCCCAAACGTGGACTGCCACCGGTCCGCGAGTCTGACATTGCGGGTCCACACAACATTACACAAGTCAGTGGATAAAGGTTAAGTAAAGTTCAACAACATTAATATCATCTTTTTTTTCTTTTGATATCATGTAACAGTAAAGCGGACTGTGGTAAATGGTAATAGTTAATAGAGTCCTCTCGCGGTAAATGGTAATAGTTAACAGAGTCCTCTCGCGGTAAATGGTAATAGTTAATAGAGACCTCTCACGGTAAATGGTAATAGTTAATATAGTCCTCTCGCGGTAAATGGTAAAAGTTAATAGAGTCCTCTCGCGGTAAATGGTAATAGTTAATAGAGTCCTCTCGCGGTAAATGTAATAGTTAATAGAGTCCTCTCGTAGTAAATGGTAATAGTTAATAGAGTCCTCTCGCAGTTGATGGTAATAGTAAATAGAGTCCTCTCGCTGTAAATGGTAATAGTTAATAGAGTCCTCTCGCGGTAAATGGTAATAGTTAACAGAGTCCTCTCGCGGTAAATGGTAATAGTTAATAGAGTCCTCTCACGGTAAATGGTAATAGTTAATATAGTCCTCTCGCGGTAAATGGTAAAAGTTAATAGAGTCCTCTCACGGTAAATGGTAATAGTTAATAGAGTTCTCTCGCGGTAAATGTAATAGTTAATAAAGTCCTCTCGCGGTAAATGGTAATAGTAAATAGAGTCCTCTCGCTGTAAATGGTAAAAGTTAATAGAGTCCTCTCGCGGTAAATGGTAATAGTTAATAGAGTCCTCTCGCGGTAAATGGTAAAAGTTAATAGAGTCCTCTCGCAGTAGATGGTAATAGTTAATAGAGTCCTCTCGCAGTAAATGGTAATAGTTAATAGAGTCCTCTCGCAGTAGATGGTAATAGCTAATAGAGTCCTCTCGCGGTAAACGGTAGGTAATAGTTAATATAGTCCTCTCGCGGTAAATGGTAATAGTTAGGAACGACATATTTAAGATTGGGGGGAAAAAAAGGATTTAAAAAATTATTTTTAAAAACGGCATCGGTTCCTGGTGACCTCTGGAAAACCTATCCAGAGGTCGGCCAACTTAAAAGTTTGGGAATCACCGCTCTGCCATCATGCAAAGCTTTTCCTCACGATTTTAACCTAAATAAATATGTGTGTGTCGAGGGGGTGGGAGGTGCCCTCAAATTAGAGACCATGGGTGTCGAGTTGAGACTAAAGTGCATAACAAAACTGTTAAGAACCGGGAATGACCAGTTCAATAGCTTCGTTGTCTAGGGGGTTACGATTAATTAGCCCACAAACCATTGATTCATAGAACAGAACATCTCTTTATTAAATATACAGCTCACGAAAATCTAACTCTCCATCACTCATTACATTCCAAACCCTAGCAACTACTAACACGTCACAAAATCCCCAGGATATCGATACAGCTACACATAATATCCATTTATAAAAGTTAAGGAAGTTACGTATATGCGTTTCGACGTGTTTCCGTACTAATTCTGAATCGATACAAGTTGGTTTCTGATTGACCTTACACAGGCACTCTACGTGTTCGTAGAGCAGTGGTCACTCAGAGGCGTGATCGTAGAACAGTGGTCACTCAGATGCGTGTTCGTAGAGCAGTGGTCACTCAGAAGAGTTTGTGCGGCGGGCAGGAACCGGCCCACAAGCCTCAGCGTCGAAAGACCACGTGCGTTAAAACATCTATAAATGGAAATAATAATAATAATATTCTGTCGTATTATGGAAAGCTCCAATTAATGACCGTCACATAGAAGATTTTGAGAACCCTTGTTTTGGAATAATCAAATGTCACGATTTTAAGACGGGCATCGATTCCTTATGACTTAATCTTCTTATTTTTTTTACTATTTTTTAATTAAATTTAATTAATTTTTTTTTACAAAGTTAGTCTAGTATTTTTTTTTTTTTTTAAATAGTTAGCATTTGTCACACTTAATGCATTTAATTAAATATTTTCGCTCTGGCATTCCCGACGGGTCACTTCTAGTATTTATTATAGACACGTGACTACAAAATAGCATCGTAACAATCTTACTATTTCATTGTGTGTCCTTGATTTTACGATAAAGCGCTCCCCCCCCCCCACACACACTAATCCCTACTCAAATGTCACTTTTTGTTATTTCTTGATTCCCCTCCCCCCTCTACTCCTGACAGCTACTGATTACACCTGTAAGGTAGCAGGCAGCATCTGATCACGTAGGCCTGTTGTGTAATCGGCCAGTATCAACCCAATGAGGGCCAACCGGGAGTCCTATATCATATCATTCCCCCCTTCTCTCTCTCTCTCTCTTTCCCTCCCTCCTTCTCTATACCACTCTATTTCTCTCCCTCCCTCTTTCCCTGTCTCTCCCGCACTCTCTCTCTCGCACTCTCTCTCCCCCTCTCTACCTCTCTCTTTCTCTCCCTCCTTCTCTCTCCCACTCTATTCTCTCCATCTCTCTTTCGCACTCTCTCTCTCTTATACTCTCTCTCTCTCTCTCTCTCTCCCCTTTCACTGTTTGGGCCAAGCTCTACTTCTTCTATGATTAGCTCAGAGCACAGTTAAGCATTAGATACCTGCCTTGCGGTGACACTCAGGAATGCCAGGTAAATAGAATGTGTACTTTTCCCAGATCACGTTACGGCTCGGGGGCTATACGTTGTCCATAGCCACAGTACTGCCATATGTCACATTACAACAATGTCCTATATGTCACATTATGCTATTTCCTATGTGACATAATAATAATGGTCCTATATCCCAATATGATTATTTCCTAATTGACATAGCAATAATGTCCTATGTCACATTATGATTATTTCTTATGTCACATAACAATAATGTCCTATGTCCCATTATAATTATTTCCTATGTGACATAATAATAATGTCCTAAGTCACATTGTGATTATTTCCTATGTCACATAACGATAATGTCCTATGTCGCATGACAATGATGCCATGTTACATCATGATTATGTCCTATGTCACTATTTCGATTGCGTCCAATGTCGCACTAACATGTCCTCAGTTCACAACAGTATCTGACACGTTCCATAACATTCCGAGTAAAATTCTGATGGCGTAACTACAACGTAAGGAAAGTAGGCACATAGACTCAAGCCATCCCCCTCCACCCCAATCTTTCTAGTATGTCAAATCACGATGGAGATTATTAATTACTGCTACATTAGTTTGAAGATTATTTTTTATTTTTTTTAAATATTATAGAAATTATATTCCCGATAACTACGCTAAAAATGATTCTTAAAAATACCACAAGAGGTGATATTTTCTTTTGTTTTTACGGAAATAGTAGGTGTAATAAATCTGTGGTGTAAAAGGGGGTATTAATATAGTTCAGAGGTGTTGGCGTACTGGGTTTGGGGGGGGGGGTAGCAATCACTGGGAACCTTATAAAGCGCGTTAGTTGAATGCGTGTTTTGTCAAGTAACTTTTGTAGATGGGAAGTTAACACATTGCTGTCGCCAATGTTTGGCGGGCTGTAGCTAGTAATGCTGAACAATTTTCAACTCATTTCATAGTAATAACTTGGATTATATCTGTATTTAAATCTATAACTCTACCCGGCAAACATAGTCCGTTTGTGCTCTAGTTCTTTCTCTAGAGCAGCGGTTCCCAACCTGTGAGTCGCGACCCCTTTGGGTCGCCTAAAACACTAAAACCATAGGAAAACACAAATTTATGATGTAGCGACGAAAATACTTTTATGGTTGGGGGGGGGGGGGGGGTCACCACAACATGAGGAACTGTATTAAAGGGTCGCGGCATTAGCGGTGTTTGAGAACCACTCATCTACAATGAAATAGGTCAATGTGTATTTGGGAGAAGCAAATGTTTTTAGAGCTTCGAATTCTCGAGTCAATATTCCTTTAAAAGTTGTCTTTTAGCACCCTTTAAAACAGTTATTTCTCACTAAACTAACATGTTTTACATTTATTAAAAAAATTTAAAAACACGAATCCGCCATAACGTGTGTTCACGAAACAAGAATGAACGATTTACAATTGGATTTACGACGCACTGATCGGACACAAAACGACGCACTGATCGGACACAATACGACGCACTGATCGGACACAATACGACTCACTGATCGGACACAATACGACGCACTGATCGGACACAATACGACGCACTGATCGGACACGATACGACGCACTGATCGGACACAATACGATGCACTAATCGGACACAATACGACGCACTGATACGACACGATGTGTCGGTGGTAACCAATCGGATTGTTTCCATGGTCTTATCCTTCCAGGGGTGCACCTTTTGTAGTGTCCATCTGTCGTGTCCATCTGTCGTATCCATCTGTCGTGTCCATCTGTCGTGTCCATCTGTCGTGTTCATTGGTCGTGTCCATATGTTGTGTCCATCTGTCGGGTCCATCTGTCGTGTCCATCTGTCGTGTCCATCTGTCGTGTCCATCTGTCGTGTCCATATGTGGTGTCAATGTGTTGTGTCCATCCATTTTGTCTATCCGTTTTGTCCATCTATTGTGTCCATCTTTTGTGTCAATCTTGTCCGTCCATCCGTTGTATGTTACCATTGTGTCACTCCGTTGTGACTATCCGTTGTGTCCATCTGATATGACTATCCATTGAGTCCATCCATTTTGTCCATCCTTGTGTCCATCCGTTTTGTCCATCCATAGTCGCCTCTCTATGCAACCCTTGCAAAAACAACAACACGAACAACAACAAGAAGCTTCAACAAAACAAAGCAATTTTGACCCCCCCCACTCCCTTTTTTTCTTCTCTGGTGTGCCCCGCCTGCAGCAAGCGAATGTGTCAACGTCTATGTGTAGTTCAGCGGGTCACCCAGAGGAGGAAAAATTCAATCGATACCGCAATAAATATAATCAGATTCTAATCCAACTACAACCTGCAGCAGAATGAACTTTTTTTTAAAACACTTCTTTTAAATTTTTTCCCCAGATCTCACATGCCGAGTTCCCTCGCCTTAAACCAAAAGTCGCGACCACAGTAAAACGTCGAGGTGGTGGTAATGTGGTAGGCTCTTGACTTTTAAACGCTGCCCTGACCTGTGCCCAGACGGCGTCTTAAAGATACAACCGGTCTTTAACTTCATTGAACCCATCGTGGATTAATTCACGGAGGGTTCTAACCCCATTCAAATTCCTTCTTTGAGCTTGTGTTAATTTGTCCACCCCCCTCCCTTTTTCCAATTAATGTGTTAAAATTGTCAATGTTTCACAAACTTGTGTAAATGTAGTTGGAAGTTTTTCATCACGTTAAAAAGCAAAACAAAACAAAATGGTGAAGTTAAAGAATATCGGGACTACACGGCTGGCAACAGCTCCACACGACCCATACCAATGAAGTCCCAGATCAGCAGCGTGGAGACCTCCAAGGGTCAGTCGTCCACCCCGTCCAAAGCCAAACGGACCGGGAAGCCGAACTCTGCGACGAAGTCCAAAGGGAAGAGGCCGAACAGCAACAAGGAAGACTCCACGCTCAGCAACAACAGGTCCACTCTCTCGGCCGCTGACGGGAGCGAGGCCAGCGCCAAGCCGGTGGAAAATGGCAGAGATGACCAGTGGCCGGACGACAGCAGCAGCAGCACGGCGGACGTTGAGCAGCAGGAGCGGGAAAAGCTGCTCCAGGTGCTCAGCGGGAAGCTGGACGACCTGCCGCCGCTCAGCTCCAAGATTGTTAGGATATTCACCAGCTCCACCTTCACAGGTAATACCATTTCACTGTCTGTTAATCGTCACAGGTGAGTTTTATGTTGATCTTCACATACAACTTTGAGTTGATTCTCACGGGTAAAGGTGTGTTGGTCTTCACGGGTAATTGGGTTGTTCTTCACGGGTGACTGAGTTGGTCTATACGGGTAACTGGGTTGTTCTTAACGGGTAACTGGGTTGTTCTTCACGGGTTACTGGGTTGTTCTTAACGGGTAACTGGGTTGGTCTATACGGGTAACTGGGTTGGTCTATACGGGTAACTGGGTTGTTCTTAACTGGTAACTGGGTTGGTCTTAACGGGTAGCTGGGTTGGTCTTCACGGATAATTGGTTGGTCTTAAGGGGTAACTGGGTTGTTCATAACGGGTAACTGGGTTGGTCTTAACGGGTAATAGGGTTGGTCTTAACGGGTAATTGGTTGATCTTAACGGGTAACTGGGTTGGTCTTCACGGGTAACTGGGTTGTTCTTAACGGGTAACTATGTTATTCTTCACGTTAATTATTTTTTCACTTATTTCATAATGGGGTGGTATCGCATTTAGTACACAAGCAACATCGTGGTAAGCATTGAGTAGTCAAAAGTTTGCCAAAGCATCTGTGTTATTATCAGGGACTTATAAAACGGGGTGGGTGGTGGAAGCTGTTGCTTCCAATCTGATTTGGTGTGAGGAAATAAAAATTAATGGCAGGGAATTCTGTTAATAGAAATAATTTAAAAAAATAGATCTCCAATCTTCTAGCAAGGTGTGACACATTTTCGGAGTGCCCAGCCGTACAGCCCCACGGGTTCAATCAAAGATTTTTGTAGGAGCATAAATAAAAATTAAACAATGACAGGCCTACAAGAACTCATTTGAATAATCACTAGATATGAAAATTTTCTGATGAAAGTTAAGAGTCTATTGAGCTATTGTGCTATTAGCGAAATTGTAAAATTTTCTTTTTCAGCATCACTGATGAATATTCAGCATTGTTGTAACAATTATTTTAACAGTACATTTTTGTGCTCTACTAATATTTACAGTGGACTCTCGAGTTAAACACCTATGCAAAGAGTGGCATGCCCCAGACATAAAAATTCACCAAGTCCATGGTCTAAATGGCGGATTTGGTGGAAATAGGATACAATTAAAGAGCGAGAGCGTAATATAAAAAACCCTTTGAAAAAAATATACTATGCTAGTGCTGCTCTTTTTCCGTTTTCTTGTTCAAAGCTGAAAGTTCAAAGATGTTTGTCTTGAATTCCAAGTGCGCCGCCCAGCCGTGAATACGATAACATGACACGTCACAGGAATGAACAAGTACTCAGTTGGTGGTGGTCAAGCTCATGGGAAACTGATTTTTGTGTTGTTGTTGTTGTTTCAATCATCTTCCGTGACCTGGGTAATTCTCTGCGGTCTGACCTGGGTAATTCTCTGTGGTCAAGGAGGGGGATACACGGCTTAGAAAATAGCCGCTCCTTCCGTATTCTTCATATCCATTTCTTTCTCCATCCCATCCCTTCTCTCCTCTATCCCTCGCACCCTCTCTATCTCTCCCTGCATCCTATCCATTCCCCTATCTATCGCCTCCTTCTCTACCCCTCTCTTTCTTTCTCTATCCCTCCCTTTCTCTATCCCTCCCTTTCTCTATCCCTCCCTTTCTCTATCCCTCCCTTTCTCTATCCCTCCCTTTCTCTATCCCTCCCTTTCTCTATCCCCTCCCCTCCCTTCCCCTCTCTATCCGTAACTCCCCCTCTATCCTCCATACCCGTCCATTCCCCTTTCTTTCCATCTATCCCCCTTTTCTTCTCTCTCTTTTTATCTCTCCCTCCCTCCCTCTCCTTCTCCCTCCCTCCCCTCCCTCTCTCTCTCTGGAGTGTCTTACATACCCCACACCGTTCTTGTCCAACATCTCAGACGCAAAGTTCTAATGGGATAAGCGTGTTCTTTCACTCGACCGTGGTAACTAGTCGCCGCTCTCCCAGCGGCCGTTCCCACAGTAGCCCCCTGACCCGAATGTTTTCGCGACTCAATGACCCATGGCCACTCGACTGTACAACACCCCAGCCGTCCCCCGTGCGCCATTCACATCACAGTCAGGGTTGATGACGCCAATTTCATTTGTCTGCTGGTTACCGCCCCGTCTCAATAAGGAGTTTTGGTTCTTGAATACCGAACCGCAGCCTCATACTGGAAAGGGGGGGGGAGGGGTTAGGTAGGTTATGGGCGAAAAAAATAGTGTTTGTTTTATAAACGTCTTACCAAGCGGGGAAAAATATATTTTTAAAAAAGAAGGGGGGGGGGGGAAACGGTTTTTACAAAAAAAATGGCAAGCTGAATGAGTTTAGGAAGTTCAAAATAATTGGTATTCAATAAATCCATATGTTGGCGATGTTATCTAAAGTGTTTTCATTAAACAGACATATTGTTGAGTTCAAGACAATGACGCGGAGTATCAACCTCATGAGCACCTGAGCGGTTTTGTCATCGGTTTGGGTTTTCTACTTTGTTTTTTTCCCGTTCGTTTCTTTTGGTTGTCTTAAGTAAAATGTGTGCCTATTGGTGTTTGTCGTGCCATGGGCCAGGCCGGCCATAAACGGTCACTTACGGGAATAGGTTATATGTGTTTAAAGTCTCCCTTCGGGCGGTCTCGTGTCATCGATTTTCGAACGATTCAGAGGGCGCAATCAATAAATTGATCATTAATTTGCCTTTTATGATTGTGATCGAGATTCCAATAATGGATGGGAAATGGTAAGGACCTCGGTCTCGAGAATAAGCGCCAGTTTTTCAGTGGGCTGTGAGACAATATGACGTCATCTTCCCTTTACCGACTTCCCCCGGCGTTGAGAGCCCAAGCAACGTTAGTATCTGTCCATAAAGGATTTGTCCTTGAATTCGCAGTCATTGAGCCTCTCATAGCGAATGAGCCATTTGTACATATGCCTTATGTGATTGTCCCTCACAATCGTTGACATAATACCTCGGTTATGTGTCTTGTATAAGTCTTTCCTTGCCTAAAAATCACGTTATTCGTGCATCACTAGCGTCCTTGTCTTACGACCCACCTTATTTATGCATCCCTAGCGTCCTTGTCTTACGACCCACCTTGTTTATGCATCCCTAGCGTCCTTGTCTTACGACCCACCTTGTTTATGCATCCCTAGCGTCCTTGTCTTACGACCCACCCTATTTATGCATCCCTGGCGTCCTTGTCTTACGACCCCATTATTTGTGCATCCCTAGCGTCCTTGTCTTACAGCCCACCTTATTTGTGCATCCCTAGCGTCCTTGTCTTGTGACCTTATTAAGAGTCACTATAAAGTCTAGTATGATTTTGTAATACTCTCATTTCAAACGTATAGTCTCGGTGGGTTTCTTCTCTCGCCCTTAATTTTTACTTTAGTTCTATAAATTGGAGGTTTGGGTCACTTCGCATCTTTAAATTGGGGTTGAGATTGTTTTTAAAAAAAAACAAGTTGGGAACCTGTGTCCTAAGCTATGTTTCCCAAACGTTTAGTTTGGCAATCTGGTGGACAAGTGTCAAGATTGCACCAGAGACCGGTGGACAAGTGTATATATTGCACCAGGGACCGGTGCCATATTTATTATAATTTTGTTCTCCCTTTTATTTGACCACAAATATTAACGACGTGCGGACTCGGCAACGTAAGGCTCGATGATCGGTGAAGGTCTGCGTATTCCACTTTGGGAAACACTGGTCTAAGCAATATGACCTAGTATCGTCTATATGGTTGGACGTTCATTGTAATCAAGTATATATATCTCCCATTCATACCGGACACAAATGATCTGTTGCCCACTTGTACGGATAACTTGAATTCTTCCAACGATGGATGGAGGGTAGAAAAAATGTGACAATGTATTCATGAATACCACAATTAGTGCATTTACAATTGTCACGGCGGTCTAAATCTGTCGTCCAACGTTGCCGTCTAACTCTATCGTCTAACTTTGTCGTCTAACTCTGTCGTCTAACTTTGTCGTCTAACTTTGTCGTCTAGCTCTGTCGTCTAACTGTGTCGTCTAACTCTTTTCGTCTAACTTTGTCTTCTAACTCTGTCGTCTAGCTCTGTCGTATAACTGAGTCGTCTAACTCTTTTCGTCTAACTTTGTCGTCTAGCTTTGTCGTCTAGCTCTGTCGCCTAGCTTTGTCGTCTTACTTTGTCGTCTAGCTTTGACGTCTAACTTTGTCGTCTAGCTCTGTCGTCTAGGAAGGAAAAGCGCCCGGGGCAAGACCTGAAAAAGCCCCCAACCCTTATTTTCATCAATAAGTTATGGATGAACATATAGTATTAACAATTTTGGTGACTTTTAGTATTGGCGCCCAAAGTGGCGCCCCTTCATCCCTTATCTTCTCTATCCTTGTTACCAGGTAACTACTTTATCCTGTTGTCTCTCAATTTCTTTATTTTTTCAATTTTTAAGGGGACTCACCCCCCCTCCCCCGCTTCATAAACATCTTATCTACACGCACGCACACACACGCACACAAAACTTTTTGTGACCCGCCTCCCAAAAAAAACTCTCCTTTGTCTTTACCAAACGTTTGAGCAATAACTGCTGCATCCACTCATCCACTCATCCATCGTAGTTCGTATATCCATTTAGCCATGTTTCAAATACACACGCAGATAGAGAACAAATGATCCCCCCACCCCACACCACACCACGATGCTAAAAACAAATATGTTTCTGTTTGTCAAACAACTTGTTAGCCTGCGACGTAGGGTGGTTGGTGGGTGGGGTATTTAAGAGCAGACGTCGCGCAACAACCCAGACGATGTTTAAGGTGCGTTTGAAACAGGATCAACAGTGGACACAGGGGCCAGCCAGAGGCCCTTGTTTACCTGGTCCTATACAACTTAAATACAAAGTTTTAAGGCAAATATAAATTCAAAAGATTCGAACAGCTGACCTTCGATCAGGTGTTGACGTAATTGAAGTAGATCTATTCACCTGCCCCATCCAGAAACAAACAACCCAAAATCGATTATCGTTGTCGTAAAGTCAATTGTCAATACGTTATTTCCCAATTATTAAAAAAAATAATATGCACTCCCACGTACTTACCAAATGATAACAAATTAAATTTTGTTTTCTTATTATATTTCAAGCTTTCCCTCTTGTTAAATCCGTTTTGTTCATGTTGGCGTGTGCTTGTGGCCAAATCTTCGGAAGGTTAAATGGCCCACTTCCCGTCATACTATCCATCTGAAGCTTTGCACAGAGACTCGTTGCCAATGACAACACATTCTTTCAAATTTTCAACCCCCACCCCTAAAAAATTCGTCCCCCCCCCCTGTTTATCAAGGCGAAGTTAATTGACCCACTTCCCGCCATCCTATCTCATCCTGTCGAGATGAAACTTGGCACATAGACTCGTTTTCAGCTCCACCACCCAACCCATGTTTTTCAAGGGAGGAGGGGTGTAAATGATTGTTTTTGTCAATGCGTGCATGGTTTGGTGTGGAGATTAATTGTGTAGCCGTTGCTATGCTTTTGTATATGTGACGTATATGAGTATGCAGTAAACATAAAAAGTATTTTTCAAAGGTAAAATTAAGGAAATGTGAAAAGAGTTTCGGCCGGAAGTTTACCCATTCACAAAAACGCTTTTTAAGAAACGATAAACCACGTACAGTGACACGAATGCAAAACACAAATGCTTATAAAGGATTTATAAGAAAAATTGGTTTTCAATTTTAACACAGTCTCCGCCACATTATAATTCATTAACTTGCTTTGTACTCAACGTTTTCTGTGTAATCAGAGGCGTATCTAAGTTCAGTGCCAACCCTGAGCGGGCCAAGCTTTTTGGCCGCCACACTTCTATGCAAAAAATATAATAATTTGTTCAGTTGACCGAAACGGCCGTCCTTAAATATAAGGGGGGGGGGAGTGTCGGTCGAGGCGGACTTCCAGCACCGCTACCCCGCCCCCCTTAATCCTACGCCACTGTGTGGCCACTCTGCGGGCGAGTGATTTAATTCTTGAAAGGAAATTCACAAAAAATAAAATAATTTAAGGTCCAGGATAGTTATGTTTCATGCCATCATTTTCCAGCCCCGGGGGGGGGGGGGGGGGGGGTGTGAACAAGTTTATTTAGCTCAATGTATCATGATCTCACTCTTAGAGTTTCCAACTCAAAACATTCAATCATACTCACATATATTCGAAGGTTTCACACTTTTTCACAGACAAACCCACACACTGAACATTCACACTTCGAAGAAAAGGTTATGAAACCATTAAAAAATATATATTTAAAGATCAAAGATCCTTACGCCCATGATATGATTTTCCCACTATTTATGTAAGACTTTACGTCATATGACCGTGATGCTTGGGTGTATTTCAATAACGTATAGCGCTCTCATCGGTTGTGAAGAGCTCTTGTGCTCCTACGCGCGTTTTAGCAATCCAGAAGAAATCATTTGTGTACGGAGATTCTACACGGTTCACACTCACTGCTACGGACACGTCATTATCTGTGAACGTTTTAACGGACCGTCCAAACCTTTACGGACGGTTGGCAGCCCCCTCCCCCCAACCCCACACGCGTCGGGGTAAGTCGAGCTTTTGATTCACGACTGACGGCTAGTTCATTAGGGTTCTGGTACACATACACATACTGCAGACAGACATCAATTCATTTTTTTAGCTTCGCGTTTTTCTTTTAAAAAGTTCTACTCAGTGCATGGGGGAAAAAAAAGAATACTATGTATATTTAAAAAATCGCCACCTACTTATATTTCAAGGAGCGACCAACGAGTGAGATATGGTTCTTTCAAAGCAGTGGTTCTCAAACTTCCTAATGCCGTGAGCCTTAAATACAGTTCCTCGTGTTATGGTGACCCCCAACCATAAACTTATTTTCGTTGTTACTTCCTAACTATGTGTTTTACGATGGTCTTAGGCGACCCCTGTGTAAGGGTCGTTCGAACCCCCTCCCCCCTCCCAATGGGTCGCGACAGTATTGTTGAGAACCGCTGTTTCAAAGGAATAGATTATCCATGATCAGAGAAATATTGTTTATCAAAAACTATTCCAATACAGCAAAGAAACAAACACACAGAGAGAGCGACAGGAATGAAAGAGTAAATTGAGCGTATGAGGCCGACCCGTGCGTGGTCGTAAACCGAAGTCCTTTAAATGCACTGGTGGCCTCAGCAGGCGGTGATCGAATGGTATTATCTAACAAGCTTATCTAGAAGCTATGTGGCTTATGCATTGCAAAGTAATTATGACGTAATGTAAACACGGGGGTTGCCGTCAAAATATGGGTTTTGTTTTTGTCAGCTCAATGGTGGTTGAAGTCTGTGTTGGCACTGTGAGGTCATTATGGACAGGTCCTGAGGTCAACCAACATAGACAGGTCTGTTGTTTGTTGTTGTTTTTGCGGTTGTTGTTGTTTTAGTTGTTGTTTTTCGTTGTTGTTTTTTTTTTTTAGTTGTTGATCTCGTTGTTTTTGTTTTTGAGACCTTATAATCAAGTTCAGATTTTCTGAGGAAACTCATTGGTTACATCATTGTTCAAATTATTGGTCGCATCGTCCATCTCTCGGTATACATGGTAGAGTTCATGGATCGTTCTTGGAATCTCATTGTCGGGACAATGGATTGTTCTTGGAATCTGATTGTCGGGACCGTGGATTGTTCTTGGAATCTTATTGTCGGGACAAGGGATTGTTCTTGGAATCTGATTGTCGGGACCGTGGATTGTTCTTGGAATCTTATTGTCGGGACAAGGGATTGTTCTTGGAATCTTATTGTCGGGACAATGGATTGTTCTTGGAATCTTACTGTCGGGACAATGGATTGTTCTTGGAATCTGATTGTCGGCACAGTGTATCGTTCTTGGAATCTTATTGTCGGGACCGTGGATTGTTCTTGGAATCTTATTGTCGGGACAATTGGTCTTTCTTTCTTTTTGGGGTTGGGGGACCTCATGGGACAATTGGTCGTTTTACGGGGACCTCATGGGACAACTGGTCGATTTACGGGGACCTCATGGGACAATTTATTGTATCTTGGGATGACATGGTTGGGGCAATGGATTGATTTTGCCATCTCAATCACGGGAAAATGTACACAGGGCTTGTGATATCTTATAAAGGATTTTTTTAAAAAATCAAGATCACTTAAAATTATGTAACGTCATGGTAGATCATATACCTTGTGGTCATCTAGTGATGTTATTGGTTGGGGGGGGGGGGGGAATAGCGTAACAAAAGGACTTATCTAAAGCTGCCTCTTAATGCCAGGTTGAAAGAAAGAAAAACTCCGAAATCTGGTCTCCACGTTGTCATTATCTATCAATAATATCTACTTGACCATCTTCTTTCAGACACCACACTGGAGAGGAATAATTTGATGGAGAAAGTTTACCCAAGACTCAAGGATTATTGCAGGGAGAAACACGGATTAGAATTTCAGGTAAGGATAGTCTTAAACAGCTGTTTTAAATAGAAGACTCGAGTTTTCATAGAAACTTTCTTTAGGACAAGACCAGCGGTTCTCAACCTGTGGGTCGTGACCCCTTTGGGGGACGGGGGTCGCGCAACCCTTTACCAGGGGTCGCCTAGGACCATCTGAAAACACATATTCTCTACAGTAATGACTGGAAAAACAACAATAATTTTGTGGATGGGGATCACCCACTGCATGAGGAACTGTATTAAAGGGTCGCAGCATAAGGAAGGTTGAGAGCCACTGGACTAGACAACAGTTTGAGGTAAGAGGAATTTCTTTTAAAAAAGATGTCTAGAGCATTGGTTCTCAAACTTTTTTCCGGCCATCACCCTCTTGAGGCCCATAAACTCGCCCTCACTGCTCACTGTCGAACCCGGTTATAAGCATTTAAAAGAATACACTTTTCACGACCCGCTATGGAGACACTGACACAGCGACATGCACACTACTAGCATAGATTTTAAAAATTAAAACATGAACAATGGAATATTTTAAAACTTTTATTAATTCATTTATAAGCTGAACAGTTTAATCAATTAAGCTGTAACTTAGTAAGATAATTATTTGGCAAGTAGTTTTAGACACAACGCATGAGGTAAATCTTTCTAAAATCACCATCCACCAAATACTATGGTAAAATGCAAGCAACTAGGAGCATTCCACTGTGGGGGAATATGATGATACATGTCATCATGAAGTGAAAAATTCTGGTAATAAGCGTTGACTCTGGTTTGAAATCAGTTTTTGCGGAATGCGTCCTACTGCAAAAACTGCATTAATCATAAAAATTGGTTTGACCCAATCTGTGAATTCCATTAAGAGGAACGTCTTGAATCGCTCTACTAGATAATCATTTTAAAAATAAACTTATCTTTGAACTGTGACCTTATCTTTGAACTGTAACCTTATCTTGGAACTGTAACCTTATCTTTGAACTGTGACCTTATCTTTAAACTGTAACCTTATCTTTGAACTGTAACCGGTATCTTTGAACAGTGAACTTATCTTTGAACTTTAACCTTATCTTTGAACTGTTACCTTATCTTTGAACTGTGACCTTATCTTTGAACTGTAACCTTTTCTTTGAACTATGACGAGCTAGTAGATTGATATAACCCGTGGTCGGTACATACTGCGTTTGATAAGAGATACATTGCTTTTTTAAATTCCAAAGTAAAGGACACCATTTGATTTTCATACGACTGGTCTCGCTCCATTGCATCTGCACATTTATGATTAGCAATGTAGTGTGGGATGTCTTTGGAGTCAGCATCATGATTAGCAATGTAGTGTGGGATGTCTTTGGAGTCAGCATCATGATTAGCAATGTAGTGTGGGATGTCTTTGGAGTCAGCATCATGATTAGCAATGTAGTGTGGGATGCCTTTGGAGTCAGCATCATGATCTGCTATGTAGTGTGGGATGTCTTTGGAGTCAGCATCATGATTAGCAATGTAGTGTGGGATGTCTTTGGAGTCAGCATCATGATTAGAAATGTAGTGTGGGATGTCTTTGGAGTCAGCTTCATGAGAATCGTTTGTTCCAACGAACGTCAGCAAAAAGCAGAAATTTATACTGCATCGCTTTCAACACAAGAGCGTAAGGAATAATAAATCAAATTTAAGCGTCACGAATAGTCATATCATTCTGAGCGTCGGGAATAGTCAATCAATTTAAGTGTCAGAAATAGTCTTATCATTTTCTGTGTCAGGAATAGTCACATCATTTTGATGGTCTTCTATAATTTGCTTTACTGTAGTAATGTTTGACTTTCTTTTTAGCTACCAGATTTTGGCGATGAATGAAACAATGATTGGTAGAAAAGAATGTCATCTTTTGCATTTATCGCTTGTGATGAGCAAAGATGGATTTCTTGAAAGTCAGTCATCCAGTAGAAATGCCATCTCCGCTAATTTTTGCTTTGCTCTACAACTACGCTCCATATTTTCATCCGTTGGTTCCATGAATGTTAAAAGCTCACTAGAAGCTGGTAGGGTGGACTATTCACTGACTGCTGGTAATCTGTCAGATCAATTAATGCATTGTTATATCATGCGGAGGCGGGCAAGCCACCTGTGTTGTTTTTCCTTTAAGTTAAAGCATAGCAAATCACGCTCGTTAGTCTGCGGCTCATTAGTACAGTCCGTTTAAAACTACACGTCTTAGCGTCGTCGGCTTACGTAAATTTAAACGTATTGTTAGTAGACGTTGGTACATCTGTTTGAAAAATAGATTAAATGGTCCTTTTCTCTTCTTAAATCTTTCATCGACTCTTCTTTGCCGCCGATAATCAAAACCGATAAACATAGAGCCCAAAAATGTTCCCAAACTTTTTCAACACTGGCCCCGGACAACCCCATAGCCCCCACTTTGAGGACCACTGATCCAGAGTTTCAGTTGCATGGCATGTTTTTGTATAAAAGAAAAAGAAATTAAAGAAAGAACGCGAGGCGCCTGAATTGAATTGAGTAGGTCTATTTGTAGAAGTTCTCGCAGCGGTTCCGAGATTACCACAAATGTTCCGTCAAACAATGGCGGCTCCGCTTCTCCGTAAAAGAATGTCTTTGAATATTGAATCGACCAAATTGAATATCCTTGTCATCAAACAGCTGGGTGTTATTGAACTTTTCTTTTTGTTTTAATTAGCGCTGTAATGTCAGGCAAATTTATGCGTTCGCACTTCAGAGCGCCATCTCTCTCTCTCTCTCTCTTTGTGTGTGTGTGTCTCTCTCTCTTTCTCTGTCTCTCTCTCTGTGTGTGTCTCTCTCTCTCTGTATCTCTCTCTCTCTCTGTATCTCTTTCGCTCTCTGTTTCTTACTCTCTCTCTCTCTCTCTGTTTCAATCTCTCTCTCTTTCTCTCATTGAGATTTTATGCCATTAAAGTGACGCCTGCAATGGGCTTGAACTTCCGGGGCAGTGCTGTCTTTGAAATGAAAGGGTCTGTTTGTTTGTTAAACACCAGACAATTAAAGCCCTCGCTTCATCGTCGTCCGTGAAAACAAAATCTTCGACTCGAGCTTTGGTTTTATACAATCAGTTTTTTGTTGTTTTTATACAACAGCACGTCCCAGAATTCATGAATCCATTAACCAACAGTAAATAAGTTACCACAACAACAAAAAAAAAAAAAAAAAAAAAAAAAAAAGGAGTTTTGTAACTAGCTAAATGTCACCAAGAAGGGTTCTCAAATCAGTTTCCCGTGATATGCAATCTTACATTATACAGGTTTGAGATCATTCTAGAAAAAGACGAAACAAAAGGTATCGATAATTTTTTTTTAATATCAAATTAACGACACAAAAAGATGAATAAAATCGATAGCTGTGTTTATCTTCGGTTTGATGAAAGAATCGTTTTGTAAAGCCTAACCCAAAAAAACACCTAACATGTTCACCAAGTCTGGGGGGGGGGGGGGGGGAATATCATGTAAAAACAAAAGGACACCACTTGACCAACTTTGAAATGGCCACTTGTGACGGGTTGTCAAATTTCATGCTCGCTTAAACACGAATAGACCGTCTAAACCCCCCCCCCCCAACCCGTTCCGGGTCTGTTCAGTTTTGGCAAGACTGCTTTTAGCAATAGGCTTTGTTTCCTCAACTCAAGCTGGGTTAAATGAGTTGGTCACTGATCTGCCCTGAGATTGAATTGTTGTTTGGGTGGGGGGGGGGTATAGTTAGCCACCCCACCCTTCCCTATTCCCAGTTATTTAAGTTTTGAATTATTATTATTTTAAAGACCACCCGAAAATCTTATGTTGTCACAGGAGCTGGGTCTTTTGTTTAAAGCCGGTTATTGGAGCTTAGGAACCTATGATTCGGTGGGTGGGGTTGAGGGGGAGTTGGTGGGTGGGGTTGAGGGGGAGTTGGCAGGTGGGGTTGAGGGGGAGTTGGTGGGTGGGGTTAAAGGGGAGTTGGTGGGTGGGGTTGAGGGGGAGTTGGTGGGTCGAGTTGAGGGGGAGTTGGTGGGTCGAGTTGAGGGGGAGTTGGTGGGTGGAGTTGAGGGAGAGTTGGTGGGTGGGGTTTAGGGGAGTTGGTGGGTGGGGTTGAGGGGGAGTTGGTGGGTGGTGTTGAGGGGGAAGTGGTGGGTGGGGTTGAGGGGGAGGTGGTGGGGGGTTGAGGGGGGAGTTGGTGGGTGGGGTTGAGGGGGGAGTTGGTGGGTGGCGTTGAAGGGGAGTTGGTGGGTGGCGTTGAGGGAAGTTGGTGGGTGGGGTTGAGGGGGGAGTTGGTGGGTGGCGTTGAAGGGGAGTTGGTGGGTTGCGTTGAGGGAAGTTGATGGGTGGGGTTTAGAGAAGTTGATGGGTGGGGTTTAAGGAAGTTGATGGGTGGGGTTTAAGGAAGTTGATGGGTGGGGTTTAGGGAAATTTGTGGGTGGCGTTTATGTAAGTTGGTGGATTTTTATATAGCTAATAAAAATATACTGTATCTATTTTTATCCCACCCCCCTCTTCTTGTTTTTTCTGAAATCTGAATTATTTTTCTGGTAAATTTTCTTCTTACTGGCATTCACGGCGTTTGTCACCGGTGTTGCTCAACAAAAATGGTTGGGTTGGTTTGTGTTTTCTTTCCCACAAATGTTCATAGTTTTTCTTTTTTCTTTTTAAATTAAACAGCTAAATTGCGATGCCATTTTGGAGAGAGCAGGGCGAGGGTAGTCTTATGATAAATACAGACAGACATACAGACCGTCATACAGACCGTCATGCAGACCGTCATGCAGACCGTCATGCAGACCGTCATGCAGACCGTCATGCAGACCGTCATGCAGACCGTCATGCAGACCGTCATGCAGACCGTCATACAGACCGACATACAGACCGTCATATAGACCGTCATGCAGACCGTCATGCAGACCGTCATGCAGACCGTCATGCAGACCGTCATGCAGACCGTCATGCAGACCGTCATGCAGACCGTCATGCAGACCGACATGCAGACCGTCATGCAGACCGTCATGCAGACCGTCATGCAGACCGTCATGCAGACCGTCATGCAGACCGTCATGCAGACCGTCATGCAGACCGACATGCAGACCGTCATGCAGACCGTCATGCAGACCGTCATGCAGACCGTCATGCAGACCGTCATGCAGACCGTCATGCAGACCGTCATGCAGACCGTCATGCAGACCGTCATGCAGACCGTCATGCATACTGTCATGCAGACCGTCATACAGACCGACATACAGACCGTCATACAGACCGTCATATAGACAGTCATGCAGACCGACATACAGACCGACATACAGACCGTCATGCAGACCGTCATGCAGACCGTCATGCATACCGTCATGCTGACCGTCATGCAGACCGTCATGCAGACCGTCATGCAGACCGTCATGCAGACCGTCATGCAGACCGTCATGCAGACCGTCATGCAGACCGTCATGCAGACCGTCATACAGACCGTCATGCAGACCGTCATGCAGACCGTCATGCAGACCGTCATGCAGACCGTCATACAGACCGTCATACAGACCGACATACAGACCGTCATACAGACCGTCATATAGACCGTCATGCAGACCGACATACAGACCGACATGCAGACCGTCATACAGACCGTCATGCAGACCGTCATGCATACCGTCATACAGACCGTCATGCAGACCGTCATGCAGACCGTCATACAAACTGCTTTCCAATTGTACTTTGTTTTTCTGTTTATTTCTTCTTTTTTGTTGTTTTAAATTGACTTAACGGTCGTGAAATACGCTCTGCCACCTAGCCGTGCTTCCACCGAGCAGTGCTTCCACCGAGCAGTGCTTCCACAGAGCATTTTTTTTTCCACCGAGCAGTGTTTCCACCGAGCAGTGCTTCCACCGAGCAGTGCTTCCACTCGAGCAGTTCTGCCACCGATCAATTTTTCATCCACCGAGAAGTGCTTCCACTCGAGCAGTTCTGACGCTGAGAAGTTTTTCTTCCACAGAGCAGTGCTTCCACAGAGCAGGGTGTTTTCAACGTGTACAGTTTTCAGTTTTCATCATGCACGATCTACAATAATAATGGCGTAGCAAGAGAGAGAAGTGGGGGGGGGGCACTTATTTTTAGAGCGGCACTTTCTCTCCCCTTTAATGTATAATGATGTCATCAAAAAGTATGTTACCTTTATTCCATGTTTAAAGTCAACGCGTTGAATGTAATTTACTAGACAAGGGAAATAAGGATTAGTTATAGCCTTGTGCAATTTGAATCAGCGTCAACCTATGGGTGTATCAATGGGAAGTGCGGGCCTGGCTTTTTTGGAAAGTGAGATTCTCAACGACCGGTTTCATATGTGTCACTGGTCGTCTGCTTCCCGTACCAGCCCCACCCCCAGCGGCCAGGCGGACCGGGTTAAGACTCCCTGGCGGGTCGGATCTGACCTCGCGGGCCGTAGTTTGAGGACCTCTGGCCTACATGCCCTGCATGTCAACTTTGTATCGTATTCTTGCTGTAAGCCAAAAGTGGGGCAATGGGTGACAGTGTTCGCTGTGCTAAAAAAAGGGGGGGGGGAGCATTTCTTGAAATCAGGGTTGTCTCGTGGGAACTAAGGCAGTCAGACGGACCGTTAAAATAAACAATAAATGATATTGTCACCGACCTCTTTATTGGTTCAATTTGAAGGTCATACTCGTGTCCGGCTTCTCAGCCGTTTATATGTTTGACATTATTGGGTATGGGGGTCTGTGGTATATGTTTGGCATTATTGGGTATGGGGGTCTGTGGTATGTGTTTGGCATTGTTATCCAGGTATGGGGGTCTGTGGTATATGTTTGGTATTGTTATCCAGGTATGTGGGTCTGTAGTATATGTTTGGCATTGTTATCCAGGTATGTGGGTCTGTAGTATATGTTTGGCATTGTTATCCAGGTATATGGGTCTGTGGTATATGTTTGGCATTGTTATCCAGGTATATGGGTCTGTGGTATATGTTTGGCATTGTTATCCAGGTATATGCGTCAGTGGTATAGCTTCTGTATGATAAACGTTTGGCTGCATTATAAACAAAATTTGACTATTTAGTCGGCCTTTGATACAAAGTATTAGTGTTCCGCTCACATATTCGGATCTGATACTTGATCCTTTGGCTCATATGTCTGACTTTGACCCTATTATATGGGCATTTGGCTCTGAAATTTGATATTCATCTGAAAGATATGACAACTTGGCTCTGACATATGTCCATTTGGCTCTGAAGTGTGGCGAGTTTAGTTTAAAAAATTATCATTAGGTTTTTGGTATCAACCCGATTAGCTGGGATACATTGTTATGGTTGTTTGGCTCTGAAATAGTTTCCTTTCGGAAAGGGCTGACCAGAATATGGCTCTGATGTACAGAAGTTGGCTCTGATGTACAGAAGTTGGCTCTGAAATAGTTTCCTTTCGGAAAGGGCTGACCAGAATATGGCTCTGATGTACAGAAGTTGGCTCTGATGTACAGAAGTTGGCTCTGAAATAGTTTCCTTTCGGAAAGGGCTGACCAGAATCCCTATCTTAGTTACTCTAAGTGTCAGCTGTCTCCTGCTTCACCACTGCACACATCAGCTAGTTCAACAGTCTTCATAATCCCCAGGAATAGAATGGTGCTTTTAACTTAAAATGGAACAATTTGGCTCTTATATAGGGCTGTTTGCCTCTGATATAATATGCTCTTTTTGTGTCTGATGTACAGTAGTGGGCTCTGATGTACAGAAGTTGGCTCTGGCGTACAGAAGTTGGCTCTGACGTACAGAAGTTGGCTCTGACGTACAGAAGTTGGCTCTGACGTACAGAAGTTGGCTCTGACGTACAGAAGTTGGCTCTGATGTACAGAAGTTGGCTCTGACGTACAGAAGTTGGCTCTGATGTACAGAAGTTGGCTCTGATGTACAGAAGTTGGCTCTGATGTACAGAAGTTGGCTCTGACGTACAGAAGTTGCCTCTGATGTACAGAAGTTGGCTCTGATGTACAGAAGTTGGCTCTGATGTACAGAAGTTGGCTCTGATGTACAGAAGTTGCCTCTGATGTACAGAAGTTGGCTCTGATGTACAGAAGTTGGCTCTGATGTACAGAAGTTGGCTCTGATGTACAGAAGTTCACTCTGATGTACAGAAGTTGCCTCTGATAGATGTCCACAAAGGAACTGTACAGCCACGTGTATCAGTTCGATAAGAACCTTGGCCTTTCTGCAACCGATACGTACAATTGCGCTGTGCATAATTCATCAGACGGACCATTGTTGTCTCCGACCAAGGAATGTTTCAAACAAGCGCATGGCATAGAGGGGGGGGGGGGGGAATCACAAACCTAGGACCTTATCTCATACCGAAGCTTCACAAAACTGGGTGTGCATTGAGTCTTACAATTTTTTTATTTGTTTTTTAAATGTAAAGTTCTAACTTATTTTTGAAAGAGAAAACAAATTTTGGATTTGATGTTAACAAATATATAAATTGATATAAAAGTTTTTAAAAAATCTCTTAAATTTTTTGTTTAAGCGAAAATAGATATATTTTTTTTAAAAATAATTAACTTCAACTTCATGTTTGAAAATTTAAAAAAAGTTGACATCAGAAAAAAAAAAGGGGGGGGGGGGGTGCGGGCGTTAATCTACCAAATTTTTGGCTCTCTGGCAAGTCAAGTTACAGCAGAAGGCGGAGCCAGGGAGTTTGGCGAGATCATTTTTTTATTTAAAAAAAAGACAAGAAATCGAAATTATGAAATGTGCTCAATGTGTTTTCTTCTTCTTAAGAACTAGCAAGAACCCGGCATGCGTTGCAATGTCACTCAATTAAAAAAGTGTTTGTGTTATTATTAAGTTTTAAAGTACAGTTTTAAATAGAAAATATATATTGTTTTTTCCGTCTAGTGCGTACACAAATAAATTAGAAGTTTTTTCGACGCGTGAGCAGACAACATACAGCTGTCCACTTGAGAAGGATGGATTTCAAAAATTTAGTCCACACACTTGTAGCGACTGATCCACCCAAATTATATAGCTCAAATATTTATTATTTTTTAAAATAAGGTCCCCGGCCACAAACGCAAACTTGTAAAATGGTTGTACTTATGTCACACACAAACTGAAATGTCGCTTGTATTTGATTGATTTCTATCCAACCATGCAATAGCACTGATTGAAATTATATTTTATAGCTCATATAAGAAAAAAATTATTTAGGGCCCCCGGCCCCAAATGGAATATTTCACGATGGATAAGCTAATTCAAAAACAACTTATCAAAGTTTTATTACATACGGATAAATGGTATAGGAAGGCATACGGAAATTATATTTATCTCATAAAAGAAAGGGGGGGGGGAGAATTTAAGGCCCCGTTCCCAAAACGGAATATTGTAAAAAGTGTGTAAAAATTCAAAAACATTTGCATACGTGTGTACAATTCACAAATGTTCATCTCTTTTGGATTAATGGTAAAGAAGCACATACGGGACATACATACATATTTTTTTTATATGTATAGATATAGTTTACCGAATAAAGATAACTTTTCACAACTATTCAAGGGTTATCTGTCTGTCTGTCTGACTGTCTCTCTGTCTGTCTCTCTAACTGTATCTCTGTCTGTCTCCCTGTACCTCTGTTTGTCTCTATAAATGTCTCTGTCTCTCTGTCTCTTTGTCTGTCTCTCTGTCTGTCTCTCTGTCCGTCTCGCTGTCTGTGCCTCTGTCTCTCGTTATCTCTGTCTGTCTCTCTTTCTTTCTGTCTGTCTCTATGTCTGTCTCTCTGTCTGTCTCTCTACCAGTCTCTTTTTCTGTCTTTCTTTCTCTATGTTTGTCTCTCTTTCTCTCTGTCTGTCTCTTTCTCCCATTCTGTCTCTCTGTATGTCTCTCTGTCCCTTTGCCTGTCTTTCTGTCAGTCTCTCTGTATGTATGTCTTTCTGTCTGTCTTTATGTCTGTCTGTCTGTGTCTCCATGTCTGTCGGTCTGTCTGTCTCCCTGACTCTGTCTGTCTCTTTGTCTCTGTCTGTTGTCTCTCTCTGTCTATGTCTCTCTGTCTCTTTCTCCCTGTCTGTCTCTCTGTATGTCTCTCTGTCTCTTTGCCTGTCTTTCTGTCTGTCTCTATGTCTGTCTCTCTTTCTGTCATTCTGTCTGTCTGTCTGTCTATCTATCTATCCATCTATCTATCGATTACTTACCTATCTATCATCTACCATCTACCTGCCTGCCTACCTGCCCACCTACGTACCTACCTACCTACCAACCTACCTATATACCTATTTATCTACTATCTATCTACCCATATATCTACCTATCTACCTACCTTTCTACCTTCCTACCTACCTACCTATCAATCTATCTACAACCTTATCTACCCACTTACCTACCTACATACCTACCTACCTACCTATCTTTCTACCTACCTATCCATCCATTCATCCACCCATCCGTATATCTATCTATCTATCTATCTATCTATCTATCTATCTATCTATCTATCTATCTATCTATCTATCTATCTATCTATCTATCTATCTATCTATCTATCTATCTTTCTATCTATCATCTATCTATCTATCTATCTATCTATCTATCTATCTATCTATCTATCTATATATCTATCTATCTATCTATCTATCTATCTATCGGTCTATTTGTCTGTCTGTCTGTCTTTCTATCTTTTTGTGTATCTCTCTATCAAATAAAATCTCTAGTTTGAAAATTAACTTGTGCAAAAGGTTTGTGCTTTTATATTCATGGGTACAATTATGTAAATGTATTTACGTTTTGTTAAAGTCATTGATTTTCTTAATTGGTAAACATGTGTTCATATGTAAAATTAGAATATAGCAATATTTTTTACAACTGTAATGTCATTGGATTGAAAGATATTGTCATCCAAGTAAAAATGTATAAACTCAAATTTCCTACCCTCGATATATATGTATCGAAAAAGGTTAATTATTTATCAAATTCATTCTGAGGCTAATCTTGTGATGCATTGGGCAAAATGAATCTATCGTATTAATCCCCCCTCCCCAACAGAGTTTTAAAAAAATAATAAAGCATCCACCGGATTGTATTTGTAACCCCCTCACTTACGTAAAAAGAATTTTTTTGCATTTAATATGTTTTGTTCTTATTTAGACGAGTGATAAGTGCATTAAAAATGATTTTCGGCTACGTAGATTTGCTGCACCAATTTAATTAATCAGCATATTCTTGTTAAAATTATTTTTAGATGTAGAGTTTTTACAAAGCTAAATTTGTATTTAAGTTTAGCAATTTCAAAAGCAATAAATTCTATTTATGAATATTTAAGGGAATATACATTATCAGTTGTGTCACGCTCTTTTATTAAATCAGAGAACTTTTGGCTTTGGCGAAATATGCAATTCGCACTATGACGTCATTTGCGTGATTATTTAGATCTAATTAATTTTAATTTTATTTCGCCTAACTGCGCCACTGCTCTGGGGCGTAGCTAGAGTGTTTGGCGCCCGGGGACAAGATTCATTTTAAAGCGCCCTCTTTTCCTTTTTTTCAACTCTCAAACCCATTATTTTCATCAATAAAATAATACCAAAGCATATTTTGGCGCCCCTGACTAGCTGGCGCCCCGGGTACATATGTATCCCACTGCCCACCTTACGCTACGCCTCTGCCACTGCTTCTAGTGGAAGTACTCAGCAGGGTGCCATTCAAAAAATTAAATTTCAAATTTTACCCCCCCCCCCCCACCCCTAAAATGTATTCATATTGAAAAAGAAAAAAAGCTTACAAACTGTGGATCTATTCTAATGATATTTACAAGTAGCTCAAGACTGGCATAGTTTTACAATATGCTTTTCCGTATAATATTTACTTTAGCACACATTTCACAATGTACTGTAAAAGCTCTCTCATTATGTGCATCCTATGGTGTCCAAAGGTTCTCTCATTATGGGCATCCTATGGTATCCAAAGGGTATCTCATTATGTGCATCCTATGGTATCCAAAGGCTCTCTCATTATGTGCATTCTATGGTATCCAAAAGTTCTCTCATTATGTGCATCCTATCGTATCCAAAGGTTCTCACATCTAATCCTGTGTCATTCAAACGTTCAGAATTTCATAATATGGTGTCAGAAAGAGAACAATTCATTCATAGCTTTGTTACATTACTTCTACAAAAAAAAAGAAATGGACTCGTCTCAATATTATTATGTATCCAGCAGACAGAAACGGCTCTATGATGTAATCAGACGGATTTTTTTGTCTCTTATACTCGCGTTCATTACCAGGCAATCGCGTGACGTCTATACCGACTAGCGTCCGTAATCCGCAGTTGGTGTTGGGAATTTTTTTTTTTCTCCGCGACAATCAAAATTGGGTAGAAACCGCCTGTCACTTACGAATGACCCGGCGGCACAATTTACAGCGCTGTGAAAACCGTGTAATGGCCATTCCACAAAGTTATCGACCTGTCCGCCAACTTAAACTCCACTCCCGATAACCGAATTCTCATCGTAGGCACGCGCTTGTTCTTTGGATTGCAATATGAGAAATAAAATAATCTAGTATGAAGAAGGAAGAAGTGGTTTGTTTTTTTTTCTTCTTCCTCTCCGGAAATAATTTTGGTTTCATTTTATAAGTGGGTGGGGAAAAACCCCCGTGGTCATAAGACGTAATTCGTTCAACCATGAGAGGTCAGTGCGTGTGATAAAACACCAATATCTTCGTAGTTAAGATTTTTTTTAAATTTTTTTTTTTACTCTCGGCTGATTGCTTGACATTTTTTGCTCCAGTTTCCTGACACTGAAGAAACTTGGTAATAAAGAATTAAAGAACCCCTAAATGCAAAGATTTTCGTATAAATATTTTAAATGCATTTAAAAAATTTTTTTTATATAAATTCTTTGTCTCAGGAATTAATTTCCTCGTTCTGACGGAACTATCTATTTTGCAAATTTGTTATGCGCTACTATGTTATCTGTAATGCGCTACTATGTTATCTGTAAACCTTCATAACTTTTTTGATTTTCATCTGAAAATGTTCCGTTTGGTATGGAATTAAAGGGGAATGCCCGCTCTTTACAGACAATACAGACATGGCTTTAAATTTTAATATATAAATATGATCATGATTTAAGAAAAATTAAAGTTTTAAATTAAAAAAAAAAAAAACTCATAAAATGTTCGCACTCAAGTCACGCGCAGAGAAATGTATTATCCAAAGTGTAACAAAAATATTTGTTTTTGATCACAAATGCATCACAAATAATAAAGATAGATCTAACATTTTAAAAGAAGAAAAAATGAAAAACCAGAACACATTATCCATTTTCACACCCACACAAAAAATGCCCGTTAAAAAAAAGACACTATTTTCACTGGAAACAATTTATAGCTACTAGAAAATATTTTCACTATATCCTTGTTTGTATTAACATTTATTATGGTCAATGGAAATTTTATCATAACGTTGTCATATCTTTTCATCTGGGTCTAGCTATGGTAATCCTGAAAACAATCCACATGGATGTGCGGATTTAACTCACATGCAGCACAAACGTATGTCGGTAAAAGTTCGCCCTGTTCTACAATGTTTTATTGTGTTCTACAGTGCTCAACAGTGTTCTTGGGTGTTCTTCAGTGTTCTACAGTGTTCTAACGTGTTATACAGTGTTCTAACGTGTTATACAGTGTTCTAACGTGTTATACAGTGTTCTACGGTGTTCTACAATGTTCTATTGTGTTCTACAGTGCTCAACAGTGTTCTTGGGTGTTCTACAGTGTTCTACAGTGTTCTACAGTGTTCTACAGTGTTCTACAGTGTTCTACGATGTTCTACAGTGTTCTACAGTGTTCTACGATGTTCTACAGTGTTCTACAGTGTTCTACAGTGTTCTACTGTGTTCTACAGTGTTCTACAGTGTTCTACAGTGTTCTACAGTGTTCTACGATGTTCTACAGTGTTCTACGATGTTCTACAGTGTTCTACAGTGTTCTATTTTTTTTTTTAAATGTCTTGAAGATATGTCAATATGTGTATGTGTATGTCGGTCGCTTGGACTCGTGACATAAGAATTTGGAGAATTTCTTCAACACAGACGCGTAGCTAAGGGGGTGACAGGAGGCAGATGTTCCTGGGTGGCAGACTAGTTGAGGGCGCCAAAATGTGCTTTGACATTATTTTATTGATGAAAATAATTGGTCTGAGAGTTGGAAAAAGAAAGGGGGAGGGGTACTTTAAAATGAATCTTGTCTCCCCGGGCGCCAAACACGCTAGCTACGCCTCTGCTTTAACAACCTGGTTTTCATAAAGCACGTGATGGTTGGTGAGGTTCTACGCGCTTCTCATCGCGAGCCATTGAAAAAGCCGTGCCTGAAAACACCGTGTTTATTCGACGACTCTTGAATATTTGACCGTTAGTGTAATAAGTCCTTCATGACTTTACAAGTGACTTTGACTTTGTAGGAGTCAGATATTTTTTTTAATTTTTTTTTCAATTTAATAATAACCTTTTTTTTGTTACTATTTATTTTTATTTAATAATCTTTATAAATAATAAATTAGTTTATATACGTATTTTTTCAATGTCATTCCAAATAACTAATTTTTATCTCTTTCGACTTCCCCCCCCCCCCCCCCCCCCCCAAACCACTTTCTGGATAAATTGAATCTGTGGCACGTAAGTTTGGATTTCATCATATGATGCACTCGTAATATAATATATATATTCTAGCGAGAACCCGGCATGCGTTGCATGCTACTCAATGAAAAAAAAAGTGTTTGTGTTTTAATTAAGATTCAAAGTAATTTTTAAATAGAAAATATGTATTGTTTTTTCCGTCTGCTGTGTGCACAAATAAATTAGACGTTTTTTTTCGACGAGCGAGCAGGCAACATTTTGATGTCCACGTGAGAAGCATGTATTTTCAAAATTTAGTCCACACACTTGTAGCGATTGATCCATCCACGCAGTAGCTCTGTTTTAAATTATATTTAGATAGCTCAAATATTTATTATTTTTAAAATAAGGCCCCCGGCCCCAAACGCAAAATTTTAAAATGGTTGTACTTATGTCACACACAAACTAAAATGTCGTTTGTATTTGATAGATTTCTAGCCACACATGCAATAGCACTGATTGAAATTATATTTGTATAGCTCATATAAGAAAAAAATAATTTGTGGCTCCGGCCCGAAAAGGAATATTTCAAAATGGATAAGCTAATTCAGAAACCTTTGGTGCGCACAACTTACCAAAGTTTTATCGCAATCGGACGAATGGTATAGGAACACATACGAAAATTATATTTAGCTCATAAAGGGGGGGGGGGGGAAGAATTTAGGTCCCCGGTCCCAAAACGGAATATTGTAAAATGTGTGTAATAATTCAGAAAGATTTGCATTTTTTTACAATTCACAAAATTTTCATCACTTTGGATTAATGATATAGAAGCACATACGGGATATACTTATATATGTATAGATATAGTTTACCGAATTAAGATAACTTTTTTGCAATTATTCAAGGATGATCTGTCTGTCTGTCTGTCTCTCTGTCTTCTCTCTGTCTGTCTCTCTATCTGTCTGTCTATCTCTCTGAATCTCTGCCTGTCTCTCTGTCTCTGTCTGTTTGTATGTCTCTCTGTCTGTCTCTCTGTTTCTCTGCCGGTCTATATGTCTCTCTGTCTGTCTGTCTCTCTGTTTGTCTCTCAAGCTGTCTCTCAGTCTGTCTCACTGTCAGTCTCTGTCTCTCTGTCTATCTCTCTGTCTATCTCTCTGTCTCTCTGTCATTATGTCTGTCTCTTTGTCTGTCTCTCTGTCTATCTCTCTGTCTGTCTGTCTGTCAGTCTCTCTGTCTCTCTATCTTTATCTCCGTCTCTCTGTTTGTTTCTCTGACTGTCTCTCTTTCTGTCTCTCCTTCTGTCTCTCTGTCTGTCTAACTGCCTGTCTGTTTGTCTGTCTGTTTATCTATCTATCTACCTATCTATCTATCATCTACCTATCTAGCTATTTACCATCTACATGCCTGCCTGCCTACCTACCTACCTACCTACCTACCTACCTATCTACCTAACTATCTACCTATCCAGCTACTATCTACAGACCTGTTTACCCTCAAAATCTTAAAATCGTACAATATCACAAAATCGTTCAATACATTATCTTAATAGTAAAAAAACACAGTATATATAATGTATACACCTCAAAATCGTACATTTTACGCCAAAATCGTAAGAGTAAACAGGTCTGTATCTATCTACCCATCTTTCTATCTATCTACCTATCTCCCTACCTACCTACCTACATATCTATCTACCTACTTATCTACCTACCAACCTACCTATCTTTCTACCTACCTACCTATCTATCCTTCCATCGATCCGCCTAGCTATCTTTTATCTACATCTCTATCTATCTATCATCTATATGTGTATTTGTCTGTCTGTCTGTCTTTCTGTCTATCTCTCTATCTAATAAAATCTCTATTTTTAAAATTAAATTTTCACTTGTGTAAAGTGATTGGGTTTTGATATTCATGGGTAAGTAAATGTAAATATATTTATGTTTTGTTAAAGTCACTGATTTTCTTAAATGGTTAACATATGTTCATATGTAAAATGAGAATATAGCTTCTTTTTTACCGCTGAAATGTCATTGGATTGAAAGATATTGTCATCCAAGTAAAAATGCGTGAACTCTATTTTCTACCATCGATATAAATGTATCGAAGAAGGTTAATTATTGATCAAATTTATTCTGAGGCTTTTCTTGTGCTGCATTGGGCAAAATGAATGTATAGTGTACTCCCCGCCCACAGAGTTTTAAAAAAATAAATAAATCATACACTGGATTGTAGCCCCCTTACTTACGCAAAAGATATTTTTTGCATTTAATATGCTTTGTTCTTATCTAGATCATTGATAAGTGCATTAAAAATGCTATTTGGCTATTTAGTTTTGCTGCACCAATTTAATTAAACGGCATATTCTTATTAAAATTATTTTTTACATGTAGAGTTTTTACTACTTTATAAATTTCATCAAAGTTTATTTTTGGAATGAATAAAAAGTACAAACTTATTAAATGTTAAAAATACAAAGCTAAATTAGTATTTAAGTTTAGCAATTTAAAAAGCAATCAATGTATTTATTAATTTTATTTATAAGAATGGGAATGTACATTATCAGTTTTGTCACGCTCTTTTATTAAATCAGATAACTTTTAGCTTTGGATAAATAGGCAATTCTCACTATGACGTCATTTGCATGATTATTTAGAACAAATTAATTTTAATTTTATTTCGCCTTATTGACAACGCGCTAAAGAACGCATTAACAACAACTGATGTTTCGGTTTTCTTGTCGATGAATGTGATTACTGTGTATTTCTTTGATCATATTTTTTATATTTAATTGCTTTTTTCATAACTGTCAAACGCATATAAGTATGTCAGCGTGTGAGTTTGTTTGTGTTTATGTTTATGATAATGGGTATTTGTATGTGTGTGTGATTTGATGCATTGTGTTTGGTGTGGGTGATTGGGAATGTTTATGCCTGTCGGATTTTAAGCAGGGGCGAGACAGGTGGGAGAGAGACACGTAGAGTGAGAGAGAGAGAGAGTGTGAGAGAGAGAGAGAGAGAACGTGTGAGATAGACATAGAAAATAATAGAGAGAGACATGAAGAGAAATATATGTTAAAAGTGAGAGAAATGTTGAGAAAGTGGGACATGGAATCGTTTTTTTTTTTTGGTAAACAAAATCCCACTTCAAATGAATATGTTGGTTTTTTTTTACATTGATCCACGTACATATCAATGATCATTTTCGAAATATCGAAGTATGTAGCTCCAAGGTCATGTGTTAGCCAATGGCATTACTTGAGGATACAAGCGAGCCAACGGCACTACAAAATACCACATCATTAGACAATGGCACCACCCAAGGCCACATGCCAGCCGATGGCACCACTCAAGGCCACATGCCAGCCAATGGCACCACTCAAGGCCACATGACAGCCAATGGCACCACCCTAAGCCACTTGCCAGCCAATGGCACCACCCAAGGCCACATGACAGTCAATGGCACCACTCAAGGCCACAATGCAGCCAATGGCACAACCCAAGGCCACATGACAGTCAATGGCACCACCCAAGGCCACATGTCCGCCAATGGCACAATCCAAGGCCACATTACAGCCAATTGTGAAACACTCACCATACCGTTACCATGCCGTACGTGATGTTTTTGAAGTTTGTTATACAAATGCTTGCCTGTTGTCGCCAGTGTCCATTGTTGTGCATTCAGAGCCAATAAACTTGTTGCCTGTTGTAGCATATATAATACCGTGTTGTAGAAGCACATTGTCTGACAGCATGTATGAAACTGTTGTTGTTGTAGAAGTTAGCACATGGTCTGACAGCATGTATGATACCGTGTTGTTGTAGAAGTTAGCACATCGTCTGACAGCATGTATAATACTGTTGTTGTTGTAGAATTTAGCACACCGTCTGACAGCATGTATAATACTGTTGTTGTTGTAGAAGTTAGCACATTGTCTGACAGCATGTATAATACCGTGTTGTTGTAGAAGTTAGCACACCGTCTGACATCATGTATAATAACGTGTTGTAGAAGTTAGCACACCGTCTGACAGCATGTATGCTACCGTGTTGTAGAAGTTAGCACACCGTCTGACAGCATGTATGATACCGTGTTGTAGAAGGTAGCACACCGTCTGACAGCATGTATGAAACTGTTGTTGTTGTAGAAGTTAGCACACCGTCTGACAGCATGTATGATACCGTCTTGTAGAAGTTAGCACATCGTCTGACAGCATGTATAATACTGTTGTTGTTGTAGAAGTTAGCACACCGTCTGACAGCATATATAATACTGTTGTTGTTGTAGAAGTTAGCACATCGTCTGAGAGCATGTATGATACCGTGTTGTAGAAGTTAGCACACCGTCTGACAGCATGTATAATACCGTGTTGTAGAAGTTAGCACATCGTCTGACAGCATATATAATACCGTGTTGTAGAAGTTAGCACACGTTCTGACAGCATGTATGATACCGTGTTTTTGTAGAAACAAGATTCTACTGGCTTTATCGTGAGCTAATGCAGAAATTGTTATTTTCCACGTCATACCTTTGCGAAGCAGAATTTTCAAAAATGTTACATATTAAAACAAAGAAATGGAGAGACAGAGTGAAATTAAGAAGAGGAGATGAGAGTGTCTTTCATCCTCCATCACCTTATTACATTATATCACCATATCACATTATATCACCTTATCACATTATATAACCTTATCACATTATATCACCATATCACATTATATCACCTTATCACATTATGTCACCTTATCACATTATATCACCTATCACATTATATCACCTTATCACATTATATCACCTTATCACATTATGTCACTTTATCACATTATATCACCTTATCACATTATATCACCATATCACATTATATCACCTTATCACATTATATCACCATATCACATTATATCACCTTATCACATTATGTCACTTTATCACATTTTGTCACCTTATCACATTATGTCACTTTATCCCATTTTGTCACCTTATCACATTATGTCACTTTATCACATTATATCACATTATATCACCTTATCACATTTTGTCACCTTATCACATTATGTCACCTTATCACATTATGTCACCTTATCACATTATGTCACCTTATCACATTATGTCACCTTATCACATTATGTCACCTTATCACATTATATCACCTTATCACATTATGTCACTTTATCCCATTTTGTCACCTTATCACATTATGTCACTTTATCACATTATATCACATTATATCACCTTATCACATTTTGTCACCTTATCACATTATGTCACCTTATCACATTATGTCACCTTATCACATTATGTCACCTTATCACATTATGTCACCTTATCACATTATATCACCTTATCACATTATATCACCTTATCACATTATATCACCTTATCACATTATGTCACCTTATCACATTATATCACCTTATCACATTATGTCACCTTATCACATTATATCACCTTATCACATTATGTCACCTTATCACATTATATCACCTTATCACATTATGTCACCTTATCACATTATATCACCTTATCACATTATATCACCTTATCACATTATATCACCTTATCACATTATATCACCTTATCACATTATATCACCTTATCACATTATGTCACCTTATCACATTATATCACCTTATCACATTATATCACCTTATCACATTATGTCACCTTATCACATTTTGTCACCTTATCACATTATGTCACCTTATCACATTATGTCACTTTATCACATTTTGTCACCTTATCACATTATATCACCTTATCACATTATATCACCTTATCACATTATATCACCTTATCACATTTTGTCACCTTATCACATTATATCACCTTATCACATTATGTCACTTTATCACATTTTGTCACCTATCACATTATGTCACTTTATCACATTATATCACCTTATCACATTATGTCACTTTATCACATTTTGTCACCTTATCACATTATGTCACCTTATCACATTATATCACTTCATAACATACTATTTTCTTATCGCATTATATCACCCGATCCTCTTATTTCACCAGATAACTTATACCATATTTTACCTTATGACATTATATCATCTTATTTTATTTTATCGTGATGCTTTCTTGTACCTCCAGGTGGTGGACATGAGATGGGGTGTCAGGGACGAGGCCACGGACGATCACATGACCACAAAATTGTGCATGCAGGAGATTGAGAACTGCCAGAGGGTTTCCATGGGACCAAACTTCATTGTACGTACAGCCCAATCTTTAAGTCCTTCCCCGCCACCCCGGGGCTTGCATCCCAGTATTCACTGTAATTTTACCCAAGTCTTAAATGTATTTGTATCTATCCCTGCCTACACTGTATTTGCGTCTATCCCAGCCTACAGTGTATTTGTATATCTCCTAGCATACAGTGCATTTTTATCTATCCCAGCCTAAATAATATTTGTATCTATCCCAACCTACTATGTATTTGTAGCTATCCCAGCCTACACTACACTTGTATATGTCATGGATTTGTGTATATGCTTTTGCTCCCCGGAGACGCACTTTGGTTTCCCCCAGAACACTGACAGCTTTTATGGAGTCCTCGACTCAGCGTATGTCCGAAAATATCCGTTCTAACCTTCATCGACATATTTTACTATTTTATGACACTTTCATCTAACAAAGCGTTTCACCTAGCTTTAAATTATGGAAGCTGTTCCCAGGTCTAGGCTGATTTTGTTCCCAGTTCTAGGCTGATTTTGTTCCCAGTTCTAGACTGATTTTGTTCCCAGTTCTAGACTGATCTCGTTCCCAGTTCTAGACTGATTTTGTTACCAGTTCTAGACTGATTTTGTTCCCAGTTCTAGACTGATTTTGTTCCCAGTTCTAGACTGATTTTGTTCCCAGTTCTAGGCTGATTTTGTTCCCAGTTCTAGACTGATTTTGTTCCCAGTTCTAGACTGATTTTGTTCCCAGTTCTAGACTGATTTTGTTCCCAGTTCTAGACTGATCTCGTTCCTAGTTCTAGACTGATTCTGTTCCCAGTTCTTGGCTGATCTCGTTCCCAGTAGTCTCTTACAAAAAAAAACAACAAAAAAACATCCTGCTTTAGCGGCTTCAGGCACAAAAATTACAATTTCACCTACCATTACTTCCAGCCCATTCATATGATCGTAACATTTGGTAAGGCCGAACGTATAATCCTAACTTTCTTCTTTTTTAACCGTCTCCCATGGGAACATTTTCCAAACATTGTAACCTCCTTCTATTAGAATTTTTTCAAAAAATTGTAACCTTCTCCCAAACTTCAAACATTATTTCCGAGAATTGTACCCATTTTTCGTCTAAACTTTTCCTTAAATTTGCAACCTTCTCCTAATTGGAACTTTCTCCCACCTTCTAACGTTCTAAATTGCAAGCCACAATCTTGCTCAATCATTTTCTTTTTTTTTTTATCTTTACGGGATGTATTAAAAGTTTTTTTCGCATTTCCTGAACACAATCTGCAGTCTACGCCCTCGAGAGGCCAATAACGGGGGAGTGTGGTTAATCGATGAGTTGGTAATTGTTCGGGGTTTCACCGTCTGTCAACGGTTACAAATCACTTATCCCTTCTGACTGCTGGCCGCGGGACTGCATGTCGGCCCGGTGAGCAGCAGACCTGGATCGCGCGCTTTCAGCAGTCATGGACTTGAGATTAGGTTACCGAAATGGAACATGCCTAATATTGATTTCTGCTGCAAACAATCACCGTGACCCTTTCCGTGTTTCTAGGTTTTCTTAGAAGGAGGCTATATCTTTATGGAGAAAGAACAAATATTACATAACTGAGCTTTCTTTATTTCTTTTTTTTTTAAATCTATATAATATATTCAAATGCTTCAATTAGCTGGAGATATAATTTTGCCAAATCTATATATAGAATACGTCCATCTTATTGTTGAAAGTTTATGATATAATTCATTTAACCCTGCCATAGTCTCAAATCAGCTTACAATTTAAAACTAGGCACTACTTTCTCTTTGGGCAGCAATTTATGGACAATGTTCACCTAGTTAATTTATTTTTAGGACGTTATAGGGCGATTCACTTATAATCAAAGATAGCGGTTTCTGAGTTCAACCGGAGGGTCTTCTGTCCCCCTCCCCAATGCCCACCCCAGTGGCGTAGCGAGCTTAACTCGCGCCAGGGGCACAATACCTTTTTAGCGCCCCCAATACCTTTTTAGCGCCCCCCCCCCATTCGAAAACCATACAATATTATAGCAAAATATACCATTTGGCGCCCCTTTGTGAGTAGCGCCCGGGGCATAATGCCCCCCTTGCCCCCCTTCACTACGCCACTGGCCCACCCTACCCTTCCCAAACTCCAAGGTAGGGATAATACCTGGTTGGAATGGACAAATACCTGGTTGGAATGGACAAATACCTGGTTGGAATGGACAAATACCTGGTTGGAATGGACAAACCTGGTTGGAATGGACAAATACCTGGTTGGAATGGACAAATACCTGGTTGGAATGGACAAATACCTGGTTGGAATGGACAAATACCTGGTTGGAATGGACAAATACCTGGTTGGAATGGACGCGTCGGTCCATAAAAGCTGCTTTTCTTTGGGGAGGGGGGGTAAACCTTAAGTAAACAACAACAAAACATAATAGATAAAACAACAGTAGACACACATTCACAAACACACTCACACAAATCAACACCTTGGTCGAAGGACAGCAGCCAATAGTGCATGTGATTAAAAGAATCATTTAGTGCACGTAGTTCTCTTTTTGTCATTTCCCAGCTGCGGTGTGAATTAGTCATGCCGCAGAAAACCACGTAAACCCTATTAGAGGGCGTCTGTTAACACCTACGAGTCCCCCCGGGGTGTGGAAGGGGGGTCTTTAGAGACGTAAATTATATCCACCCCAGCCCAAGGAAGTCCGGCCCGGTTGCTGTGTAAGCATCAACCCGGCTGGCCAGGCGTCCCTTCTCTGATGCGGCCTCACTCGCATAGTCAATCGAGTGGAAGGGTGGGTGGGGCTGTCTCAGGGGCGGGGAGCCCTCGGCATGCCGCTTCGCGGCCTGACTGGAATAAAGACCACGGGGGGAGTGGTTGAATGCCAGTTGGGGGCGGTGGAGGTGTGTTGGGGAAGACCTTATGAGCCTTGGCTCGATGGTCTGCTGATTTTCTTAAGTATGTTAGTTAGTGCACGTAGCCATGTTTAATCACTGAGTGGTTAGAGCGCCATTAGTTAGTGGTTAGAGAGTTCCTGCCGTGAGGCACGGAAACGCGGTTCGAGTTTGAGCGAGAAATGACTCTAACTAACACACATATTCTGGTGAAGGTCTGAGATTACTCTCTTATGACCCCAGCTATTAAATTGGCAACCAGCTCCATCTGCTGAGCTGTGCCATACAACATTTTCTTCACGTAGGGTTCCCCAACCGCCCTGAATCCCCCGGGAGATCTAGTGAGGGACATTCGGTCAACAGATGCGCCAGAGTCTCCGGGTCCAGACTGCAATGCCGGCATGTGGGATCCCTGTTGCCATCTAGCCGGCAGAAGTATGTGCCTATGGGGCAATGCTCGGTGCGCATTTGCGTCACTAGGCTTTGCTGCTTCCGCTCTAAACCCCACTATGGGTCTTGTCTCCTAGGAGTCTTCAAGTTTGAATAGACGCCTCTAGCGGTCGTATGGTCTGCCCACTACCTGTGGACTCTATGTTTCGGTGAACGACTCGCTCGCGTTTGTAATGTTAATTTCGACAGAGACCTTGTATATCGTCCGCAACACCACCAGCAGTAGGCAAAACTTGCCGATGATATTTTAAAGCCAGTTTAACAAACGTAATGAGTTGACTGCTGATTGCCTATGTAACCCTCTACGTGGTACAACGAATACTTTTTTGTGGGTTGGTTCAAATTATCCCCCCACTCTCCTGGCCACATAAAGCGCATTCGGTGCGCAAAACAGAGGATAAAAAATGTAATAAAATGATAAAGATTTACATCGATTCACATTTTTTTTAGAGAATTTTTGTTGAAATATTGTTTTCTTCCTTTTTATGTGCAATCTTACATAACGTCACATTAAATGATGCTGGATAAACAAGTCATACGTTTTGTATATTTCATGTTTTGTATGTTTCCTGTTTTGTATGTTTCCTGTTTTGTATGTTTCCTGTTTTGTATGTTTCCTGTTTTGTATGTTTCATGTTTTGTATGTTTCCTGTTTTGTATGTTTCCTGTTTTGTATATTTCATGTTTTGTATGTTTTCTGTTTTGTATGTTTCCTGTTTTGTATGTTTCCTGTTTTGTATATTTCATGTTTTGTATGTTTACTGTTTTGTATGTTTCCTGTTTTGTATGTTTCCTGTTTTGTATGTTTCCTGTTTTGTATGTTTTCATGTTTTGTATGTTTCCTGTTTTGTATGTTTCCTGTTTTGTATGTTTCCTGTTTTGTATGTTTCCTGTTTTGTATGTTTCCTGTTTTGTATGTTTCCTGTTTTGTATGTTTCCTGTTTTGTATGTTTCCTGTTTTGTATGTTTCCTGTTTTGTATGTTTCATGTTTTGTATGTTTCATGTTTTTTACCAAAATCTCCCCCAATCGCCCCACCCCTAACTATTGGGCGAACACCCCTGTAAACCTTTTCTGCTTATGTTTTTTCAGGCTTAAGCCCCTGGGTAAGCAAACTAAACTGTATAGAAAAGGGGTAAATCTATATTTTAGATACCTACTATACGTATATATGTAAAAGTCAAGCGATATGAGCGTGATGGACCAATAAGCTAAATAAGCTATAGCTCAGGGCCTCACACTCTGCCTGCTATAGATTTGTAACTTTTTTTCTTTGACCATTTTATGTAATTTAAAACGGTAAAAGAGAGGGGTTGGGGACTCTGGACTTTGTAAATAGGGTGATAATACACTATGTCCGGATTTCACCGGATTCTAAGACTGACGACAAGACCGATCGCTCGGTAGAACTGTAAGTCGGACATAGTAAAAATTGAGAATACATTGCATCCGATCGCATCCGGAACTTTATTGTTTAATCATAACAACGGCCTTCACCCTACTGTCTTTCCGCTAGCGCTAACGAATATAAAAATAAAGATTGTTTCTCTATGATCTAGTTTTTTTGATGCAAAGAAGAGCTCCAATGACGTCATTTGCTTGGTTTATTTTTTTATTTAGCTTCGGACAATTCCGTCGAACATCGCTCTAGGTATATGGTTGCTATGTCCCATTGTGGAGTGCGATCATCCACTAGAGATATTAGTTTATCAATTTCTACCATTTTAATTGATAAAATGCTACAATGTGTATATAATTAAATTACTTAAGATGGATCCAAAGGAATAATACATAAATGAAAGGCTATTCTAGATTTTAAGATTACATTTTTGTACAAACAATCTGTAAAAAATTACATGCCGCCATTTTAATTGTTTTTAAAATTAGCTTCGGACAGTTCTGACGAAAAAAACAAATTCAACCGGGGCGCATTACCGACTTTCACCGATGACGCCTGAGCAAATGTAGCCGTGTTCACTTTGTTATTGCATTTGTTTTTTATACCGATCCAGTCTCGTTCGTCAGTCTTGTTAAAAAAATCAATCTAAACTGTTCCTTTTTTTTTTCGTATCCGGTTTAGCCAAGTGTACAGCGGAAATTTGAACACATTAAACTGTGCCTAAGTCCCTTAATTAAACAAGACAAAATATGAAAATGTTCACATTTTATAGACGAAAAGAATATTTGAACTTGATTATCCCAAAATGTGTATTTTGTGACTTGAGTATTTTTAGCACTAAATGCTTCTGGCCTGTGACTGGGCTAGTTAGCTCAAGCTGATGAGCTGGGCATAGGACAATGGAAAATGCCTTAGGTTATTGACCCCTTGCTCTGAAACACCATCATATTCCCTGCTCTGAAACACCATCATATTTACTGCTCTGAAACACCATCCTATTCACTGCTCTGAAACACCATCATATTCACTGCTCTAAAACACCATCATATCCACTGCTCTGAAACACCATCATATCCACTGCTCTACTCCTGTGACTGACACGCTTTTTAATTTCAAATCGGTTATTTTCCTTGCCCCACTGACCGATCTGTTAAAATAATGGACTTACGCTGTTGTCATCTGACGCTCGTGCCACGATAATTTGGACTCTAATTAAGAGGGGCCGATTTCGGCATGTGGTAGGGGGGGAAGGCGGAGGTAATCTTCTGTCAGACTATTTCCGGTGGCGGCCATTAAAGACATCTTTTCTCTTTTGTCGAGGCGGTTTCCATTGAATCAACCTGCCTTGGTTTTGTTGTATTTTTTGACATCGTCGAACGATTAAATAGTTCAGTCACGACAAGCTGGGAACAAGGACATGTGACAAAGACATTTTTTTAAAATAATATTTTTTGGTTGGTTGGGGGGGGGGGGGGCTAACGGTGTTCATGTGTTCGAACCAAAACACCCCCCCCTCCCTTTTTGTCAAATCCGAATGGACGCGCCCACCTTTCAAATTGTTTGTGTTATTTTTTTTAATCAAATCACCATCCTGACAGTTTTGCACGAGCAAACCTGCCGATAAATTTGGATTTAGACGCCATTTTGTTAATCCTCTATGGCTACTTTTGAGCCGGTATCGATACCACATTTTTTCAATCATATATCCGTCCGTGCACCTTCCTTTCACTTCTCTAGAGATGAAATTATGAGGTGTTCGATTATTCTAAATGAACATTCCTATCTAAACCAATTTCTATAGGACAACATGTTACTGTCGCACCCCCGTCCCGTCTGTGAAAAATGGGCCAGGCGACCAATTTTGTAGAATCGCAATAAACCGGGCATATGTGAAAGAAAATTAGTCAAACACAGTAAGGTTAAACCTGAAAGAAGGAACGCAACAAAACAACGAACGTGTCGGCAGGAAGTCTTCATCAGTGAACAAACAGAAAATAAGAATACAATTTTAAAATATCAACAATTTTTGAAAAAATAATAATAACCTGATTGCAGTCTCTTCTTTAATACCCATATATGAAACAGTGATTCGTGCAAATGAAATAGTGGTTCGTGCAAATGAAATAGTGGTTCGTGCAAATGAAATAGTGGTTCGTGCAAATGAAATAGTGGTTCGTGGAAATGAAACAGTGACTCGTAAAAATGATTGATTGTGTACTGTTGGAGCTTTCCCACTGGTAGTACTCCTTCATTGTCCCACCTTTAAAAAAAACTAGTAACAAATTCGTTACAATGTACATCAGTCGTCTGTACCAAACGAAGACCTTCTCATTTGACGCCTGCTGTACCATATTGGCTTCTTGCTCACGTCCAACCTGCTCAGTCCCACTGGGTTCTTTCATGCACGGCCGGACCGGCCTCGCCTTAATACGCCTCTCTCTCCTTGTCTGATACTGGCCCTTAATGGCGTAAGCAGGCGATCAATAGTCGGGTTGTACCTGCCCATTATTGCATATAGTCCCTTTCCCGCCGTGCCGTCATAATTAGAAATTCTCTGTATATTTCCCCCGACCTTTATTTTACCGACACAAACCGCGACGGAAATGCGGCCATTACTACAGTAGAATACCTCGACACGTCACAGATTCGTGCAGATATGATCGACTTTTTTTTTCTTTACCCCTTTCTTTTATTTTACCATCGATTCATTGGAAATCATAATATTTTCACTAAGCCAAAGCATTTTTATGATATTAATCTGTGTGGTTAGTTGTATTGCATGGCTAATATTTTAAGGAATATTTTTTGTCTTGGGCTTATGTAAACATTTAACAGACTAAAACCCGTAGCACGAGATTGCTAAGAGATAATGACGACTTTCCGGTCTTTTGCCGCCCACTTTGAATTTTAGCATCAAATGTCCTTATAATTGACTTTAAAACCCTTTTATAAATATAACTATAAATTTAAAGTTTTTAAAAAAAAAACCTTAAAGATAGTTTCGTTTGGAAGTCATTTAAAAAAATGCAAATGGTAATTCACTCCAAACAAATGTCTAAGGATAAATTTAATGTCTTTTTTTTTTTTTAAATTTGTAATTTGAATCCTAGAATCAAACATCTGTGTTGTCTTCCTTTTTTTTTTAAAAAATGGACTTGTCCTCCATGTTGAAATTGCTTTATTGAATCTGTTAACTTAACATATAAATTAGTAATGGTGTAAATTTATATGCGTATCTGTGTTATTGTTTTGGTATTTTTTAGTTGTTGTTTTTATCTCAGCATATATTTAGAGGTGCGTTAAAATGAATTTGTTGTTCAGTGAAAAGTTTTGTAGCTCAAGTCATGGGAAGATTTAAATTTATTGAAATCTATGATTCGTAAGATCACGACGGCGACAAAAAAAAGGAAGAGAGTATTTCTTGCTTTTGAAACATTGGAGGTTATATGACAGCACGGACCGCTTCAAGATTAACTCGTAGAGCTGTGTCTAGAGATGATATCATTGTAACAAGTCATCGTCATGATTAGTAAAGGGATAAGTTTGTCGACAGATAAGTTAGTGGGGAGATATGTTAGTGGAGAGATAAGTTAGTAGAGAGATAAGATAGGAGACGGGTGAGTTAGTGGAAGGATAAGTTAGTAGAGGGTTGAGTTAGTAGAGGGAATAGTTAGTAAGAGATACATTAGAGAGATAAGCTGGTAAGAGATAAGTTAGTAGAGAGATAAGTTAGTAAGAGATAAGTTAGTAGTACAAAAAGAAAGATATGAGTTGTTGTTTTTTAACCGTTACCGCCTTCCTCCCCCAGGTTTTCTTGGGACAGAAATATGGTTACCGCCCCATCCCGGCTGAGATCCTGGCATCGGAGTTCGACATGCTGAGGGACTGCACCAAGCAAAACCCAGAGGATCTCAAACTGCTGGACGACTGGTACAAGAAGGATGACAACTACGTACCCGCCGTCTACGTCCTGCAGCCCATCAGCTCGATATTTACCAATTTCAACAACAAGGTAGGTCACCACTGTAGGCCGTAACGACACGTCAGGTCAGTGTCGGTCATCACTGGAGGCCGTAAGGAAACGTCAGATCAGTGTAGGTCATCACTGTAGACCAGGTCTGCACAACATACGACCCGCGGGCCACATGCGGCCCGCCAGCACCCACTTGGCGGCCCGCGAAATGACAAAATATTAGTTTTTATTATTATTTTCATAATAGTTTTCCCCCTGTTCTATTATCTGTCGGCCCGCACAAGTTTTTTCATAAAGTATTACGACCCGCCTTACATTTTGAGTTGTGCAGGCCTGCTGTAGACCGTCAGAACACGTCAGACCAGTGTAGGTCATCACTTTAGACCGTCAGAACACGTCAGACCAGTGTAGGTCATCGTCAGAACACGTCAGACCAGTGTAGGTCATCAATGTAGATCGTCAGGACACGTCAGACCAGTGTAGGTCATCAATGTAGACCGTCAGGACACGTCAGACCAGTGTAGGTCATCAATGTAGACCGTCAGGACATGTCAGACCAGTGTAGGTCATCAATGTAGACCGCCAGAACATGTCAGACCAGTGTAGGTCATCAATGTAGATCGTCAGGACACGTCAGACCAGTGTAGGTCATCAATGTAGACCGTCAGGACACGTCAGACCAGTGTAGGTCATCAATGTAGACCGTCAGGACACGTCAGACCAGTGTAGGTCATCAATGTAGACCGTCAGGACACGTCAGACCAGTGTAGGTCATCAATGTAGACCGCCAGAACACGTCAGACCAGTGTAGGTCATCGTCAGAACACGTCAGACCAGTGTAGGTCATCGTCAGAACACGTCAGACCAGTGTAGGTCATGAATGTAGACCGTCAGGACACGTCAGACCAGTGTAGGTCATCAATTTAGACCGTCAGGACACGTCAGACCAGTGTAGGTCATCGTCAGAACACGTCAGACCAGTGTAGGTCATCAATGTAGACCGTCAGAACACGTCAGACCAGTGTAGGTCATCGTCAGAACACGTCAGACTAGTGTAGGTCATCGTCAGAACACGTCAGACCAGTGTAGGTCATCAATGTAGACCGTCAGGACACGTCAGACCAGTGTAGGTCATCAATGTAGACCGTCAGAACACTTCAGACCAGTGTAGGTCATCAATGTAGACCGTCAGGACACGTCAGACCAGTGTAGGTCATCGCCAGAACACGTCAGATCAGTGTAGGTCATCAATGTAGACCGTCAGGACACGTCAGACCAGTGTAGGTCATCAATGTGGACCGTCAGGACACGTCAGACCAGTGTAGGTCATTGTCAGAACACGTCAGACCAGTGTAGGTCATCAATGTAGACCGTCAGGACACGTCAGACCAGTGTAGGTCATCACTGTGGACCGTCAGGACACGTCAGGATTTCAGAAGCCGTATCTTTTTATCTGGTATGTAACAGCCTTTTGCGCCAAGATGTCATTGAACTTGGGACTACAACAGGCTGGTGTTGCTGTTTTTTTATTCTGGATAAAGTCTATATAGATCCTGTTTATCCCAAATGTGGAGTGGAAAGATAGATCTGGGCAATTGATGATACTTGGATTTATACCCCACCCACCCCCCCTTCCCCCCTCCCTTTTCTGAAAAAAAAAAAAGCTTTTACATTAAAAATTTTAAATTGCATTAAATTTTGTAAAAAAATCAAACAGGTCAAGTAAAACTTTCGGGACTGACACGATTAGCTGAACTAACAGACTTACACACGCGCATTCTTTCAAGCAGTTTAAAATGATTTAAGTAACAGACACTTAATGTTTGTTTTTAATCGGGTCTTGACGTATTTGGAATGTAAATTGATGCTTTGATTCGCTCTGTGACTTTGTTTTTCCTCTTTTTTTTTTTTTTTTTTACCTCGCCGGAACTTTGGCTTAAAACTTTAAGCATACTATAATCATTAGAATAAGTTTTTAAAAATAATTGCATTATTTGCCATGCATGCTGCTACAGCACAGCTCCGCGTCTAGACCTTGATGACCTCAATTCTTGTTCATCGCGGAGTTTAATCCTAGAGCGTTCTCGCTTTTGTTTTTATAACTGTTGAGAACTTGTCCCTGTGTTGGCTGGTTGTTTTCTAACACGTCCTCTCTTGAACTTACTAACCTGCATATTCTGGTGGGGCTTGAGATCACGCCCTTAAAGCCCCGACTAGTGCAGCTCCATCTGTTGGGAAGTGCCGTATTGCCTTGTCTGGACGTAGGACTCACCCGCCGCGCTGGCCTTCCGCCGGCAGCATCCAGTGCGGGGGCAAGGAGTCAACAGATGTGCTGATGTCTTCGGGGCCAAGTGCTATGCCGGCAGGTCGGATCCCTTTCTGTTGTCTAGCCCAGTGTTCGGCAACTCGCGGCTCGCGAACCGCATGCGGCTCTTTAGCGACCTGAGTGCAGCTCGGCCGGTATGCCACACATCGGTTTTAACTCTGAAAAACACGATTCTTGATAGGTTCTTGAAAAGTAATTTGGCTCTCAATTTATTTTTTTTTAAATAGACCTGCCGCTGATTTTTGTCTCTTTGGAATAATGAGTTTGCCAACCACTGGTCTAGCCTGATGAGCTTACTATAAGATTCTAGAAAGAGATAGACTGTAGGCTCGATTCCAGAAAAGTCTCTTACCCAAACTGTACATAAAAAAGGCACTCCAGAAGTTCCAGAAATACAAGAGACCTGGGAAGAGTCGATGACTTAAAAGTTTTTCCCCTGAGTGTTGGGGGGGGGGGGGGAGTGGGGGGTAATAGTTTTTACCTTTCTGTTATTATTTGTATTGACCTGCTGTAAGCTGCTTTGAGTTTTCATCGCTGTACATTTGATTTCGTACTTTTATATCAGAATGTTTAGTTTAAATAATGTGTTGTCTGTAATTTGCACTAGTTGGGGTTAGCGTTCTCTGTTTATTATACTTAATCAGTGGTATCGTCCTTTTGTAATTAATGGTATCGTCCTTATGTAATCAATGGTATCGTGTTTTTTAAATCAACGGTATCGTCCTACTGTTGAGTCCTGTTTGCTGACGATACACTTTAAAACAACATATTGAATTGGTTAAACCTAATAACGATACGTAACACATAACTTCGTAACGTGTAATGTTAGCTTTTTAAAAACAAGCATACGATTGTAGGGCGATCCCCCCTTTTTTTTTTAATGCACAACATTTCGACTCCTTTTGAGCTTCTGATGACATCGGCAATGGTCTTTGACTCTCTTGCAGCGCCACCAACGGCTGATGGAGAATGACCAGGCGGCCTGGTGGGAGACGTTCGGGAACCTGACCAAAATCATCAGGAAGGCTGCCCAGGTGCTTTTCATCACCAAGAAGATTGACAGGGAACAAATGCACAATTTCTTTATGTCAGGTAAAAAAAAAATGAACACGACAGGGGAAAAAACAGCACAATTTCTTTGTCTGGTAAAAATGACTCGGACAGGAACACACTCATCTTTTTGTTTTTATATCAAGTAAAAATTACATTAATATTGAACAATATTTTGTCTGTTTGTTATTTGTCATGTTAAAATAATTTGTTTTCATCGGCTGATGGCACATTGTTGAAAGATTTACTAGAGTGCTCTTCTCTGTCTGCCAATGTCACTGCTGCTCAAAGTCCTCAGAGATGAGCGGCTGCCCAAAAAAATCCCGCATACCAATGGGGACATTAAACCTTGTTCCTATGTGGGGGGGGGGGGGGGGAGGGGGGATTAACTATTGTGCATCAATTAGGAACTGGCCTATTATTTTTTTAACAAGAGTCTGAAAACCAACCCTCGTAGGTTCCATTGATTTATTCATACTGGTACATTAAATCATAACATTAGACTCACTGTCACACCGCACTATCGCCGCGTTGTCGCTGCACTGTCACCACACTATCACCATATTGCCACCACGCTGTCACCACATTGACACCAGACTTTCACCACACTGGCACCGCATAGTCACCACACTGTCACCACACTGTCGCCAAATTGTCACCTCACTGTCGCCAAATTGTCACCACGCAGTCACCACGCTGTCTCCGCCATGTCGCTACTCGTTGGTATCAAAGGCGTACACATGATCACATACACAGGATCACATACACAGGATCACATACACAAGGCTCACATACACAGGATCACATACACAGGATCACATACACAGGATCACATACACAGGATCACATACACAAGGATCACATACACAAGGATCACATACACAGGATCTCATACACAGGATCACATACACAGGATCACATACACAGGATCACATACACAGGATCACATACACAGGATCACATACACAGGATCACATACACAAGGATCACGTACACAAGGATCACATACACAAGGATCACATACACAAGGATCACATACACAGGATCACATACACAGGATCACATACACAAGGATCACATACACAAGGATCACATACACAAGGATCACATACACAAGGCTCACATTAAAAGGTGGAAAGGGGCACACGTGGATAAGTCAACTTCGCACGAACATCAAAGCCACACAGTGGCGTATATACGTGGCGCGTGGTCCATGTTCGCCGCACCGCCACTCACCCACTTCCATCATTACAATTCTTGGCCTCGCCCTGCTGTCGGACCAGAGATCGGACCTGCTACTTTTCATCGATTCTCGATCCATAACCCGGACGATTCAATCCCCCTGGTCTTGAATGCTAATCTATAATTGGTCACAAGTGATTGTTGTCTACAATTATTTCAAGATACGCCGCCACTAAACTTTTTTTTTTTTTTTTTATGTGCTTGTTGTCCCTTGCGATTGTAAATTTAAGTGTCGAGTAAGATGTGTTGTTTTTGAAACCTAAAAAAACCTCCATCCCCCCCTCCCCCACACTTTTTTTGTGTGTTTGTGGTCTTATTGTCCTTTGTGTAAAGCGAGATGTTAGTGCAGGTCGAGCGAACAACGAGAGAACATTCCCAAGTAACGATTTAAATCTGTTTAACTATAAGGCACTTCCTAAATGTTTAAAGGGCGAAAAAAATTAATCAAAGCTCCCCCGCCCCCCCAAACCACCCCACCCCTTTCCGATAATTATCCACCAATCAGGCGCTGTTTGCTGATATTTATTTAATCGCATCCAGTGGTGGATCACGCGCGCTGGTGTCCGACAAAGTCTTGGTTGTAGAGGAAAAAAAATAACGTGATCAGGCCAAATTTCAGGAGGGTCAGATGGTAATGTTCTTTAACAAATTTCTTGATTTTAATTTTGATCGCATTTTTTTTTTCTGCGGACTAAGTCGTCGTGGACCAAGTCGTCGTGGACCTGTACGGATCTGCAGACCAACCTTTGTGAGATGGGTGACACCTTTTTTTTTTTCGAAGAGTTAGCAACTCTGAATAACAGTTTTAAAATGTTGTTGGTTCTTGGAATGTGAATGAGTTGGAAGTAACACATCAGGGGGGGGGGTGCATGGAAGAACAACAGGGAGACCATTGAAGCACCTCACGCCGACTATCGGGATATAACATGGGAACTAGTGAAACTGTTCAACGTTGAGGACCATTGAAATACGACAAATCTATCCGGTAGTTTAGAACCGTTGCCCGAGATTTCGACTTTCGGGGACTATTCCAGCCACACCCCCCACCCCCACGGGCCGCTAACGACATTCGTTATCTGACCATCACAAACACGAGAACACCACATAAATCTTCACAATCAAACAGCCATCATCATTTATCGGGCGGACATATCAGTTACATACAAAGGCGACAGGGGAAGAAGGAAAAATCCACTTCTAATAGCGTTTTAAGTTGATTAATTAATTGGATAACTTCTAACACCACCGTCACTTACTGTGGTCGTTGTGATGTGGAAATATTGACGCGTGAGCCTTTTTTTTTCCTTTATCTGTCTGCAAAAAAAAAAAAAAAAATGAAAGAAAGAAAGAAAAAAAAAGGAAAAAAAAAAAAAAAAAAGCTTGTGACGGTCGCTTAGCAACTAACATTTAATTTGGCGATAGGAAAGTTTGAGGAGCTGTTCTAGACGAGGTCGAGACGAGGGTTTGTGTACAACGAAAGTTTGTGTACAAAGCGACATGGGGGTGCACAAAAGGGACACGAAGTGGGCGGTGTATGCAGTGACATAGCTGAGCAGCGTAATCAGCCTGCCGGGGGTGTACATAGTGACATGAAATGGCAACAGTCACAAGGTCAAGTTCTTTTTATGGACGTTTTTGTCAAGGGCGGAGCTAAACTTAATCCAAAGCGATTAATGTATACATGCGTATAATTTGAATGAGTACTCAATCCAAGCAGGAACTCATGGGAACGGCGTTCCTTAAATCAAAACTATTATTTAGTGGGGAAATTTTAAAAGTTTGGGGGGGGGGGGGGGGACAAAAGATCTTGGGTGAGTTTCCACACTTTTTTCAACAATGACTTGATCCCCGATTTAAACCTGAAAAGCGGTTACCGTCAATTGCTACAGTTCAAGATGGCTGTTAGTTCGTTTTTTTATTTTTTATTTTAAAAGAAAGCCATGACTGAGACTTCGCCTGCCGTGTTATTTCCCCCTCACCCAATGTTGCGCGCTCAACTTTTGTCTTCACAGTGACGGAGAGGGAAGTGGAGCGGGGCATCCTGAAGGCGTCGGGCGTTGAGGAGCACTGCTTGGCCTACATCAGGGAGATCAGCAACATGAACACTACCCTGCTCAGGATCGCCAGCAAGTTCGTCGACTTTGCTGCCAGGAGGTAGACTCATTCGCCTGTCCCAGGAAATAACCTTATATATACATAATTATATTCATATATACGTATATATATATATATACAAACAAACAAAAGTCCAAATATTATTTTTATGTTACCTAATTTAGCCTAGCACAGGAAGCAGATTTGTAATTCCACAAAAATTTGGCAGCTGCTAGGTGGTTAAAATTTGTAGGGTTGCTATGGTTGTAGGGTTGCTAGGCTGTATACGTATACAAATGTAAAAGATGAGAACGTATTAGTATTATGTTAGAAATAGTCTGGGCCAAATAAGTTCTACAAAGCCACAACTATAACCTATTTGATCAAATTGGCTCGCGGGCAGTGGCGTAAAATAAATTGGCTCGCGGGCAGTGGCGTAGCGAGCTTAACTCGCGCCCGGGGCACAATACCTTTTTAGCGCCCCCAATACCTTTTTAGCGCCCCCCCTTTATTCGAAACCATACATTGTATGATACAATATATAGTAAAATATACCATTTGGCGCCCTTTTGTGAGTAGCGCCCGGGGCATGATGCCCCCTTGCTCCCCCCTCACTACGCCACTGCTGGCGGGGTGGAAAGGGGTAAGGGTGGGGGTGGGCTTACGAGTAAATTGAACTATAATTCACATCAGAAGCCAATAATGAGGATTTATTCCAATATTCCTTTTAAAAAAAAGAAAGAAAGACGATTTTAGTCAGGACCGAAACACCAATACTAATTTGCGCACACTCCAACCCTCAGTGTAGACAATGAAGCTCAGAAGCTGCTCAAAGTCCTCAGAGATGAGCGGCTGCCCAAAAAAATCCCGCCTACCAATGTGGCCAGGTTCACGGTTGACTGGAGTGGGAAAGAGGGTATAGACGAGGAGACACACAAGGTAAGAGTCTGGCCTGTCTTAAGCGGTTCACTTACGCAAGGTAAGAGTCTGGCCTGTCTTAAGCGGTTCACTTACGCAAGGTAAGAGTCTGGCCTGTCTTAAGCGGTTCACTTACACAAGGTAAGAGTCTGGCCTGTCTTAAATTGTTCAATTACACAATGCAAGAGTCTGGCCTGTGGCTACATTTTTCACTTACACAAGGTAAGCAATTCGCCCGTTTTACACCGGCCACATGTTCTATCACTTCTCTTACCCAAAGAGAACCTATGGCAACTCTTACACATCGAGCAATGCAATTGGTGTTGTTTTTTGTCATCTTCCAAAAACGTCTTCATGCACTCTTGACGTCCTCACTCCAGGATTACTTTGAAAAGTTCTGCGAACACTTCCACATCCACGTCATACGTCTGGTGGACAACGCCATGGCCAAACACGAGCGGTTGGCCAGTGATCCGATTTACCTGGAACCTTTGCAGCATCTGCACGCCTGCAAACGCTACTGCAAGGCCTTTCAGGTAACTTGTATAAAATTCCTACGCACATTCAATGTAGACATATATCATAAGGAAACACTGATGCCGCAGACAGAATGATTGTAAAATTAAAATGTCAAATATGTATAGATTTTAAAGTGTGTGAACCAATAAAATGTAGAAAAACTGTTAACACCCCCTCGCCATTTTTTTACACCCCCCCCCCCCCCCACCTTTCCTCCAACCCGAAAAAATAGTTAAAAGTAAATGAATAAATAATAAGTTTTAAAAAATAATAATTAATAAATACCTTTTAAAAATCTTGATCTGATGTTTTTTTAATGAAAAAAATTATTACGGGAAAATTGTAACTTTAACTGAAGGTGGTTTATTACTGAAAGCATGCCAATTGGACGGCCGTTATATTTCAGGGCCGCGAGGAGGTGGTGGAGCGTATCCACGAGTACGTGGTTGGGGACAGTAACCTCCCCTTGGTGCTGTTTGGGGAAAGCGGTTGCGGAAAGACGTCCTTGATGGCCAAGGCAGCAAGCCAGGTGGACCATTTGTTTTGTTTTTTGTTTTGTTTAAGTATAGCAATAGCAAGGTATAGTTTTGTTAAGTAAAAATTCTACAAAGCCGTGGTAAAAATTGAAGTCAGTTTATTTATTTCTTAATGTTTATAAATAGCCCTTTAATAATAATCAAATATATATATATATATATATATATATATATTAAGCAAAATATTATATTTAAGTATTATATTTGTTAATTTTATCTATTTTTTTTTTTAAATAATGCCTTGCCCCAGTTGTTTCGTTTGCGACCTTTTATCTAAAGACTTCCTTTAACATTTAGTTCATTTAAGTATATCTTAATTTTAACAGGTCGTCACGTCCTGGTTCTCCAAACCGGTTGTCATGGTCCTCAGATTCTTGGGTACTACGCCAGGTAGCTCCTCCATCATCCCCCTCCTCACATCGTACAGCCAACAGCTGAGCATCATGTTCAACCAGCCCCTGGACGACATACCCAACGACCTGGCGCCACTGCAGCAGTACTTTAAGAAACTCACAAACCTTGCCAGCGCCGAGCAGCCACTGGTTCTGTTCTTCGACTCGCTGGACCAGATCTCGGGGTCGGACGGCGCCCACAACCTGACCTGGATGCCCGTCGTCCTGCCCCCTCACGTGAAGGTCATCATCTCCGTCCTTCCCAACTATTACGGGCTGCTGGATCTTCTTAAGACGATGATAGACAACAGCGATTCGTTCATCGAGGTTCTGCCCCTGGGGGAGAACTTGAGCAGCACCATCATCCAAGCCTGGTTAAAGAACTCTAACAAGTCAGTCACGAAGGACCAGTGGGCGCTGGTCAACGAGGCTATCACAAAGTGCAATCTTCCCCTGTTCGTGAAGCTGACCTTCGATGAGATTTGCAGATGGAGGTCGTACACGAAACCCAGTCTGACCACGTTGGCCTCCACCATACACGACTGTATCATGCTTCTATTTGAGAGAATTGAGCTCCAGCACGGCAAGACTCTCGTGTCCCACGCCTTCGGGTACATATCGGCTTCGAAGAGTGGCATCTCTGAGCCGGAGCTGGAAGACCTGATATCCCTTGATGATAAGGTGTTGAATGACATCTACCAGTACCATCTGCCTCCCGTTAGGAGAATCCCGCCTCTTCTGTGGACGAGGATAAGAAATGATCTGCCCGGGTACCTCAGTGAACGGGAGGCGGATGGGGTCAGTGTGGTCGGATGGTATCACAGGCAGTTCATCGACGCCGCCAAAGAGCGGTATTTCAAGAACATAAACTTCGCCAGCATGATCCACTCAAACACCGCCGAGTATTTCCTGGGGACGTACGGGGGTGGCATACCCAAACCGTTTGAGTACTCTGACCTACAGCGGCAGCGGTTTCACCTCGACGACAGGCAAAGCGCCGCGGACAGAAAGGTCCCCCCTCAGCCTTTGGAGTTTTTGGATGCCAAGGGCAAAGTCATTCGTTACAATCTGAGGAAGCTCAGCGAACTTCCCTATCACCTCATCAGATCTCATCGATACGAGATCTTGTACGAGAAGGTGATCTTCAACTACAACTGGCTGCACGCCAAGTTGTCGTCCATGCCCCTGCAGTCCGTGATTGCGGACTTTGAGGACTTGCTGAACCACGTTTACGACAAAGACGTGAGGATCATCGCTGACGCCATCGGTCTTTCAAGCTCAATTCTCAGCCACTACCCGGACATGCTCGGCCCTCAGATAACGGGTCGCCTGCTACCTTACTACAGGCACAACCCACAGATCCGAACTCTAATTCAGCAATGTGACTCGGACGGTCTGCGTCACTGTGCCCTGGTCCCGTCTTATCACTGCCTTCATACGCCCAGCGGCCCCCTGCAATATTCTCTGGAGGGGCATCAGTTTGCGCCTTTCGGAATCGGTACGCCGACGGATGGTAAACACCTGGTGTCCGTGTCCAACAGGATCATCATGTGGGATCTGTCTTCTGGGGAGATCTCTAGGAACATCACATTGGGACTTGAGGGCATCATGCAAAATCTAAACATCTCCCCCAACGGAAAGATGGCAGTGAGCTACACAAACAATAACCAAATAGTCATTTGTTTTCTGAATACGGGAGAGTTTAAAATCATCACCCCCAAAATCCAGGTGAAGAATGAATCCATCATCGGGACGAATGTCTCAAACACACAAATTTCCGTGTGGACGGATTCGTCGTGGCTTCTCTATTCCATTGACGGCACCTTCATCGGGGACTACAAGTCGGAGCTCAAGATGCCGATCCTCAGCGTGGAGCTTGACCACGATCCTGATGGGGTCCATCAGGTGATCGTGAAAAGTGGAACGGAAGCCGACACGGAAATGGCGCTCGAGGCTCACGACGGTTCCATCGACGCCTTCGAGTTCCACAGCGCCTTCTCCATCAACAAGACCAAAACGACGCTCTACACCTGCATAGAGATAAGCGACAACGACGTGGTGGTTTACAAGCTGGAGGGCCCGGCGTGGAAGTACGACCGAACCATCGGCTCAAACACGGACCCGATCTTCGCGTTCAACTTATCCCCGGATGAAAGCTACCTGATCGCCACCACAGCGCAAGGGTACAAGCTCTACGATCTTCACACGGATCAGATGAGGGAGCTGACCCTGCCGCACGGCACGAGGAATATACCAACAAAAAACCAGCTGAACAGCCTGGTGGTGTTCACCAAGAACAACCAGTTTGTTGTGGCCGGTGTGAGAAAGAACTTGTACGTGTGGGACGTAAAGCAAGGGAATATGGTCAAGGTGCTTGATGCCCACTTTGGTCGTATCTGTGCGCTGACCTCGTCGTCTGTTGGTCGAAATGCGGTCATCTCGTCGTCTATGGATAAAACTATAAAAGTTTGGAACTTCGATAAGATCCTGGAAGAGGTCCATCCGATAGACAGGCTGGAACGTCCGATTGAGACCATTGACCTCGCACAAGAGTCTCAGCTATGCGCCACAACCACGAGAAACACGGTCGCCATTTGGAACCTAGAAACGGGTCGGCTGGTCAAAACTTTTGTAGGCAACGCACGAAGTGCAATAGTATCCCACGCAGTTATCACGGCGAAAGGTCAGTTTGTGGTCAGTGCCGAATCGCCGAAACTCCTCATATGGGACCTCACGAAAGACACACCTCTTTTCGAGGTGTCCATAGGCGACGTCCAACAGGTGATGCTCTGCGAGGAGGACAAAAAAGTTATTGCAGTGTCCAAACTCCCTGGTGGGAAAGCTCAGTGCATCTGTCTGACAGTTCCCGAGGGTCAAGAAGTGTACAAATTCGAGTACACGATACAAAACTACCGTCACCCGGTGATCACGCACGAGGGCATTTATCTGGCTGTGCCGGCGACGGACAAGAGCGGGGACGTCATTGGCGTGTACCACGCCAAAACGGGCGCCCGGATGTACAACCTGCAGCTCAAGTATCAGAACTATCTTGAGTACACGCATGTGATGTCAATGCCGCACGACCCTAACTTGGTCGCCGTTATCGATCCGGAGAAAGGAAACATTCTAGACCTGAAGAAGAAGGCCCTTGTTCGCTCTGTTCCCAGGTGGAATGGACAGACAATGCGTGATGGAAAAGTCGGGATGTACGCCCCTGCACGCGGTGGGCTCGAGTTGATTAACTTGAAAAACAACAAAACGTCGAAGGTTCTCATTCCGAGGGTGGCTGAGGGGGTCTTCCAGGTCACGGCTTTCTTCACGTACAGTGACAAACACGTTGTCTACTACCATTCTAGGCACCGCACACTGAGGGTGTTCAGAATATCAGACGGGAAGATGATCGCCAACTACAAGACGAGTGCTGAGGTCAAGGCCATTGCCGGTAACCAGCAGGGCACGTGCGTAGTCATCGGCTGCCTGGACGGCAGCTTGACCACGCTGGCCATAGCCGACCCCGATGACGAATCGTGTCAGGAAATGCTCGAATCCCTGCCCAGCAGGAACATTAACAGGTCGACCAAAGAAGCCGCCAGCGAGGAGGCCGACGCGGAGGCGCTCAATGACAAAAACCCAGCGGGCACAGCACTACAAGTGGCCAGGTTTGTTGCGAAAGCCCGTGGGATTCAAAAGTCGAAGGCATGCGTCATTACATAAATGTTTTGTACACCTCTGGTTAAGGAATTAGTCATAATGTCACCATGTTATTCCCCTTCATGTCAGCATTTTTTTAAGTTACTTTTTTTCAAAAAGTGTAACCAATATTCGATAGCCTTTTATTTTTGTTTCCCCTAAAAGCTCCCAGTCTTTATTTCTCATAATAGCAGATGGTACAATATTTCACCTGCCTCGTTCTGAAATTTGTTTTACCATTCACTATTTATTTATTTTTAATTGTTACCGATGTTTTTTGTTGACCTTGTTTTATTTTCATTTAAACAACAGAAAACCTTCTACTTGATAAGTCTACTTGGACTCGTGAGACTTCTGGGGGCCCCCCCACATATACTGTCCCATCTCAGGAGAATCGGCGCCCCGAGCTGGTCAGCTGGGAGTGTGTCGTTACACACACGAGAGAACACAAATGTCTTAAAGCAATCTTCAGTGTTGTGGCATGCCCCAATGACATTCCAGAATGTGTAACACTTTTTTTTAGGGTAGATTAGAGCTATTAATGGCTTGAAAGCCGATGTCGCTTTTTTTTTTCGTACCCTTTGCTCAGCTGTAGAGCCTCCTACTTTACTGTTGTAGAAGAGAGTACTACGAGCTCTAACTTCGGCATCTACTAACATTCGTTTATTTCTCCTGAAAAACCCATCAAATTTTGATCATAATGTTTAGTATTGCGTAGATAATTGATAGAAATTCTACGGTAAATTTCTATCCCTATTTTAAATTAGCAAAAAAAAAAATATTTCTTTCTGTGGTTACTAAAAAAAAAAAAAAAATAAACTTATTGAAGAAGATTATTTTTTGTTTTTAAAAATTACAGGATATATTTTACTTGTTAAATGATTCAAAACAATTCCATTGGAGATTTTGATATTGAATCATATTGTATCTTCATTCAGCGTCCATCGCCAACAATACAATAAATATATCTTATTGAAAAACCAAATTATGTTGCGGGATGTATGCATTCTCGATTGTCAGTACCCACTGTCGCTCCCTTTTTCAAAATAGTCAATATTCAGTCATCAGTAGGGGCTGCGATGTCAATATGCTACCCGTGGCATAGCTGCAAATTCACATATTGCTCCCAGTGCAATCAACCAAGTACGATAAGATCTTTTGCTTAAAAATAAAAAAAAAAGCACGAGTACGCATGCGCGTTGCATTTATTTTTTAAAAAACGAGATTGAATGTTTATATAATATGTCACGTGTATAACTTTATTCCCCAGTGCATCGTGCAATCTAGAACATGCGATAAGTGTTGTCTATGTTGTGTACTTGTCATTGTGTAAATAGATGGTGTGATCCAATATGGCGCATGTCAAACTAAACACACAAAAAATGTGATATTTACTTCTACTGACTCGATGTTTAATGTGTGAGCATGCTAGATGTGCATTTTAAAAAAAAAATTAAATTTTTTAGTGATTTTATTAGCGTAATTTATTTGATTCATTACGCAACTTCCTTCCGTCCCTCAAGATGTGTGCAGATTTCAGGCAAAATGAAGTAATTTTTCATTGCAATATTTTTGCCCCCATTGATAAATTGATCATTGTTACAAAGAGATTTTTAAAAAAAATTTTTTAGAATACCGTTATGTACTGTATTAATGTCTTTTTTAGTCTCATTCTTCAGTTAAAGGTCCACAAAATATCCTTTCCTATTACTCCAACTATTTTTTTTAACATTTGCTTCTCATTGCATTATCCGGTTTTTTTTTTTTAATTTATTTCTTTCTTTTCTTTCTTTTTTTTTTTTTTTTTAAAAAACATAATTTTTAAATATTTTGAAAATTTGTAGCGATTTTAAAAAAAAAAACATTTTGTTTCCAGAAAGTATTTTAATAATTTTTATACTTACAAAACGTGTGAGAGAGAATATACGTCAAATAGCCACAAAGCACTATTAATATTATTACTCTCTCTATCTAAACCTTATTGACCCGTGCTATTTTTAAAACGCAACATTTGCAATACAAAGCCATTTTTTTCTCTTCCCCCACCCCCCAAATTGTTTTTTTTTACAACCGGAACACAGATGTACTTAACATAATATGAAATTTTATAGGTTTCTTCCCCACCCCCCACATCCCTACCCCCTCCCCCCCCCCCCCCCCATATTTGTTTAAACCGTAACACGGATAGAACTCAGCACTATATCAAATTTCTTAGGCCCCCTCTGTAACGTATGTCTGTAACTGAGTAACAAATCCTTAACATGTCATCACTGAAAATAACATACATGCTACATTTTTGACCAGTTAATTAAGTTTCCCTTAAATTACGCTTAGTACACGTTTCAATCTGCACATATTGTATTAATCAAACTATTTTATTATTATTATTCCTATACTGTTTTTTCCCCTTCTTTCCGGTAACTTCCAGGGGTTTAATTGTTAATGAAATTTTGTCCGCGCCTAGAACTCTATATGTACCCTTAATGAAAACTGTCAACTACGGCAATCGTATCTGAAGCTCTACTTTTTTTGGTGAGTTTCTTAGTAATATCTAACCATGAATTGTGCTCTGAATTCAAGTGTCATTCGGGAGTATTTTGTTAGCTTAGAACGTTTGGTGTTATTAATCTTGTTCCATTGTTTTCACACTCCCTCTATTTAACGGGCCTACTGGTGACTGTGGCATGATAACAATTACATGCAATGGTATCCTTGCTGTCCTGCTTCCTGATTTTTAACTGTATTTAAAATTGGCTTAAAGAGTTTTAAGGCCATGTTGTCTATAATATCGTATGCACAGTGGCGTAGCTAGGGTTAGTCCCGACAAGGGCAGGATTTTTTGGCCCCCCCCCCCCCCCCAACCCCTTCCCAAAAGAATCAAAAGAAAAACCTGAAGTTTGGCCGAAAATGTCGGCTCTCCATATAAATATAAGGAAAAAAGTGCAGGATGGTGCGGAACACCCCACCCCTACGCACCCCCCCTTCCTACGCCACTGCATACATTAAAATCATTAATTTTAAATTATCTGTAAATCGAAGTGTATTTTTTTTTTACATTTAAAATCCTGTGGTGAGGTAGGGAACGGAGAGGGGGTGGGGGCAGTGAGGTAGAGGATGTTGAGTTAGAGAAGTGAGATATGGATAGTGAGTTGGAGGATAATGAGATCTGGGATTGTGAGTTAGAGGATAGTGAGATATGGGATGATAAGATATGGGATGTGACGTGAGTTAGAGAATATTGAGATATGGGATAGTGAGTTAGAGGATAGTGAGATATAGGATTTTGAGGTAGGGGATTGTAATATTGTCAAGGGAAAGCACCATACTACATTCCTAATTATTTGTATTGCTATTGCTATTATTTGGGTTCTTTGGTGGGTCTGAATCCATGCTCCCCACACATGATTTTACCTTTTCACGTATAATATATGCAAATATCTTTCCATATAACTGATTTATACTGTGACAAACATGCTTACATCATCTATATAAATTCCACCCCTACATTTCTGGTGAAATATCCCTTGGATGTTACCACCTTTTTAGTTCTGGTGAAATATGCCTTGGAATTTTAAAATTTAAAAACAAATAGATTCAGATTCCAAAGTACAATCCCAAGTTATCATTGTTGGTGAACGTCACTCCTAGTCAGACGATAACTTACACATGTTGTAAGATTAAGATGTTTAAATGGGCGTCAAGTAGTTATTAACTTTATTTAAGATTCTAATCCTATGATTAGCAAAGAGAAGACAACACGACCATTGTTGGTGCTTGCGAGATTTGTTACCTGTATATTTAAATACCCCCCATGTTATCCTCTCTTGATACAAAGCCATCACTAATACATCTGTGATCCACTGACACCGTACGGCTGATTTCGTAGGTTTTCTTGCGTGCAGTTCCACAGATAGTCCTATTTTCTTATCTATTAATTAGGGGAGGGAACTAGTCCTATTTTCTTATCTATTAATTAGGGGAGGGAACTAGTCCTATTTTCTTATCTATTAAGTAGGGGAGGGAACTAGTCCTATTTTCTTATCTATTAATTAGGGGAGGGAACTCTGCAATGTGCACGTCTGTATTTATTAAAGTAATGGTCGTATCATACTACTTCACGTTGCAAGTAAAGCTCGTATACTTTCTGAGAGATCGTTGTTTTGGAAAATGCTAAGAATTTTTTTTCCTTTTTTAAACCAATAAAAAAAAAATTATCTTTCGTCACAAACCACAAGCGAGCAAAAGGTGAGGAGGTAAGTCGTGGATTTTAAAAGGTATTGGCAGTGCTTTCACTTTTACCACCGTTGGGATATTCCAAATGAACAATTGCTTTGACTTTAACTCCCTTTGGTTCACAATAGTCACAGCTCATTTTTTTTAATCCATCTTCATTACAATTACTGATTGTTCATCTCTCTCTTCCTGGTGGGTTAACTTAATGTTAAATAATTTGCTGATGACCAGGATTTGAAAGATTCTTAAAGGGAAATTAAATAACATTTAATGTGCAAACCAAACAACTGAGCATTGCTCAAAAGAAATAATGGATTTTTACTGTGTATCTTCTGTCACCAAAATGAAAAGTAAAATTTTATTTTAAAAATGCCATCACCGTGAAATGGGGTGACTTTGCCTATTAAATACTTATGATATTCTAGAGTTCTAGAAACCCCATTTTAAGAATCCTTCAATAAATGTACAGGTTATCCAACAGCCAGTAAAATAAATGTAAACAATTGGCAATTTTTGACTAAGCTTGAGAAAACTACACTGTAAAAAATCATTTGCATGACAAGTTACACAAAATATCTCACTATTGCAGCTTTGAATTTAAGGTAGCCTACTCTAGCAGCATCATGGTACCCATAAGAGAAAGTGAATCTCTAGCAAAACAAATGCATCAGTAGGCAAGACCCCGCATAAAAATGTACAGGGTGCAGCACTATTTTCCTCCATTATTTCTTGCTAGTTACTAGTAAATGTTTACTAGCTATGATTTGTACAACAAATTAAATACATTACTTGTTAATTATCATTAAGGCCTACAGCACTAATATAAACAAACTATATAAGAATTTATAATTATTGAATTCATTTTTAACATAAAATATATCTTTTCACAAGTTGGAAAGTTTTGATGTGAATGTATGCAGTAGTTTTTGTTCCTTTTCAGTTTTCAGCGTATGACTATTATTTTACTGCAAAAATTTGGGAAATTAAAAAAACCTCAGAATTGATTAATTATTTGGTGGACAAGTCATCCACAATCAAATCATAACATTGTTTTAAGAATGCATGATTTAAAGGGACAAAACTATGTTTTTCGTTCAAATGAAATGGTGCATGAACAGAAGTGCATTGTTGTACCATAAAGTTATTTTTTAAACTTTAATTATTATTTTATTATATATTATGTAAGTCTATGCTTAAATCTAGTCAGAATACTTGTCAATGCACTTCTAATGTAGAAAGTGACATTAGTTGGACTAATGTGTAATGGCATTACACTGGTATTGATATGGTATATTGTAAGATAATCTTAGCCCTAGTATCTGTAGTTTGGTGTTAGTTTTTTTATTAACATGTTCTAAAGAAATTTGTTTCATGCCATTCCTCTAGGTTACTTAGCATAGACTTCTCATCCACTGCTAAATTATTTAATTTTAATTATATTAATATTATAAAGACCAATAAATAACTGAGTTTCTAAAAGTGTCAAAGCCTCTGTTATGGTCATTTTTCTGGTTATAACATTTCAACACACAATCACAACCCAGTGTCAATTACGTGTCCATCACCCAACAACACAGCGGATAACATTTCAAAAAATATACTTTTAATCATTTAACATATCAAAACTGGTGATATTCATTCATGTTTACAATGATTTGCACAAATAACAACACATACAACAGGTTATGGGAGGGAAGATTTCTTTGGGTGTTCACATACAACAGTAAGAGGCTTCTACCCGTGTAAACAGATAATGCTCTCATTTTCTACTTTTATTTTATCATTTTAAAAAATGGCTCAACTTATCTAAAGGAGCTAATCCTTTTATACCTGTTTATATATTTTGTTTTTACAATTATCACCTACAATTCATTGAACATACATGTACATAAAAAAAAATTCTCAAACATAAAGAAAGAAAAAAGTATAAAATTTCCAAAATCTGACCTTTCCAAGTTTTAAAAAAGGAAGCATTTGCATTTGAAAGGAACAAACTAAAATTACAGACCACCACTTTCCAGTCAACTTCCATTGTACAGATCCAGTACAAAATATATATTTTTTGTAGCTTATTAAGTCATTTTGGAAAAACTATTTTAAAAACAAAATTTCTACAAGTTATATATTTAATGCTTTTCCAACAAACACTATTCCACGGTCACTGATTAAAGAAATAATCCAAACATTATTCCACACATCATAGAGTTTGTTCAAAGAGTGTCACAATGTAAACTAACTATAGTGCAAATGTCATGGACTCAACAGTTTAGTTATCAACTTCCATAGAAAGAACAAAATTTGAAGCAACTTAAAAAAAAAAAAATTCTACTTTATTGAGGAGTTTTATTTGAAAGATTTTAAATAGTACTTATGGTTCTCCACACAAAACTGAATACCGTACAGGCAAACTGATGGACTAATGTTAAGAAGTGTAAGAGAGAGAATAAATTGAACTTGCTGGACACTATATTTTTGGCAACAAATCACATTTTTAATACATCAGAGGCCTGTGTAAAAATTTAACAAATAAAGATTTCATTATTTTTTAATGAGAAACTTTTTTGCTCACTACTTACATGTTTGTTCATCATTGAATCTAAAATATGTTTTTAAAAATTCCTTCAAATTTTGAATAATATAGTCATAGAAAGTGTACATCCAAAGTCAGGTGCTTGAATGATAATTTTTAAAGATTACAACTATTGCCAATGTAAACCTGAGAAATCTTTACTGCCAAAGTTTGTGCTCCATCCCCCAAACTTTGGGCATGTTTATCACTGATTTAACTATACCAGGATTATGACTATTTCAAACAACCAGAACATTGGCACAACACCATGGCAGTTGCATGGTAAAATTTATGGAAAAGATATTGGTGCTATTATGCAGAATCATCCTATCCGACCGTACTTCAATCCATAGAATTCAATGCTTTCCAAACATGCAAATCTCAGTTCAAATTTAGAACTCATCAGACAAAACTTAGAATGTGTAAACTAGACAAGTATACTAGCTACTAGATAAAATGTTTTAAAAATCATAAAACAGTAAACCATGTAGAAGAATGCCATCAATATTGGTATGCACACTAATGTTTGAGAACTTCCTATAGGAATTGCAGACCAACTCGTTATTGCTTGCCTTTGAAATTAGAAATTATTTGAAAAATAGTTACTATTCAGCACTGTTACAAACTAATATATAAGTAACAGTAGGTTTAACATAGTTATACATCTGTAGGGGAAATACAGCATAAGATGTAAGACATTAACTACTACATGTATTAGCAATTATCAAATTTAAGCCATTGGCCAGGTGAAAAATAAAAAAAGCTAAACAAGGTGTGTTTCTTAAATATAATTTTAACCTGATATTTCCCTATCCATTTACTTACATTTATATTAGTTTTCCTTATAAATTATAAATATTAAATACCTAAAAAATTGGTAATAATTGTATTTCGCCTTAGAGATTAAGGATTATTCAATTAGTCTATACCTCGTCTCACATATATCACTTTGTGATGCTCTAAATTATATTACATTCAGTACAATTCCTTTAGAGCTTTATTTCAATAACACCATTATTCTGTCTAAGGCATCACTAGATTCGTAAATAGAACGGTAATAGAGTTGGAATTTGTACAACAGAAAGTGTTGGAATTCATTAATCCTTAGCAACTTAATTTATTCAATCTCTGTTGGTATCAGTAAAATAAAAAGGTTTATAGGAGAAATTTTTATTGCTGCTAGTTAAATATTTAATTTAAGATGCAATGACTGAATCTGTAAATTTTCAAGAATTAAGATTGCCTATGAGCTCAACATAATTTTTCTGCGTATACCATTTTAAAGTCACAGACTATCACTCAGAATATTCATTTAAATAAAGCAGCTAAATGGCAAATACAAGTTAAAACCAAAGAATATAGTTGTGTTTACATTTAATGTAGTTTGCAATCCATTGAAACAATACAAACCATCTATTTGGGTTTTAATAACATCAACAGGGTCCTTTCAACACATTTACACAAATTTCTCTTGCCACTTTGAAGGGGTCGGGGAAAGACAATATAAAATGACTTGGCGTGAACAGATAAAGAACTGCCTATGACATAAAAACCCTAACAGGAAAAAAAATCGTACCCTTACAGCTAAACATATGTGTGGTCAGGTACTGTCACCGCTTGTTAACCAGATTAAGATTTGTTGATTCATTCAGCCTTCCACATATTCGAACTATTAAATGGATCATATTTGAAATTATTATCTACAAGCCACCAACCTTTAAATGAGATTAGAACATTCTGATTAGAGTTAGAGGATGCAAATAAACAAGACACAAGCCCTTATAGTAAGTTATAGATCAAGGAGTATTAGTTTGGATGTTGACAAATGAGTTAGAAATATTCCTAAAAGTGGTTAAGTAGCAACAAAAATCTAGTCTTTGGTCCATATAACGGTGTGATGGCTATCACAATCAGCTTTGTTCATTATCTTAAAATATTCTAACAATACTGAGAAGTTACTGTGCCAAGTTTTACTTATTAAGACTAGTAGACACTTTCACACACATCAATATCAGGCAGGAATGCAATCAATGTCTTCTTTTTACTTGGTATTTAATTTTAATATAAAATCCATTAGCGTATTTGCAGCTAACAGCATGAATTTTGAGGTACGCATGATATATGCAAACCTGGATATCAGGCCTAACAAAAATCACTTCCTTGAAACAAGACCGTTTCCCTGATTCCTCACACATGAAAAGGCTGTGGTGGTTGCCGCAACTTGGAGCAGCAACGAGGGTTGGATCCAGAATTGAGCAGCGATCCAGCACATGGAAAGACGGTGATGACAACATGGCCCCTTTGCCCCACTCCAGGCGAATATGTGGGGGGAGGGAGGACTTAAGCGTTTCAGCAACTGGACAACCAGCAGACTATAATATCTAATTGTTACCTAGGTTAATCCTTACTTGAAAACACATACAAATTGTTAGTGGCAGCTATTGCAACAATGTTCTCCAATGGATGCCATGCTGTGTGAAGGATTTTCTTATTGAAGTCTAAAGAATCTACACTAATTTCATCTTTCTTTCTTTTTCCACCGCTGGAAACTTTCCTTGGTTTGAGCACAGTTCTTGATTTTGTGATTTCTCTACAAGCTTCTAAAGTACAATCCCTTTTATTATCCCTCTCAAACATCCTAAAGAAATTGTTGTAAGAACCTGTCATGATGTGTCTGAAAGTAAGTAAAGGGCAAACATATATATATTGAATGCAGTTGCAAATGGGAACAACTTCAAAAGCTGGACATATTTATTCATCTTCCTCAATATTCCTTTACACTCCTAATTCTGACAAAGGAGAAAAGAGGCCGCAGCAATTCTCATCATGGAAAAAATTGTGTGAGGCTAATGATTAAAATTATAAAAGAATGATAAAAATAAGTAATAAAAATATTTTTATACCCAGTACCTGCAAAAACTCTTATGTGATACTATACTAACTTGGGGAAAAAACACTACATGGGATTTAAAAATAAATTATCTACATAAAAATAAGAATTCAAATACTAATTTTTGCTACTGATGCATACAAGATTTCGTAATTGAATAAACGCATAAGGAAGCCCATATAATTTTACTATGATTAAATTCTCTAAAATATAAAATAAAGCATTACATACTTGTCATCGCCACTCCAAGAACACTCAAACTTGTCAAAGATACAATCATTTTCATACAGCGAACATAATTTATTTCTGAGGTATTCATGAACTTGATAAGTTTCTACAGGCTTAGTCTCCATGTTCAAATCCCATACTTTGACAGATAAGTAGTCTCTGGTTATCATGTATCTGCCACTATGACTAAATTTTACATCTGATATACTGGAAATAATCTCTGAGAAGAAACTACGATTGGTTGGGTCCTCTGGCTCTTCAAACACTGAAATAAATTAATATATCAAAAATAAACAAAATATTATAATAATAAAAATGGGGATGTTACTATGAATTATTTTGTCTTCATAATGTATTCACCAAGTTAAATATTCAACCATTCCACACAGCTAGAGTAAAATGATATTTATAAAATCATAGGTGGCAGATGATGGCTAAAGGTCTTCTTAGGCAGAGTTAGTTACTTAACCCCAGAAAAGCTACTACTTGAGTTCCTAGAATTAGAGCCCCACAGAATTTCGGTTTCTGTGCCGGAAGTTCCTACATGATCATTTTTGGTGTTGTTTTGGTTTCGGACGAAACAGAAAAATAAACTTTCAGTTCATTTTCTGTTAAGGTCAATAGTGATTTAGGCTTTCGGTCATCTACCAAAAGTCAGATATTAATTGTATGTCGACAGGCAATCTGATAGTCATTATTGCTCAACTTCTTAATGTCATCCTATGATACATGACTAATCCTCTGTGAACACTGCATGTTGATCTATTTGTCCAATATTCCTCAAAATAAAAATAAATTTAGGCAACGGTAAATAGTTTTATGGAAATAAAACAAAACTAAGGGAATGGTAATATTTCTATTAATATTTTTTTTAACATTTTTTTGTCTACACCGCCCACCAGTCTGGAATGTGAGCAGTTATTTAGTGCAACAGGACAGCTGTATGCCAACCGACAGCAACATACTGGGTAATAATATGAAGAAATTTATTTGAACTACAACAATTGTTTGACTTGAATTACTAATTATCGCTTACGAACAGCCATTTAAAGACTTTTTACTGCAAGTGTTGGTTCGTAATGTTTATTTTCTGGATTACTTGTTAATTATTGAAGAATTGTTCATAATGTTGAATTTTTTAAAATATGTTTAGACACACAAAATTTATATAAATTAGCTGCATGTTTTAGAGTCCAGATATTCTGATTGAATGACAATTAGTAAAAAGTAAGCCTAAAGAATACTAAAGAGTACTATTTTCACCATGTATTAGGGTTGCATACTCATTAAAATGATATACAGTCAATAACTTTATGAAAATCTTACAAATTTTTAGTGTTGATTTTAAAATCTTAGTACCATGCAAAAACTTGGTCACAGTCTATACGTTTTTAAAACCAAAAGCATCTAGCTATTGCAACACAATTTTTTTTTTAAGCAGACTATCAAAATTTAAAACTTTCACAGCCTTATCAGTTATGAAATTACACAATATAAATGCCAATAAAATATCTTTAGAATTGAAGTTCTACGACAAATTATCAGATTTAGAATTTAAAAAAACACCAATATTCAAATTCTAGCGTTTAGCATTTCTGATACCTTATACATTTTGAATGCAATAAGCAGACTTAAATTTTTTTAAATTTTCAACCGGACCGCCAAAAATAGTGCTAGTTTACATCCACAGACATGGTAAGTTCAAATGAATACTAAAAAGCTTACATTTGGCATGCTTGTCACAAAGAGCTTGTTCACGCATGTCACATAGTCTGATGCTACCCTTACTGCTACTGTAGACAAACATGTTGCACTCTTTAGGATGGAATTCAGCAGCAGTTATAACTTCTGTAAGCTCTTCCATGTTAGCTGGTTTTATATCAACAATGTCTTTTTAATTATTAAGGACTAGTAACAATATAAAGTCAACAGAAAAAAATAATTGTGACGAGCATTTTATACAGATGTTAAAAATAATTTTTAAAAAGGATACTGAAACTTTGGTCTGTGATCTCCAAATTCCACAAATTTATTCGAAGATCATCAGCTGACAGATATGTTTCCAAGTCACTATTTACAGATATGGAATTTATATGATAAGTGTGAGCATTGGCAAAAACTCGTTTAGGGCTTGCCTCTACCATCAGTTCCATTGGCTGAAAAATGGGTACTCTTAGAGATGTAATAGCTGACTTATTACGAAACTGGCCCATTTCATCTTTCAAATTATAACCCTCTGGTCGTTTGTTTCGTTCTGCTACTTTCCAGAGCTTAATTGTTTTATCTGAATAAAAAATATAAATAATAGTATAATAAATTTCTTTAAGAATTATAATTAAAGCAATATTGATATTAACTTAAAACTTTAATGAACATTAAAAACATTGAAACCTGCTAAGAATTTTATTTATACATTTTTACAAATAATTCAGCGAAATATTATCTCTTACCATTTGTTGACAAAAGAAAATGATTTCTATTTGTTTGCTGCAGCCATCGAATTTTGTTTATTTTCTCTTCAATTTCCAAACTTTTAAGGTAATCAAACTCTGGTTCATGAGATTGAAATGTACTGTACACGTTGTACTCTCCACGACTGGGAACAGCATTTTTGCTCTAAAATTAAAAAGGTGGTCAAAGATGAGCTTGTTGAAAATTATGTGTAAAAGGCAAACTTGTTTAAGCAAAACAAGTATATTTTTTAACTGGAAAACCATCTTGATGGTTTTAAAAACTAAAAAAAAACAAAAAAAACTAACAACCCAGTAGTCTGGTGCTCCAATATGAATATGGACTATCAAAAATGAAAATCTGCATATTGGGAAATTTAGGTGAAGATATTTTGAATTGAATTAAGTCTAATTAATTTAACTAATCTTTTATTGCCAGCATGACTTATGTCTTTTATAAAAATTTATTGACTTTTGAGAGAACTTTACCAGAAGCTTTAGTACTGCACAATATAAATAGTGCTTTTGTAAGAAAACAACCTTAAAATGCCACGTCCGAAGTATGATGTGATTGTGCAAGGAAAGAAATACCATTTAAAAACAAAAAATCCCAAAATTCTTACTTTTCAAATGCACTTTCAGGCTTCAGGGGTGAGGGATATCCGGCTAATGAATTAACGGGCTTTAGAGCGAGTATAGTACATACGTTGGGCACCTGCTATGTAAACTTCAGTTGTCTACTAGTGATGGGACTATACCAAAATTTTAAAACGATTTCGATTCTACCCAATTATCCTGATTCCCGATACGATTCCTGGCCATTATTACATATACGTATTACTGTGCCAAGGTATTAACATATTTAATTAATATAAAAGTTGAGAATTGATTAGAAAAGTTTATTAACTTGCTATGGAAGCTTTACAATATGCTAGATAACAATGTATTGGAAAGGTTTTATATAAACACATCTATCAATAATTCCATTTTAATAATACAAAGATGTAGTATTAAGTTCAAAATAATATAAATAATTCCACTTTAATGAGAAAAACTTCATTCAGTTCAATCAGTTGATAGTAAGCATATGCATTTAATCATAGTTCAATTAGAAAAACTTCATTCAGTTCAATCAGTTGATAGTAAGAATATGCATTTAATCATAGTCAAATTGAAGCACTCGCAAATTATAGTGCAAAAACATAAGCATCTCTCCAGTTGTTGGTTCTAAACGGTTTCTCTTTGGCAAGTATATATTGCCACCTACACTAAAAAATTCTCTCGCTCTCTACTGAAGAAGGCGGAGCACAGAAATACTTTGTTGAGAGGAGAGCCAAACTTGGAAATTCTTTTTGTTCGGTTTCCACCAGCTAAGAGGATTCTCATTGTTTGCAATCAGTTTAAATGTTAGATACCTTGATATTTCTGTTCTAATTTTAATACTTGCTGCTGAAAATTGACTCTTTGTTATTGTGGTTGTAGCATTTGTATTGCTTGTTTCTTGTTGATCGGCTTTCTTTTTCATATCAGCAAAGCACTTTTCAAGAATAGCTTTGGTATCAGCATCGGGTCTGAATTATTCAGCTCTGTTACTGATGCTTTGGAAAAATCCTGATATTTCAATTATTCCGATACGATTCCAATTAATCGTCCCATCACTATTGTTAATATAGTTCAGTTACAGTCATCTAGGACAGTGGCTACAACTTTAATAAATGAACAAGCCAATTAGCACATGACATGCCGCCTAAATTTTCCTAAGGTGCTGCCAAAACTCTAAGCTATGCTTATTAATAATTTTTAAATTATGGAATTTTGCAATTTTAATCCAAATATAATATTTATTTCGGAATGGTCAGTTTTATTGTTTACTTCAACATCCCTCCCTTTGAACACATAAGATTGCTTACAGCTTTATCTCGCTGGAAAATGACAACTCTTCCTCCTTTGTCCCCAGTTGCCAAGAGGTCCCCATCACTATTGAATTCAACACAGGAGATAATGTCAGCTGTTGAATACAGATAAAAAGTACACTAAAAATAATGAATTGTAACATATATTTAAATAATATTTTATTTAAATGGTTAAGAATTATTACAAGCCCAGATTACATACCTTTATTTCCTGGATAGTCTACCTATAATCCCAACTGTAAATCACCCTCTACTTTAAAATAGTAATGGCATAATCATAAGGTCTACTATGTTAACTACATAAACCTTTCTAAACTAAGTTAATTAGAAGTTATTACTTTTGTAGTTTATTGAAGTGGCAGCCCAAAAGTTTGGAATTCATAATAACAATCGTAACTCTCAATTTCAGAATACAAATACCTTTGCCATATTCATATACCATCAAATACAAATACTAAATTAAAATTTAAATAGGCCTAAATAGATCAGGTGTAGCAAGCAGAGTAGGCAGAGTCTAAAAGTTACTTCAATTAAGTTTAAGTAGCTTAATTTTACCATTTTTATTTTAAATATGGATTGAATAAGTCAATACTTAAATAATGATAGGGGCACATTGATTTAACCATTAAGTTTAAATAATGTTTGAGCCCAATTTCTAATGTCCAAACATAAATATGAATAAACTTAATAAATAAAGTCAAAGGCCCAAGGCAGGAGTATGTTTTGTTGAACACACCAGAGCTTGCATGTTTTAATTTAATACTAGTATCTAGGCGTATATTAGGAGTGATAATATATTATTTATATAATTTTATTTCCTTGTCAAGAACTTTGGGCTCCATCAATTCAAGCAAAAAAGTAAGAGTAGGAAGTCATGATAAGTAGTGTCAATTTGAAAAGTTTGTTTTTTGGAGATAATTTATCCCTAAAAACTAAGGAAGTTGATTTTATTAACTATTTTACCTTCAGCAACTTCTTCTTCAATTGAACCTTTAACTTGAGAAAAGCACCAGGTTATCTCACCGCCATTACCTGTTGTTAGGAACAAGGAAAATGATATGCATGATTTGAAAAATGGGCGTTAAATTACAATGATAATCATAACAATGTCAATGTCATCAATAGGTAGCCAATTAATTCAAGCCATCCTAGCCACTCACCCGCCATTTCAACTTTCAAAAGCTAAACATGCGTCAGCAAAAATGGTAAATAAAATCGCTCTTGAAAATTTTGAAATCCTAAGGCAACTGTAATTGCAGATGTTACAAGATTTAACTAAATATTCATTTTTCTTCTACAACACAAAACATGGCGATCTTCTCCGTAAAAATTAGTGACGTCACACACACACAACGAGAGGCATTGTGGGGGTTATGGTTTTCCGCCAGACACTCGACATCAAGAAATCGATTTATCACCCGATAGCAACAATCTTAGCGACATGCAAGAAATTGAGGGACAAAATCTAATTTAATGTATTCTTAAGATTCCTATTATAATAATATCTAGTCTTTAATCGTTTTGAGTGCCAAGTGCATAAATGAACCTAGTTACACTTTTTGTACTGTACTAAATTTCAAGAAATCTTAAGACAGTTCTTTATCTTTTTTTAAAAACTGTTAGGATAGCGGTTTTGGTGTCAAAGAAGATGTCATTCATGAAACTTTTTTTTTTTTTTAAATGTGATCAATTACTCATTGGATTAGTAATCTTTTTTTTTAACTTTCATACTGGTAAAATTCTAAGAACTAGGTCAGATTTTTGTAATGGTGAAAACGCAGTAATTTCCCTTAGGCCCTAGGTCGCCCTGAAACTAAAACGTATCCTCATTTTTACCACAAAAAAAAAAAAAAAAAAAAAAAAAGAAGAAATTAAAATAAAAGGTATATGTAGGCAGCGGTGTAATAGAGCCGGTTCGGTTGTTGAAACGTCAAAATAACAATAAAAATCAATTTAATAATTAAAATCATTCTAAAATCTAAAGAAATCCGACAAGTACATATACGTTGGCAGCACACCGATGCATGAAGCCGATCTGATTCAGATTTGCCTTTTATGATACATTAAGTTCAAAAGTTAAACAAATAAAAATGAATAATAATGCTCATAAGTGGCATTCATAATTATTTATGTTTCACAATGCAGCAACAGAAAAGAATGTGTTTCTTCTTAATAAATAAATGCATACATATATATATATATATATATATATATATAATTCCTTCAGAAATAAATAAATAAAAGAAGATTGCTGAAAATATGGAAACACGTTAGTAGTGGAAAGCAGTGCCGGGGAATGGGGATTATTGCAAATAATAAAATTCAATAGCTTCATTTATTTATTTAATTTTTTCAATAGCTTAGTAAAATAAAATTGTTAGCTAACGACAAACATTGAAAAAAATCAATATGTGAGTGTTAGTCAAAGAAACGGGATGCATGTTGCAGAGGTGTAACCATAGTGTCAGGCGCCCAGGGACACCTGTACTCCCCTCTGCCCACCCCCAGCTACGCCTCTATATATATATATCATTTTGTAATAGTGATAGCAGATACTTTTTTGTCTCAAGTAGAATAACGATATCATCGTACTGCATTGCTATCGTTTTTAATACAAATACACCACTTACTATTGTTATATACGTCTTTTTTCCCCCCAGTAAAATTGACATTGTTTTGTGGAGGACAGAGTTATAATAACATGATTTAATCCAACAGGTCAACCATTTAGGGCGGTACTGTATCAAGGGGCGGGATACCAGCAAAGTTATGTCACAGAGTGCTCTTAAATATGGTATAGGGTGCCCAGGTCAAACCATTAACCCAAAGCGTCCCCTCTCAGGACTATAGGACCAGTGGCGTAGCGAGCTTAACTCGCACCCGGGGCACAATACCTTTTTAGCGCCCCCAATACCTTTTTAGCGTCCCCCCCATTCGAAAACCATACAATATTATAGTAAAATATACCATTTGGCGCCCCTTTGTGAGTAGCGCCCGGGGCATGATGCCCCCCCTCACTACGCCACTGTATGGGACCCACTATCGCTAAGCTTAAAAGTTAACCGCATTGCCGCTGAGATTTATTATGTTTTAATTTTTTTTTATATATTTATTTTAAACAATGAGTTCAATCAAAATATTTTTAAAAAAATAAATGTCAATAATGGTTGATAAATTATAAATTACTATTTAAAAACCACCAGAGCTTATTTATATTTTTAAAAAAAAAAAATGTCAATAATGGTTGATAAATTATAAATTACTATTTAAAAACCACCAGAGCTTATTTAGATTTTTTTTGAAAAATAAATGTCAATAATGGTTGATAAATTATAAATTACTATTTAAAAACCACCAGAGCTTATTTATATTTTTTTGTAAAATAAATGTCAATAATGGTTGATAAATTATAAATTACTATTTAAAAACCACCAGAGCTTATTTATATTTTTAAAAAAAAATAAATGTCAATAATGGTTGATAAATTATAAATTACTATTTAAAAACCACCAGAGCTTATTTAGATTTTTTTTGAAAAATAAATGTCAATAATGGTTGATAAATTATAAATTACTATTTAAAAACCACCAGAGCTTATTTATATTTTTAAAAAAAAATAAATGTCAATAATGGTTGATAAATTATAAATTACTATTTAAAAACCACCAGAGCTTATTTATATTTTTTTTAAAAATAAATGTCAATAATGGTTGATAAATTATAAATTACTATTTAAAAACCACCAGAGCTTATTTATATTTTTTTTTAAAATAAATGTCAATAATGGTTGATAAATTATAAATTACTATTTAAAAACCACCAGAGCTTATTTATATTTTTTTTAAAAAGATGTTGCAAAGTTTAGGCTGCAGACAAAATGCCTTTAAATAAAAATGCTAACCTGTGGCCCATGGTCCGTGAAAGGGTGTCAGCGTGTCCGTGAGCTGCATTTTCTTTGTAATTTTATTATATGTACTTAAATACTTATTTATAAGAAGGGGTCAGAGGCCTTAATCTGAGAGGCAAAAAGGGGGTCAGTGGCCTTCATCTCAGATGTTGATTTTTTTTCTTCTGTAAGGGGGGGTGGGGGGGGGGTGTCAGTGAATTTTTTTTTTAAAAAGGTAAAGAAATCCCCTCCAAAGGAAAGATAGCCCGTAGTTCAGGAGACATTATTATTCACATCGGTGGCTACCTGGAGCTTTCTTGGCCTAGTAATAACAGATTACACGATATGTGATTATATAAGCTTGTTAATGTTTGATCATCGCATTAGAACAACGTTTAGTTAAATCCACATGCAAAACAAAACAAGGTAGTTAATAAATGGAAAAAACAAAAACAAAAAACTATGCTATCTACTGCGAGAGCTAGAACTAAATAATGAGAAATATGCCATAGATCACACTATGGTACCTTTGTTGGTTTTGGAATGATGAGTAGCATTGTGCAGCATGTGACTCAGTCGAACCTTCAGCTTCGGCGACGACACAGGTGCCATGCCCAAGGATTTGTTGGAGTCTGATGTAGGCGATGGTGGCGTCAAAGGGGGCGGGATATTCGTTGATTTAGGCATCCTTTTTTGTGGTGGGGGGAGTGTGGGTGGTTGCGGGATTACATTGATCTGTCCCCTTGAAGATGCATATAATCAGCACACACGATTATGCCCGCGGATATGTCTCAAATGATCCGATGCCTATTGGCGTATGGAAAGAATGTAACACGTGAATTGTTTTTAACACAATCCAGCAACGTCTCACTCGAGAGTTAGATTTAAAACTTTAAAAAAACTTAACACAATTAATAATAGTTTAAGCTTAACAAAATAAGCATTTGAAAAAGAAAAACAAACCAAAAAAAAAACAACAAAAAACTGAAGCACAAAACAACTTTTAAGCACACAACAAATTTGAAAGGTCAAGTGCTGCCTCTGGTGTGTGTTTGATTCAGGTCACCAGAGCACGCAACGTCAAGAGATCCAAAACCCGTACTGAATGAGACCGTCCACCAAGTATACGTTGGATTTGGGGGGGGGGGGGGGGGGAGGATGGGGTGAAGGGGATAAGACTACCGACTACACTGGTCACAACGGATCAAATTGACCCCCCCCCCCGGGGGCACAGCGCCCCCCCTGTTTAAACGGAAATAGGTTAGGTCAGCAGGCCCGCAGGAACGGGAAGGTAAGTTTACACATACCTTTTTCGTACACTACGAATGTTAATATTATAAATACGCAAAAACAACACACACACACACATCTCTCGAATTACAACAGAAGCGGTTAGTTAAGCACGGACTATGGGCTCATTGGGGGGGGGGGGGGGACACACACACACACGTGTTCAGTTTATCGTAGGAAATTACCAGAAGCCACCGACACTCTTGAACTTTTACAAATTTATGATTGTTATTGTCTTTATTTGACAAAGGGTTTCTATTTTTAAATATGGGTTGTTTTTCTGTTTTTTTTGCACCCGGGATCTGGGAGGGGGGGGGGATGGGTCCACAGGCACATGTACATTTTTTTAGACAAAATTGTAACGTTATTAATATTATTTTATTTCACAGTTTCCGCATTCCTTTATTTATGAATACTTTTCAATTATAAGACATTTACGTATTAAAAAAATATGTGAATAATGATAGCTATTCACAACAATTTGATTTTCAAATAATAGAAATGTCGATTTTCGTATTATTGCATAGTCGTCTTCATTAACAAAAATAATGATTGCTGTGCCCATTAATTTGTGTATTCGTCATCATCCCCACGATGCGACCCACTATGACCCATGACCCACGATGGCCCATAACCAACTAGGACCCATGACCCACTAGGACCCACTATGACCTATGACCCACTATGAATAGGACGTGAAAACCGCAGTGATCTCTCTCCCACTTAGCCTCTGCTTGTATCCGTTCTCTCTGTGCATTACTTTTATTTAGAAATTAACCAGCTGGACTCACAAAAAGAAAGTGGTGGCCCTCATGCTACAACGCTAAAACTATATATACATATATAAATTAGACACGCATAGTCGTATCGTTGACACACCCGTCAATGATGAACGAAACAAAGCGACACATGCAGTGTAATATCTTTTAAACAGGTGCTTTCAAGGTGAATATAATCCAGGTGCTATCAACGTGAATATAATCCAGGTGCTATCAACGGGAATATAATCCAGGTGCTATCAACGGGAATATAATACAGGTGCTATCAACGTGAATATAATACAGGTGCTATCAACGGGAATATAATCCAGGTGCTATCAACGTGAATATAATACAGGTGCTATCAACGGGAATATAATACAGGTGCTATCAACGTGAATATAATACAGGTGCTATCAACGTGAATATAATACAGGTGCTATCAACGTGAATATAATCCAGGTGCTATCAACGTGAATATAATACAGGTGCTATCAACGGGAATATAATACAGGTGCTATCAACGTGAATATAATCCAGGTGCTACCAACGTGAATATAATACAGGTGCTATCAACGGGAATATAATACAGGTGCTATCAATGGGAATATAATCCAGGTGCTATCAACGGGAATATAATCCAGGTGCGATCAACGTGAATATAATCCAGGTGCTATCAATGTAAACATAATCAAGGTGCTATTCAACGTGAATATAATACAGGTGCTACAGCAACGCGTTCTCTGCACGTCCGTTTGACACACTTCAACACGAGGCAACGGTCACTCCTGTCACTAATCCACGTGAGGTAAAAAAAAAAAAAAAAAAAAAAAAAAAAAAAAAAAAAAACGGGAGACAGCAGTACCGGAAAAATCCAATTGATAACTAGGCGTATCTCAGACAGGTAACAGAGGCGCATCACAGACAGGTAACAGAAAAAAAAGCTTCAATGTATAATGAGGTTGTGGCTCTGAGGTGCGATGACGTTCCACCTACGCACCAATCCAAAACTGGTTTAGTTGTTATACACGGGCAGGCAATACAAAACAGAGTTTTCAATGGACGAGAAATAATATCCAGCCGTTCACCACAAGTATTTTTTTTTTTTTAATATTCTAAAAACTGTTTATGCCTGTTGAGTGTTTAAGTGTCCCATAGTGTCTGAGATAAGGCCCGTAGCTCTGCTGGATGACTGGCCCCTTGACACGTGGTTGAACAGCTTATCTCTCTCTCTCTCTCTCTCTCAGTTTGTACGTTATGCTTCACTGGTACAGACGCGGTTATTTGGAATACACGGGATGTGGATGAGACATACAAGCTGGTACTGTAAAGTCATACACTGAAATCTCTAGACCAGGGTTTACCAAACCTGAGGGGGGGGGGGGCGCTCGCACCTCAGCTGAGGTGCAGCAAGTGAGGGAGTGCAAGGACGAATGATTATATTTGAAAAGATTGGGTTTTTTTTTCAGGTTATTTTTTTTTTCATGCAATGTAAACCTTGAAGGTGGGTTCGAGACTAAGTAAAACAATTCGAAAGGGTGCAGAAAATATAGAAAAGGTTCAGAAATCCTATTCCAGGCATTTACGGATAGGACAACTAACGGGGATTCCGACCTTGTCACAGATGAAGGTGAGATGCTGCTAGTTACAAGCTATAGTATAAGGCCAACAACTTTGAAAAGGGGGAACAAGTCTAGTTACATATATGTTTTTTTTAATAATTTTTTTAAAAAATCCTTTACATTAACTTCACTTTTGTTCGTGTGTTTAAGGCAAAACTGCAAACGGCTAATTCAAATTAGTTGACCCACTTCCCGTCATCCTTTGGAGCTGCAACTTGGCGCATAGACTCGTTGTAGATGACAGCACAGTCTATCCACCCTACCAATCAGTTTTTCCTGTTTTTCAAATGGAAGATAAATGAAATATGATTTTTTCAATGGTTTCTTGTTTTGGTGAATTTAACCCATTGACATAACCGCTTCTTACTAAATGATAAATCACGCACAGCTGCTTAAATGCAAACAAAAATGTATATTGAGGATTTATTTGAAAATCTGCGTTTAATTTATAAGCCTATGTAAAGTATTGACCCACGCTTTTTATTTGTTTCGCCCAATCAGGCGGGGTTGAGGCGTCTAGCAGAGCAAATCATTGGTTATGGAGATGAATAGTATAGCATAGTTCGTCAGTCGAAATCGACCATGACCGTTTAAATCATCGCATTCGTGCTAGTTCAGAACTTGGTCGTGGATGCGCCGATGGCTGATGAGACCGATTCTGGCACGGAGAATTCTTGAGTTCACTGACAAAGACCAACGCAGATGGCGACTGTCTTAACCAATGTGGGGTTCGGAGAAATGCAAACATTTTAAATACACGGCACAGCTTGTAATGGGAAGGGAAATGTTACGAAGAACTATAATAATTATTATTATAAGGAAATATTATATTCGGTTTGAAGGAGAATGGTTGCAATCAACGAATATTGGTATTGATCTTACATGATCATTTTTAGTTTTGTGATTTGTGTTACGGAGTGGGTGAGGAAGGTGGAGAACGGGTCGACAAAAAGAAAAAGAAAAGAAAAGGAAAGACGCTGACCTGGTTTCATGAAAGTTTTAACGTTTTCTGGACCACACACGACTGGCTAATCTTATCAGTGGTGTTTAGAGAGAAAGCGGAAATTACAAAGCATTAATTAGTCAAGACCATTGCGTTCAAAACACTGTATAAAATTGTGTAGTTTTTGTGTAAGATTGTTTGTTTTTGTTTTTCTTTTTTAAAAAGTGTACAGTATTTATAATAACTTATCTACATATCACAAGGCCCTTCATGCACGAGTGCCTCTAACAAAGATATGAAGGCCGTTTGGGTTCGTGAAATGCTGTTGAACATTTAAGACATGTAGACCAGGTTATAGGTCAACAGGTTGATGTTCCCGCTGCCACCTGTTCATGTTAAGTGAGGTGGCGTGGGGCACAGTGGCGCAGCTCGGTTGAGAACCGCCCATGACGGGCCAAGAAATGTGCCCCCCCCCCCTTTTAACAAACAAAAAAGAAACCCGTATAAGGAAAAAGTGCTACCTGGGGCAGACAACCCCCTTCCCCCACCCTTTTCCACCCCCTTATACGCCACTTCGTGGTTATCCGTAAACCTACGGCTTTAATAGGAGTTGGGAATAAGTGCCAATAGTGAATGTAAAAGTCAGCAGACTCAGCATAACATTTTAAATGTTTTTCAACTAATAATAAACGCATTGCTTAGAACCGGACCTTATTTTTACGGCATTACGCTCGCCGCAAACGACTATAGCGATGTAGCAAAGCATTCGGAGATGATGGGTACATATATGAACACAACAAGTAAAAGAAGGTCTACTGAAGACAACATGAGAACCTCTGACCTATTTTTTTTGTGTGTGTGTGTCTTTTAAAAAAATGTTATAAACGACTTTTTCTGGCATTTAACCCCCTTCAACGAACCTTACACTTCGATGGGCCGAGTTAAACAGAGCGTAGAGCCGCTTAGTAGATTGACGTCATTCGTCACGAAGCTATAGTCAAAACTTGCGGATTTAAAAGAGAGGAAAAAAATAGTATGGGCATCTTTTTCAAAAATGTGTTTGCGCTTTAGGTTTTTTTTTTTCAACGTCACCTTGAAGTCTCCTAAAGGTCACAGAAAAACCACCACAACCGTTCTCTTCTCCCGATGCAGGTGCGGTGGAAAATGTAGGCAAAAGGGTATTGGGGGGAGGGGGGAGACTATCTAAGAATCTAAGGCCATGAATTGAATCTAACATAAGCCGAAACGACTTCCCGCCGCCACGAAATTACAGCCCCCCCAAACCAAAAATAAATAAATTTTTAAATAAAAATTCTGGGCCGTGTGTACCGGTAGTTTTCGTATGCATGTATGTCATCTGTATGTCCACAGATTAGGGCTTCTCTCCCGGGATCACCAGATCCCGCACGATTTTAGTCAACAAAAGACTTCTCCGGAACTTTCCCCTCCCGGGACATACCGGGAACTCGCTTATACAATTTCTTGTATTTTTTATATATTTTTTATATATTTTTTTTTAATTTCTGGAAATCGCAGATTTTCATAAATTATCGCCAAAAGACCGAATCTGTCAAATCTGGTTAACTGCTATGAAATACTAAACTCGGTAGCTCTAGTGCACAGGTTCTCAAGCGTTTTCAAGTCATCTCATTCATATAGAAGCAAAGTGAGCCTTAGGGTCGGTTCACACGATCAAATTTTCCTTCAAGCATTTGATGCAATTCGTGTATGAAGCCTCGTCACAACTTTCAAATTACTATTTGATCAAATCCCCCCCCCCCCAAACAAACAAACAAAAAAAGAAATCACGCACAAAATAGTGCGTTCATACAACAATTTGACGCCAAATTTGATTGTGTGAACTGACGATTAGTCTATGGTTTCAGCCGGCGACGCCACATAAATACCTTCGGAATCCCATTTGAAGTCACCACCCATGGGCTGGATACTATGCTCCTGTAACTTGATCACCCCAAGACTCCGTGTGTCAAACTACCGTTATCATGTGCTTTCTTATGTCCACAATCAACGTAGTAAGACACATACAAAAAAAAAAAAATAGACATGAATTAACATTCCAAACTGTTTTGTTGTTTTTTTAATTGCGAAACGAATCCCTTGTTTAAAGTTGTCAGAAACACACGCTCGTAAAGATTTAGTGACGGAATCGAAACTAGAATGAGTGACATGTGAAAAGAACGCACAACTTAAAGTGTTGAGTTGTTTATGTCGTTTTATATATATATTTATATATATTTATATATATATATATATATATATATATATATATATATATATCCAGGCGGTCTCAGCCAATCTTCTCTTAACAAGCATATTATTAGCTTGTTATCTATTACTGGGGGATAAGCAGTGGAAAATGAAGCAAGTCGTATCAAGTGACCAACTTCTCAACTAGCCTTAAAATTAAATATATATATATATTATGTATATATTATTTCATAGATAATAACTAATTGTTTAACTATAAAAATCAACTATTTTGTGAAAATATGTCGGAAAAGAAGAAAAAAAGTTCAGCGCGGTATTTGAATAAGTAATCTAATTTTCAATGTGTGATTAAATGCCGCGGTTAAAAAAAAAACGGGGAAAAAAAAGAAATGTTTCAGATGTGTTGCAAACATCCAGACAGGTAGCCATGAACTCAATATATAGGCTGCCGGCCACTGTTCTTCTAGTCTGTCTTGTGTGTTGGTTCAGCACAGCCCACCCACGGGTTCACTGCACCCTGAGTCCAAGCTCTTTGTCGCTTCGTCAAAGGTGTGTGTCGCACGACGCAGCAGAAAAGGCACGGAGTACAATGGACAGGGAAACTGGTGTTGGGTGGAAAGGCGACAATGTGTTCCAATACAATCCCATGACTCTCTAATACATGAAGGGCCGTGTGAGTGAAATAGAAGAACAAGGTTTGTGGAAGCTTGAAATAGGACAGGGCATAGCAGAATATGCACTAACATTCATAATGGCGCGTAATGCTTAAAAAAGTTATCAGATTGCATTGTATTGCTCAACATTCCATGTCAGTATCAGACACATTACATGTTTTCCCAGCGTTACGAGTTGTTGATGGAAATCCAATATCCCCGTCAGGTTGTTTCGTGATATGCGTTATGTAACGTTTATAGTTTTTAATCTTTTTGTTTTTCATTATATTTTATGATGTTGACAGAATCGTTCGTTGCTTGCAATAGTTTAATGGAGGGGAAAAAAACGGAGATGAGTTTACCTGGGACAATGCACCTCGGCAACATTTCAAATGTTCTCATGTTCTGCTATATGGGACTGGAAAGTTTGACACAGCCAACCAATGTCTCTTTGTATAAACACAGATTTATCAAATTTACTTCCCGCGGCACACACCTGTTGCGGACCTCCGGTATACATCACTGACAGCGGCGTGCAAACTTATGAAGTATTTGGGTCAAATTTTCTTTTTTTTTTTTTAAATAAAAATGCATGCCAAAACTTTGGAACATACACTAGGCTATTACTTTTTGTCAACAAAGTGAAGTATTAGGAGACTTGTGATTTCCCACTTTCAACTCGAATGCATTATGCTTCTTTGCTGGTGCTTGCGACACCTGTCATTGTAAAAATGCAGACTCTTTAACATAAGAATATGAAGAGCTGATTTTCAAAATGCTGTATATCCATTTTGGGGGTTTTGAGATTATTCAACTTTTTACAAAAAATTAATAAAGCGTTCAGAGGATTAAATCATTTTTAGACACAAATAAAATAGGAATATAATGTGTTTAGTGTATAGAATTTACCATGTCCTAAACGAACCTGGTCTGCTCTACAAAATGGTTAGGTTTTTTCATTTTTTTAAAAATGGTGGATACCGCGTTTTGAAAATAAGCTCTTCATATATATCCCGATAGCCGATCGCAGAGATTTGTGGCTGTCTCAGGATATTCCAACTAATCCCGACCCCCCTACTTCTCGCGAGGGATTCCCCAGTGGCAGCTTGTGGACGTAATGAAACGGCCCGCGAGGACATTTGGAAAGGTCAAGCCTGTCACGCCTGTCAACCACGTTCTGTGGAGTCATCTGTAGAACCCGCTCTGTTCTTGAAGAGCGCAAATGGAATGACTATAGTGGGCTGTAAGGATGCGGTAACGGAACACTATATAGTAGCACTGGTCTATTGGAAGACAGTGCTGCGGTGTTTAACTACTACTGAGTTTTACCAAAGATTAGTATATGGGTCTCTGACATGCAGCGTCAGTAAATGGTTATTACAAGGTTAACGGCGAGACATGCAGCGTCAGCAAAGGGTTATTACAAGGTTATCGGCGAGACATGCAGCGTCAGCAAAGGGTTATTACAAGGTTAACGGCGAGACATGCAGCGTCAGCAAAGGGTTATTACAAGGTTAACGGCGAGACATGCAGCGTCAGCTAAGGGTTATTACAAAGTTAACGGCGAAAAAAGGAACAATACATTTTTTGGTAAGAAACGCCCGACTCTGGTCGGTGGTCTGTGGGATCCAATCAACAACGACTCTGGTCGGTGGTCTGTGGGATCCAATCAAGGAAGTGGTTCTCAACCCTCCTAATACCTCGACCTTTTAATAGAGTCCCTCATGCTGTGGCGACCCCCGAACCACAAAATTATTTTCGTTGCTACTTCACAACTGTTAGTATATGTGTTTTCCGATGGTCTTAGGCGACCCCTGGAAAAGGGTCATTCGACCCCCAAAGTGGTCGCGACCCGCATGTTAAGAACCACTGGTAAAAGGTAACAAGATAATGGCAGCCTCATCCTCTTGTTATTACAACCAGTTTGGAGGAAGTTTGACCCTGCAAAAGGAACCGCTCGAATCCATTTATAAATCTAGTGCAGATTTGTTTCCGGATGTTTTTATGTAGAGCATTTCCCGCTCGCTCTTATTTCTCCGGTCCGATTGGGGGCACAGCGTCCATTTTTTTACTGGTTCCTTTTTCGTTTGTATTAGTCGTATTATTAATTAATAGCTATAAGCCCGCAAAAAAATAAAATTTAACAATGGCAGCCGCAATTTGTGAGCTTTCCATCTACTTCCCATCTACTTCCCATCTCAAGTTACTTGACAAAACGTACCTTATAAGATATAAAATTACTGGTACCTCCCCCCTTCTCAAGTACGCCACCTTCCCTAAACTATAATAATATTTTTACGTACCACCCCTTTACTATGCAGATTGATAACGTCATTTTATTGACCATTCTGCGGCGTCTAAGCATGTGGAGGGGGTGTGCATGTTTCTGTACCTGGTGTTGAAGAGATACTTCACGTTTATCATATGATTGTCTGCTGACAAAAATCAGAGCGTCTTAGAACCCGTGGTGTAATAAAAGGGGGGGGGGGTGAAATGTACCCACCGGGCGCAACTTTTTATCTTTATATGGTGGGGCGGCATTTCCGGCCAAATGCAAGAGGGTGTTTTTTTCGTGAAAGAGGGGATCCGACCGAGTTTGCACTAACTCTAGCGACGCCACTGTATAAAACTTAATCCACCCAATCAAAATATACCCTCTCCTACCTCCCCCACCCATTTCTCCCCCATATGAATGAAAATAAATATATAAAAATATTTCTTAAGGGTAGAAGTGACTAACAGAGGTCACAAGCAATAACACGTGACGTTGACATGATTGACAGGTCACGACGCACTTTGCTACCACGATAATGTCATCATCAACACCCGATTCAGGGCATATGATTATGACTCGTTTTTTTGTTTGTTTTTTTTGAAGGAGGGGGGGGCGGAGGAGACCCTCCATTCTTAAACAGCACGTGAGCGAACTATTTCAGGTGCGCATGAAAGATGACACGTACGTACTTGAACACCTGCATTGCACTGATAAGGGCTACTGCGGTTCTGCATTGATGAACTAACATCAGAAGATCCCAACAATGCAAGATCCACACCACGTGCAGGTGGCTATTCATAACATTATGAATCGCTTAAAACAGAATATATCTCCAAGCGGGAATAGGTTAATTATTTGTTTTAATTATTTGTTATTATTTATTAATATACTTTTATTATTAATTTTATTTTTTCGGGGGGGGGGGGTGATGTGGGGGAAGTGGGTGTGAGGTTTGTGTGGGGGGGGGGGGCTAACACATGTGTTTTGATTATGTGAAACACGAGCAACAAAGCTTGAATCAGTGTTAACAAAAAATATCGGTGTCACCAAAATATTTTGCAACGAACATATATTTGTAGAGATAAATGGCAGAAATGCAATTTTATACAACTAATCTTTCTAAATATATTATTATTATTATATGTTGTCTTATATAGCGCAGTACCCCAGCCTAGGGTATTGCATTGTAAGCCCCTCCCCCCCTTACCACACCCCAACCTCCCTCCTCCCTGTAGGAAAAGATATGGGTGCTACCAAAGAACTAAAGCGTCACACAGTCAGTCAGGCTTGAAAGTATTTGAAAGTATTTGAAAGTATGTTGTCAAACATATGCGCTGCAGGAAACACGGGTCGGGTGGTTAGCAAACTAGCACATAAGGTCGCCCAGTAAGGAGAGGAAACACATCCTCTCCCCCCCCCCCCCAGTAAGGAGAGGAAACACATCCTCCGATCATCCCGGAAGTGAATCGGTCAACTACAACAAAAAAAAAAAAAATCCTGAAAATGGGGGGTAGAGGGAGGGGGGAGGAGGAGGATGTGTTTTTACAAAATTATAATAACTAATCACTGACAGAAATAATGTAATGTTTCTCAGCTCGCTTGCTGATTTTTTTAAGATTAAAATTTTAATCTGGGGGGGGGGGGGGGGGGGAGGGAAGGGGGGGACATTTCAAATTTTGCCGAGCGGCGGTTAGTCCATTTGTAACGCAACATGACAAGCGATCTGTCATTTACCGGTACTGCCATGTAGCGATCTAAGCACAACAACAACCCGCTGCATAAATATAAAAAAAAGGGAGGTTGTAAATAATAATAATAAAAAGATCTATGGAAATTTCAGACATTTATTAAAACAATGTCATTTTGTGAGCTCTATATTTTCTTGTGTTTTTTTTTAATGACACTTCAAAGTCCATCTAAGTGACTCGGCCCTGACTGCCGGATGTTCACATTGCCATTATATCTTATAGGTAAGAAGAAATAGAAGGGATTTTGAGCGGAGGGACCAGGCCCCCCATACCCCTCTCCAAATATTCCTTTCACCAATACCCCAACTCTTTGGGGACCACCAAGATTCCACAAGAAATTTGTGTCGATTGAATGCAGAAAGGTAATTCCCCCCCTCCCCCCCACACACATACTTTTTTTTCCACGACCGCCGAAAGTTCCACGGCCTTTAAATTACTTTAATACTTTGTTGGAGGCATTAGGGCATACACTCCATAATGTTGATCACATTGATCTAACAATGACTCTACCATCATAAAGAAGGCGAGGTGTTTGACCGCTCTGGCGGCGCAGAGCTGTCGCTTGACCCTGCAACACCAGCGCCCCCAAAAAGAGGGGTGGGTGTGAAATGTGTAAAGGGCCGAAATGTGTGATGTGTGATATGGGGAAAAAACGACTTAACTTTAAATGCAAAAAAAAAAAAAAAAACTAAAAAATTATTTTTAAAAAGTGTGTGTGGGGGGGGGGGGGGCGGCATAAACCCGAAAAACTGACAGGGTGGCTCCGAAATTCACCCGACGGCTTGGGGCGGCAATTTCAGGGCGTTTTCTTATGATTAGAGGCCGACCTGTACATGACACAGCTAGTCGAGCACCTGTTGACATGTATCGATGGTGGCACATGAGACTTAGTCATCTTTATTGAAACTTTTCACTCACATTTCTCAACTTGTGCATTTATTGATTACACTAAGAGCGATCGCAACCCCCCCCCCCCCACACACACACACACTTTTTTCTTTCTTTCTAACGACCCAAATAAGCCAGCTGGTGTTTGATTCGATTTCATTAGAAAACAAGCATGCTGCATTTATTGAAGTTCGGTGGGAAAGCCATGGGTGGAGTGGGGAGCGAGGCGACCGCCCTCGGGGTCACTTTAGGGGTGGGGGGAATATGAGCTAAAATTTCTTTCGTGGGGGAAAAAAAAAGAGTTAAATGAACTGTTTATCTATGAACCATCGTTCCTTCTTTCTTTGATTTTTTTCCTAAGGTTCAGTGCAACAGTGAGGGAATTATCATTGACAAAATAGTGTAGAGAACCTTAATGCGTCTCTATTCTATAATTAATCTGCAACCTTGTACACTCTGTCTCTCATGTGCACCAATATGACAAAACAATGAGGGTTATAGTCTTTGAACATTTGATTGTCTTATCCTTTGACTTCACTTATTTCTCTCGCTCTCTCTGTCGTACTCCACTCCGGCTGTCACGGTCCCTCTCTAACTCCCGTCCGTCCACCTGCCTGCCCGGCTGAGTTCTCCCCGGCTGAGTTCACCCCGGCTGAGTTCCCTCTAGTCTCATCCAACTGTCCCTTATATACGCCCCGAGTCCATAGAGATTCCTTCCCCGGGGTCCCAATCCCATTCCTATCTCACACCGCGAAATAGGTCATCCATCCCGTCGCGGGCAATCTAACAAGCTTGACCCTTTGTTTGATGAGTTGGTCTTAGGTCATAAAACCAACGCCGTCATTCCGTCTCGGCCAATCTGACACGGTTGATCCTTTTTAGTCTGTACCGATCTGGGACTCCCCCACCACCTTTTACGGGTCGACTATTGTCTGGACATCTCCACAATACATAGAAAACTTAACATCAATGCATACTTTTTTAAACAAATATATAAATTCCGTTTGGCAGCTGCTATTTTTTTTTTAAAATCCGTTCGGCTGCTACTTGTAAAAAAAGAATTCCAGCCCTATACATGTACAATAAAAAAATAAAATAAAAATTAATAATAATTTCTTCAACAACTATGTTTAATTAACTCCGCATCATTCATTCAATGCTTTGCACCCCGGCGATAGGAGTTTTATTAAATTAGCAATGTCTACAACTGTGCCTGTTTTGTTTTTTTAAATATATTTTTTTTTATATTATGACAAACTAAAATCTCTCCAAATTCGTTTCACGTTTCAAAACAGTGATATTTACTTGCCAGTTGAAAAAAAAATGACTTGTGAGGGGGGAAAACGAATTTAAGTTCATAACGTTATCATTTTGCTTCAAATGGCTGATCTAAAGAAAACTTCAGATATTCAAAAAGATAAGGCAACCAAATGTAATTTGTGTTCTTTTACAAGCGATAGTCCCGGCAATAACTCGGCGATACCAAAACTTTTTGTGATCACGAAATAGAAAAAAAAAAGACAAATTAAAGTCAAGAGCTCCTGCATTTAAAAATGTCGTCACCAGAGCACTGTGTCACCTTATCAGGCCGCCGTCAGAGCACTGTGTCACCTAATCAGGTCGCCACCAGAGCACTGTCACCTAATCAGGTCGCCACCAGAGCACTGTGTCACCTAATCAGGACGCCAACAGAGCACTGTGTCACCTAATCAGGTCGCCACCAGAGCACTGTGTCACCTAATCAGGACGCCACCAGAGCTCTGTGTCACCTAATCCGATTTTCGCACAAGCATTATATATGCATATATATATAATGCGTGACGAATTTTCCTGATTCGTCACTTCTGTAGCTACGGTATTTTAGAGTACAGCTTCTTTGCACACCACCGCACTAAAAGATCAAGACCCCATCCAAAATGATTCGAGAAGGTCTCATATTCCCTTTTGTTTTGATCCTTCAGATACGGATACAATTCAACAAAAATCCCCCCCCCCCCTTTTCCAATCAGGAACTTCCGCCTGCCAGTCTTAAGCCCAAATGAATTGTTTTGTTTTCGTCTTCAGTAAGAGGGCAACCGACGAGGAATAGCGACAGTATAATTATACCAGCAGGACAGCTGCTGACAGGTCGATGATGGCTGTTTAGTAGCAGAACTCACAATAAACTTCGGAGATATTTGAAACCAGGAAGCTTTCAACGCGTATCGAATCTCTGCTATGACGTACGCTTTAAAAAAAAAAGGGGGTGGGGATTACGTCTTAGTCTTATGTTTCATTGCCAGCGAAAGTAAGCTATCTGGTGATATTTGAATATTTATTATTGTTTTACATCCGTTTTGCTGACGGCAGCCCCCACGAGAGTATCAAGCCGCACATTACGGTAACATGTAGGATTGGAAAACAGGTAGGATCGGGAAACAGGTGGGATTGGGAAACAGGTAGGATTGGGAAATATGCAGGATAGGGGAAACAGATAGGATTGGGAAACAGGCAGGATAGGGGAAACAGATAGGATTGGGAAACAGGCAGGATTTGGAAACAGGCAGGATTGAGAAACAGGCAGGATTGGGAAACAGGTAGGATTGGGCATTCGTTTTGTAATTATGTAGTAGGCCTTCTGCAGACCTGTTTACTTTTATGATTTTGGCGACTAATTTAAATGACTTTTGCGATTTTCCGTCGAGACACATCAGAAAAACAATTTTAAGAGACCCGGTTAAAAAAAATATTTCCCCCCACCAATTGCGGTGAGGGAGGGAGGTCGCCGAACGAAATAATTACACCACCAGCACGGAAAGACTAATGTGTGTGTGTACTGTGCTAAATACTTATACAGCAATATCTTGCCACCAGCGATGAAAACACAAAGCAATAGATGGACGATAGCCGTGAAACATTTTTTTGATATTTCTTTAGCCTTAATAACTTAATATTAAGGTGACAGCTGGCTCTACTAGAGCAACAATATTTATTGTAGGTATATTTTTTAGGTTGCAATTATATTATAGGGCACTCGAGGGTCTATTTTTGCATGAAACCCCCCCCCCCCCCCAACGGCCCCAAAAACCGCCCGAATTTCCTCTTTCCATACTACTTTAAAAAACATTTAAAAGAAATTTAAATCATTTTTAAAATTAAAATGGTAAAAAGCCAAAGTATTCTTTAGATTTTTTATTTTTTAAAAATTAATCTTCACGACCATCTTATTTTTTTAGTAAAAAAATGCAAATATTGATACTTTCTCCCATCATTTTTCAGAGTATGAATAATGTATGCTTGAACGAATTTCAAAATATCTAAATGTTTCGGCTTCGGTTTCGGCCGAAAGTCTCGTTAAGCTTTTAGTTTCGGTTCGGCCGAAATCAGAAAAATCACTTTCGGCCGATCTCTACTTTTAACATAATACAGCTCAATCAAAAGGCTAGTACTAGTAGTACTCAATTCGAAAATTGCCTTCGCGTGCGAATGACGATCAATATATAAGAGTAACGGCTGGACTGTAGGATATGGTCATCTCCCAGCCAAAGCTAAATAGGGGCACACGACGAACAAGTGTGCTGTATCTGGTAATTTAAGAACTCCAGTTCTTCCGTCACGTTACACTTTGACACACACGTAGAAGCAGGTTAAAACAGCCACCAGCTCTCCGTATTCACCCTAATCAAGTCACTACGATTATGCCATTTTACGGAGTCCGTGAAATACAGGTTGAGAACCAGCCACTATAGTTACAGAATAGAAAGTTAACGTACGCGAAAATCTCACGGTCGCAGTTTGATCACTGATTATAAATTAGGTCAACAAGTGCTGGTACCAAATTGTAGAGTTTTTTGAATGTCTTCAAGTGCTGCTTTTTATGTGATACAATGTGTAAATTTGACCTTTTATTGGGAAACCACTTTGAAAACAAATAGACACCGATTTAAAATAATAAAAAAAGTTAGTCCAACCCCCCCCCCCCCCAAAAAAAAAAACTACAACAACAACACGATATCCACACCACCATCTTCGTTAGTAACGTCCGTAACGACGTTAGATTCTTCACCGAAAATGACAAATACGACATTACAAGGTACTGAGTACTGACATTTATTGTAAATATGAAATGGTAGACGACAAAGAAAACAAACAAAAAATGACTGAGGACTTTGAAACGTCTGATCTTAACGTCAGTTGACCCCAAATATAACAATAAAAAAAACCAAGGAAAGCACCTGTCCCTGTACTTGACCAAAGCCATACCGTACCAGTAATCAGACAAGCGCTGCCGCTGTGTGTCATCCTGTGTGTCCGCAGCAGAGAATCTTGCGTGTAGAATGATAGCACGGATGCTTGCAGCACTACACACGACCCATCCCATAAATACATATAAACAAAGCTGGCTAGTTTATCTACGAGATTAACGTTCGGCACGTTCGAGTTCATGGAAGGGGGGGGGGGGGGGTGTTGGGATGGGAGAGACAAATGGTTTTAAAAATCAGGGGCCTGCGACATTCGGAAAAGCTAGGCAAGCGATGCCTACCGGAGGGAATCAGGCTAATGAGGGGGGAATGAGGACATATGCATTGACCAACTCCGGGATTGCGGTTGGATGGTAAAAAATAATATATTTTCTAAAAAAAACTAAACTCTCTTTAATTAATGACCTTTAGTTAGATCAGAGCAACACTAACACTCTTAAGAAATAACACAATATGACTAGGCCCTGAAAAGTTGGGCTACACATTACAAGAACCTGTCAAACCCACCATACAATGAATGTGTTAACAGACGCTCAATCTAAATCTAATGTTACACTTCCCACTGAAAGCCGTGATTTCTTTTCCTTTTAAAATTATTAACGATACATCATACATTAAGAAGACCCCTAGAGCAAGAATCCTTCCGACCGTGTCTGATATTTCAAACAACGCAGAATCACACGAGACCCCACTTAATAACAAACACAGAATATTTCTCTGCTAATAAACACTGCATATTTCTTTGCTAATAATATACACAGAATATTTCTCTACTAATAAACAAAGAATATTTCACTGTTAATATACACAGAATATTTCTAAGCTAATAATAATATACACAGTCACAGGATACTTCTCTGCTATTAACTAGTAAACACAGAATATGTCTTTGCTAATAAACACAGCATATTTCTCTGCTAATAAACACAGAATATATCTTTGCTAATATACACAGAATATGTCTTTGCTAATAAACACAGCATATTTCTCTGCTAATAAACACAGAATATGTCTTTGCTAATAAACACAGAATATTTCTCTGATACAAACCAAAAAAAACAGAAAAACCCAACACAGCCAAAAAGCCAGGAAATGAGGTCTTCACCCCCAGATCAAAGCACACGGAATCCAAACAAACCTCAGCCAGTGAACCTTAAACCATCTTTTTTTTCCTTTCTTTTTCTTTTAAAGTTCCCACAAAACACACAACGCTGTTTAACAATATCTACACAAGGGCGGTTTACTCCCGAAATAATTGAACACTGAGCAACAAGCCAAAGAGGAAACGTGTCCCACAGGGTCAACAGGACGCTAACCACTGAAGAGGGGGGGGGGGGGAAATGCAGGCGCAGTTACGTTCCACGAAGTAAGACCTTGTACGTACTGAACAGGTTGTAATGCGTGTGTGGTGTGGGAGTGAGGATTGGGGGGGGGGGGGGAGTGTAAACACTTTTCACACGAGTGTGCGCCACTCGGGGATGTTTAAGAGTAATACTCACAACTAACCTAACTACACGCGACCGGTGGCGGATCTTGTCGGTAGAAACCTCAGGCCATCTCTCCCGTCCCTAGCCTACCCCATCCTGTAACTCATTTTTTTTTGGAGACGATAGGAAGACAAAAAAAAAACATATTGAAATATCATATATGTTTTTTTTTTTTTTTTTTACACCTAGATGCACCCCCTTCCACATTCAGCTGGTTAATTTTCCGAATTTAAAAGGGACGTGTTATATATTTATATATATATATAAAATAATATATACATAAGTTAAATTTCGGGCTGTATTCATAGAGTTTAGATGTATGTGTGTGAATTCACAAAACAACAAACTAATAAAAAAAGGGGGGGGGGGGCTTAACTCGTGTTTGTCCGTGAAAAGGGCAACTAATTGTGGCATTTGTTTTCAATGATCCCCTTATCTTGACTTAATTATGTGGTCACTGATGGTGAACAGATGTGCACTTTGGGGGAGTTGGTGGCAAGGGGTCAGGGTGAGCTGGGTGTGGGCGAGTGGGTGGGTGGGGTGGGCGTGCTTATCTTCACCCGCCAAGGGACAAGGTGCTGATGTCATCTACAAAATGGCCATCACAAGGTGTATCCTGGGAAATGACCCCTGGCAGCAAAGGATCATCGCCGCCTCACCCTGCCCAGGACACTTCTAGTTGCCTCTCCAGGGCGTAGTCAGCAGACGGGGACGGTAGATGGTTAGCTCTGACGGTTGAGGGGGGGGGGGTGAGGGGGGGTAAACAAATAATTTGATCTTTTAGAAATCCGGATCAAATTCAATAAAAAACTTTTACAGCATTATCCACACACAAAATTGACAATTAAAGCGCTATCCACAAGATCAACACTAACAGCATTAGCCACAAAATAAACACTGCGTTATACACTAAATCAAAACTTACAGAATTATCCACAAAATCAAAACTAACAGCATTAGCCACTAAATCAACATTCACAGCATTAGCCACAAAATCAACATTCACAGCATTAGCCACAAACTCAACACTAATAGCAATGTCCATTAAATCAGCATTCACAGCATTATCCACAAAATCAACATTCACATCATTAGCCACTAAATCAACACTAACAGCATTAGCCACAAAATCAACACTAACAGCATTATCCACTAAATCAACATTCACAGCATTATCCACTAAGTCAACACTAACAACATTATCCACTAAATCAACACTAACAGCATTATCCACTAAATTAACACTAACAGTAATTATCCACTAAATTAACACTAACAGCATTATCCACTAAGTCAACACTAACATCATTATCCACTAAATCAATACTAACAGCATTATCCACTAAATCAACACTAACAGCATTATCCACTAAATTAACACTAACATCATTATCCACTAAATCAACACTAACAGCATTATCCACTAAATCAACACTAACAGCATTATCCACTAAATCAACACTAACAGCATTATCCACTAAATCAACACTAACAGCATTATCCACTAAATCAACACTAACAGCATTATCCACTAAATCAACACTAACAGCATTATCCACTAAATCAACACTAACATCATTATCCACTAAATCAACACTAACATCATTATCCACTAAATCAACACTAACATCATTATCCACTAAATCAACACTAACAGCATTATCCACTAAATCAACACTAACAGCATTATCCACTAAATCAACACTAACATCATTATCCATTAAATCAACACTAACATCATTATCCACTAAATCAACACTAACATCATTATCCACTAAACCAACACTAACATCATTATCCACTAAATCAACACTAACAGCATTATCCACTAAATCAACACTATCGTGGGATTCCTCAGGGCCCGAACCGGACGGCCTATCATTCAGGAGACAACAGGTAGACAGATATATCAGTAAATTCACTTCCACCAGACATGCATTGGAATAAAAGCCTTATTATAAATTATTTATAGCTTTGCATTGTCAGCCGAAGTATGCCTTGAGTCCCAGCGTTCATTGCCTTGGTTCTCACTTCACGAGAGCCAGAGGCGTAACGTAGGGGGGCAGGGGGTACAGATGTACCATGGCGCCAGCTAGTTAAGGGCGCCAAAATGTGCTTTGGTATTATTTTTTTGATGAAAATAATGGGTTTGAGAGTTGAAAAAAGCAAAAGAGGGCGCTTTAAAATGAATCTTGTGCCCGGGCGCCAAACACTCTAGCTACGCCACTGACGAGAGCTTCAACCCCGTTTCGTATTTGCTTTAAGAATCTGTGTTTTTTTAAATATATTTTTGTATTCCCTCTATTTAAAATAATTGCTTGATTTACCACCATGAACGTCTTATCAGAAAAGGCGGATCACGAACAAAATAAGGGGTGAGATATAAAAAAAAACAACAATTTTGAATAAAAGTAATTATTTTCAAATTTTGTAAAAAAAAAAAAAGAGAGAGAGACTTATTTTAAATTAAAGAAGAGTTTAAAGCAAAAAAATCTCTTATATATATTACGCTTCTGGTATGACTCGTGGATCACTTCCTATTTTACCGCTTCCATTTCCGGCTTCTTTCTATTCAGCGAATTTGGGATTGAGAGTTTATTATCAATAATTTTATATGTTTGAAAGAGAGTAAGGTTCAATAACGAGTTCAATAACGCGCTAAATAAAATTTCCGATAACTGCGCTAAATGATATTTTTTTTTATATGACGCAACTGGGTTTGGCGCGTAATTTTTTCGGAAAATGAAAATATCTGAATTTAAGTAGGTGTCAAAAATATTCGGTTTTAAGGTCGGTTCACACGATCAAATTTTCCTTCAAGCATTTGATGCAATTCGTGCATGAAGCCTTGTCACAACTTTCAAATTTCTATTTGATCAAATTCCCCAAAAAAGAAAACATGCACAAAATAGTGCGTTCATTCAACAATTTGACGCGAAATTTGATCGTGTGAACTGACGCTAAACATGGTTGGGACATCAGAATATTTATTAGACATCAGAGTATTTAATATAGTTCATTGGCGTGAAATAACAAGTGTGCAGTGAAGTATCATGTGGGAGGGGTATAGCAAAAATTGGGATTCTGAAATGTGCGTTACTTGAGTTCATGTTTAGTCAAGTAACTTTATAGTAGATTGGAAATTCACGGATTGCTGTCGCCAGAGTTTGGCGAGCTGTAACTAAAAACGGTGGCTTCTTCCTAATGAGCGAATTTGGTGCTGATATAATTTTCTTAGCATTTGCTTTATGCTGTGTATTTTGTGTATAGAAAATGGCGTATACTCAGTAGTGTGTTAGTAATGGAGGTCTTTATTTAATAAAGAGACGTTTGCTACAAGAATCATTGGTTTGTAAAATAATTAATAAAATGAATTATGAAATGAACGATAGACTTTCTCTGCATGTTCCTATCAATGGGTTATTCCTTGGCAAAAAAACGGTTGATTAAGGCAGTGCACTCTCACTACGACATAGGGCAGTAGATTTCATTTGCATCACACTGGGACAGATTTAGAGACGCTCTTCCTGTACTTCTGTCCACTGCAACTCAAGTTATCACAACAAATCAGGAGTACTATCAATACATGTCAACATCTGGAGTTTTTGGTGGTGATGCTCAAATTCAAGCTCTATCCGAGATTCTAACTGCTACCATTGCCATTTACTTCAAACATGACCCCCCACATCCCGCCTTGCATTTACAATTCTGGAAATACTCTCTTCATCTACCTTCTGCGCTCAGGACAATTGAACAAAGTTCACTATGAAGGCATCCTACCGATTCCTATCATGTCTCCACAGCATCATATACTGTCTGATGATAAAACCAACCCATCCGTCCTCAGTCATTTTTCTCTTCCATGCAAAACGACAGTGTCGTCTCCTATTACAACATTCCTCTGCGAGATTTGTAGTAAACCTTTTAAAACCAAATCCAGCCTTGCCAAACACAAGAAAATTCACTGCCACGACAAATTGTCTCAGTGTAACACTTGCACTAAACGCTTCACAACGCAGAGCTATCTTCAAAAAACACACAAAGCTTTTCACACCGCTGATATTTTATCCGACCCTTACTCCCGTAGCACGGTCTTCCAGTGCGATTTCTGCAAACAAAACCTTCAAACGCGAACCTCTATTGCTAAACACAAGAAAAACAAGAAACATAATTGTTCCGTAAAACTATAAGAGTGTAAAAAAAAAATGCAATAAGAAGTTCACTACACGGGATTGTCTGACTATGCACGGCGAAATTTATTCACAACTCTTGCAGTGTAACATCCGCAAAGCAACGTTTCCAAACCATCGAAGTCTTAGCAGACATACACACAATCCTCTTTCCGTTACCACAGGTACTTCTTCACCTAATTTATGTCTTCCCGACTAAGAGTACAACATTGGGAGTCCAGACCAGCAGTGCAAACACTGTCATGCGCCATACTGGCCTGCTGAGCATAATACATCCAGTAAGTGCTCAAGATGCTGCCACGACCAATGTTCCCTCTAAGGTTTGCTGGTTCGTGTGCAAAATCATAAAGTTGTGTGCAAAGTTTTACTTTGCAGAGTGCAGCGTATCTGTTCGAATGTATTTTTATAAAAATTTGCTGCGCGGATGATCAAAACTGCTGCGCCGCATCTGTGAGGTAGCCGCGCAGCCGCGCAGCTTAAATGGAACATTGGCCACGACGGGAAAGTAGCTTTACCACCATTGCGGGAGCCACCTGTGTCCTTACAACTTCTTACTCAGCAAGCTTCAGGGGCTAAACATTTTCGTGAACACATTCCAGAATACAACTCTTCTCTAGCCTTTTTTCCCATGGGTACACATATGACTTAACCTCCTGACCACGGACCATACTGTTTTCAAATACAGGGGCAAATGTATCACAAAATCTCTCCACTATACAATAACACCTCTATAAGCTCTCCAGGATATTTACAATTGTACATTTTGGACACAGTGCAAGCAACCGAAGTACGCTTACAAAAAGAAGCAAACTTTGCATGCAGCGAAAATGTACTTTTCCAGCTATATTCCATGCTCAGAATCACCAACACCTTCACTAAATCATAAAAACATGTGCATGAAATCGCTCAGGCCAATCCAACAGTATGTGTATGAATTGTTTTCAAGGACTTGATTCAAGACGATTCAATGACCCGACATGTCACACCGATGTTACGGCGATTTTCGTCGGAGAAGATGGCGAACACCCTGTCGAAAAGGGACATTTGTATCCATCCCATAGGCAACTACTGTAAGTTTAAGCATATTTCCACGCTCAATGTGAATAGCGATCCTATGGTTTACCCGCGTTTATTTCCTTATGGGGACGATTGCTGGCACAAAGATTTACAACATTTTCCTGGTAAAAGAACCACTAAGGCAGTGGTTCTCAACCTTTGTAATGCCGCGACCCTTTAATACAGTTCCTCATGTTGTGGCGACTCAAACCAACCACACAATTGTTTTTGTTGCTACTTCATAACTTTAGAGGATATGTATTTTCCGATGGTCTCAGGCGACCCCTGGAGAAGGGTGATTCGATCCCCAAAGGGGTCGCGACCCACAGGTTGATAACCGCTGCACTAAGGGAATCGGGCTTTCTATTGCCAATTATAACGTCATACAGATTAGCAATGAGGAATACATTTAATAGTTTGCATTCCAGCGGGAAACTATTCCAACAGAACATCGTAGCTGCGTACGTTAAAACAGAAGGTGCACGCCTCAACCATCTCAGATTACATCAACACGATCTGCGCGAGAAACAATATAAGGGACTATTAAGAAATTAGTAAAACACAGTAAGGATAAACCTGATAAAAGGAACGCAACAAAACAACGAACGTGTCGGCAGGAAGCCTTCATCAGCGAACAAACAGAAAAAAACGAATACAATTTAAAAATGTCTCAAAAAATTATAATGTAGCACTCAGCTTAAAGTAGTGTCCAAGAGGGCAGCAGAAATATTTGTGCCCTCAAAACATGATCATTTTTACCGTCCACATTTCCAGGAAGTTACAGATAAATGCAGCGAAACTATCAGGATGCCATGACCATAGATAGTACGTACACTCGCAAAGACTGATTGATTTATCAATTTCACGTGTAATGCTCAACATGTTTTATATTAATAGTACTAAGCAAAAAAAAATTAAAAAATCTGTCAAGCAGTGAGCGTCATGCTTGGCGGTTGAACCCAATTGTTAAGAACGGGTTTATAAGCATGTGACTATTATATCAATCAATAAAGAGCCACGGGTATGGTGTAGGACTGTCTTTAGGACTATCTTTAGGACTGTATGTAGAACTGTATGTAGGTATGTTTGTAGGAATGTTGTAGGACTTTCTGTAGACATGTATGTAGATCTGTCTGCAGAACTGTTGTTTAAAGGTCAGCAGGAAGGATGTAAGACTGTCTTTAGGCCTATAGTGTAAAGGCCGGCGTATATTGTAGATAATGAGAATTTGACTCTTTTTTCGTAACACTTAAACACACCGGGTATTTCTCTTAATACCCGGGCCGGTGTAAAAAACTGAATTAGGTTAAGATCTGTTCTTACACTGCCGTATGATACGTCGGGCAACAACCAGTAATAATAATAATAAAATTAATGATTTTAAAAATCTTAAAATAAATACGCAATCGAAATTTTTACAAACTCGATGGATTTGCGAGTGGAAGAAAGTCTTTCAAAGACGTAATGACAGATGACAGACGAGATTACATCCTGATTTAAAGACAGGATGGTTTTGTGTGTGGGTGAGTGTATTAACATACAATGTATTTTTTGTAAATCATTTTCAATTTTAGGTTGTTTAAAAAAAAATGACTGGCACATGACTAAGTGGTGAGGGGGTGTGGAAAAAAAATGGGTGAAGAAAACGACATACAATTGGCACGACACAAATGCGTTCCTTGAGATTTCTGCAGAGATGTGCAAGTAGGATTTAAACCTTTGATTATCACATATTCTAATGACAATAAAGCACACATACTCTCATGACAATAAAGCACACATTACCCTCATGACAATAAAGCACACCTACTCTCATGACAATAAAGCACACCTACTCTCATGACAATAAAGCACACCTACTCTCATGACAATAAAGCACACCTACTCTCATGACAATAAAGCACACATTACCCTCATGACAATAAAGCACACCTACTCTCATGACAATAAAGCACACATTACCCTCATGACAATAAAGCACACATACTCTCATGACAATAAAGCACACATACCCTCATGACAATAAAGCACACATACCCTCATGACAATAAAGCACACCTACCCTCATGACAATAAAGCACACATTACCCTCATGACAATAAAGCACACGTACTCTCATGACCATCAAGCACAAAAACAATGAAATTTTGTTTATAATTGTCACCAACGTATTCTTATGTTCTTTTTCTCAAATGTCAAAGACCGCGATTTCACAATTTTAAAAAATATATAAACAGTAACAATATATGTAAGCCTGGCCCGCCAGTCTAATTTCAGCACATAAAGGCATTTGAGTTTTAAGCGTCTGTTGCACTAGCAGCCAAAACCCAAGTGCGAGTGGTACTGGTTGTGTGTGGGAGGGTGGTGTTGTGTGTGCGAGATCTTGTAGTGAGGAATAACCCTGTTGAGATTTATAATTTTTTTGTGTTTAAAAAATAATATAACTCCATATTTCATAGAACTTCCTAAAAGAATAGAACTTATGAAACATATAACTTCATAAATCATAGAACTTCATAAATCATAGAACTTCATAAATTATTAATTTTCTATAAGCCCGTGAAATGTACATGTTAGCTAAATATATCAGGAGTATGGATGTACATGAAATGATATAACAGTAAGTTCGTTTACGAGCCCGATCCTCCAGTGGCTCCTATTCATTACACAGTGACGCCCAGGGCTCCGAACGTGACTAAACATCAATGAAAGGGTGATGTCAGCTGGAATCACGTGATTACAAGGACCCTCCCCCCCCCCTCTCGTCTTCAACACATGTATCTCTTTAAATACAAGGACGAGGATGTGGAGACGCCGTAAGATTTTGTGTAAACCAAGAAGCTCAACTGGTTGTGCCTAGTACAAAGTACTATGGTAGTCTTTGTGTAGTAATTAAAAAACTAATTAAAAAAAAACAACAACAAACATTGGAAAGATTGTCATTTGAGAAACAGGACCAAAGAGCAGCACCGAAACCTGTCACATTTACTAAACAGCACCGTATAACAAGGACTTGTTTTTGTTATTTATTTATTTCATTTTACTCGTAGACTTTGGGCCCCGATAATGGTTTAAACATAACAATGAGCAGAACTGTTTTAAACTGGATCTAATTTTAAAAATGACACTCGGCATTAGGATCTATTAAAGTTTTCTAGATTACAACTATTCATCGTTCAGGCAGCAAGTCGTATGGACATACACCATTAGCAAATGGAGGGAAATAAAATAAGCTCAAGAAATTCGGGTAAATTCAGATAGATCGTACCGCGATTTTTTTACCATGGCCGCCATCTTGGTTGCCTCAACCCTAAATTTATCCCTAAACCTAACCTGAACCCTAAATCTATCCCTAAACCTAACCTGAACCCTAAATCTATCCTTAAACCTAACCTGAACCCTAAATCTATCCCTAAACCTAACCTGAACCCTAAATCTATCCCTCAACGGTTACTAAACCTAATGATGAGGTACGATCTATCTGAATTAGCCGAAATTCGCCAGGGCTTCGTAATATTTTACACAGATTTCACGAAAAAAACGTTCATTGTATATCAGTGGTTCTCATCCAGGCCAGGCAAAATTCACTCTCACCACCCCATAAAAAGGGGTGATTGATACAGTTCCAAAAGTGTGTGTGTGTGGGGGGGGGGGGGGGGGCACTAGTGTGATGTGTAGTGTTAAAAAAAAAATCAAAAAGTTTACATACATAAAATCTATTTCAGTAAAGTGTATAGAATGTCGAACAATGAATTATATTTTGAAATTGAAGGACTATCTCCATATGGGAAAAATACATTTTTTTTATTTTTTAATCGACCAGGAAGAACTGCGGTGAAGACAAGGTGAGACTCAAAATAAAATCAAGAAGTAATAACGTGAAAAAAGACATGATAAATAACTCTGTAGATGGTGCAACATACATTCATATTATTAAGAAATCACCATATTAAAACGAGCTTTTAAGTTAGCCGACATATCGTAGGGAAGATAAAAGAAAGAGGATTTTTTTTTTGGGGGGGGGGGGTGTGGGTGTGGGGGGCGTGTCACCTTTAAAACATAGGTTAATCTATCTGACGCGGCTCCGTATTTTGTATTCAACTGTAGGTTAATCCGTCAAATTGGTTTCCGTAGTTTGGTGCAATAAGTAGGTTAATCCATCAAATTGGTTTCCGTAGTTTGGTGCAATAAGTAGGTTAACCCGTCAAATTGGTTTCCGTGGTTTGGTGCAATAAGTAGGTTAATCCATCAAATTGGTTTCCGTGGTTTGGTGCAATAAGTAGGTTAATCCGTCAAATTGGTTTCCGTGGTTTGGTGCAATAAGTAGGTTAATCCGTCAAATTGGTTTCCGTGGTTTGGTTCAATAAGTAGGTTCACCTGTTAGATGGAGTTCCATAGTTTGGTACAATAAGTAGGTTCATCTGTTAGGTGGGGTTCCATAGTTTGGTACAATAAGTAGGTTCATCTGTTAGGTGGGGTTCCATAGTTTGGTACAATAAGTAGGTTCATCTGTTAGATGGAGTTCCATAGTTTGGTACAATAAGTAGGTTCATCTGTTAGGGGGGGTTCCATAGTTTGGTACAATAAGTAGGTTCATCTGTTAGGTGGGGTTCCATAGTTTGGTACAATAAGTAGGTTCATCTGTTAGATGGAGTTCCATAGTTTGGTACAATAAGTAGGTTCATCTGTTAGGGGGGGTTCCATAGTTTGGTACAATAAGTAGGTTCATCTGTTAGGTGGGGTTCCATAGTTTGGTACAATAAGTAGGTTCATCTGTTAGGTGGGGTTCCATAGTTTGGTACAATAAGTAGGTTCATCTGTTAGGTGGGGTTCCAGTTTGGTAAAAACTGTAGTTTAGTCCGCTAGTTAGGCTTCACAGATGTTTTCAAGCAGGCATTACACGATAAAATCTCCATTGAAATAGCATGAGACATGTGTATAGTATTAGTTTATCTGCCGTGAATATCACACATTAACGGTTAATTAACAAGTCACAAACATGAGTCACGACCCATTACAAAAGAACAAAAAAAAAAAACGTCTTTGCAGACAGACAGACAGACAGAAAGACATACAGATAGATAGATAGATAGATAGATAGATAGATAGATATATAGATAGATAGATAGATAGATAGATAGATAGATAGATAGATAGATAGATAGATAGATAGATAGATAGATAGATAGATAGATAGATAGATAGATAGATGACAGATAGACAGATAGACAGATAATATTGCTCTTACTCACAATTTCAAGCGGTTTAAAAATCCAATTATTCCATTACTGAAAGTTTTGAATTACTGCCTAGTAGTTAATGAGTCCAGCCGTCATTAAACTAACCAACTAACCCAGGGCCGGCATTAGGCCACTGCAACCTATGCGGTCGCAATGGGTCCCGCACTTTCATAGGCCCCGCCCCGAATTTATTTTCTAATACAAAATCTTAATTTTCACGTACTACCCTTATTCCTACCCGGAAAGGGTCCCGCGCAATCCGTTTCGCAAAGGGCCCCGCAAGTGTTAGGGTCGGCCCTGAACTAACCTCATGCTTTGATACAACAAATACCTCCGTTGTTGCTAAAACGAACACATGTAATTGGTTTTCATCGGCGGTGTTGTCACAATCTTCACATAATGTAAAAGGTGATGAGATCTTAAAGCTTTTTACCACCTCACTTTAACGCAGTGGCTCTCAGCATTCCTTATGCCGCGACCCTTTAATACAGTGGCTACCTCATAACTGTAGAGTATATGTGTTTTCCGCTGGTCTTAGACGACCGCTGTGAAAGGGTCATTCGACCCCCCAAAGGGGTCGCGACCCACAGGTTGAGAACCGCTGTTTTAACGAATATTTCTTGACAGTTGGTCAAAAATGCCACATCCTAAATATGAGCGATAGGATTTAAAGTTATGAATTGTGATGCGTTTTTGTAATAGCAGGTAGTATTGATCGCAAGGGACCTATCATTATTATCCCGGCTATGATTAGTCTGGTTCAATTTAGATCCGGGTAAGTGCCGGGTTTGCCAATACCTGTAAATTTCTGGTATGCAGGTCAGTACTCAGTACCCGACTCAGTATACCTTTTGATGATGACCATCCCAGGAACCCTGCTCGGTGTATGTTATTTCCCTTACTTCTTTCTCTTCTCCCCTTCTATAATTTTTTTTAATATAGGTATTTCGGCTTCTGTCAAGATCACCTTTTTAAAAAAAAAAAAAAATTGGATGTGATCTTGACAGAAGCCGAAATATATATGCATTTACAGGGGCGCCCGCAGCGTAACGCACTGGACGCACGTGCGTCCACTAAAATTTACAAAATTAATATTTGTTTATAAAAGCCAATTAGTGCCTTACCGCTGCACCACGGAGCTCAATTATTAAATTAAATATTAAAAGCAAATAACAAAATGAAAAATATCAAATTTAAGAGTTCCCCTCACCCCTGACTTGTGAGAATGTGAGAGACCGTTAGAAACTTTTTTAAAATATCTATGCAACTACCGGGTATTTATTACTTTAACATCTCTATTGTAAGACGTGCGCATGTCCGGGTGGCCATATTTGTTTACGTTCAAGTCGTTCTTCAAGTAGTCTAATCTAGAACGTTTTGTTTTGTAATCGTTGCAGTATTCTTGTATTTCCTCAATTTTTAATAATGGGTGACAGTAATAAAGGTGAGACCGTCGAAAAATCTCCTCCTAAAAAGAAACTGTGTATGACGTCATTCTTTAAAAAAATTGCAACGCCCGGTTTATTAGCAACATCAACGTCATCAACAAATGTGCCACAGGTGCAAGATGCTGCCAAAAATACTCCTGCAATGACATTATTATTGGATAAACACATAGCCAGTGTGTCCTCAAATTCTAGTGAATCCGAATCTGATTCAGAATCATCATTATGTGACACATTGACATCATCAGCCGCAAAGAAAGCCACAGGCATTAAAAGTCTGTGTTCGGCTGTATTTTTCGATATTGGTGAGGTCAACTTTAACCAAACATTACCTGAATCAGTAAAGAAATCAGTGCTTTTGGAAAAGTTTCAACCATCTAAGAACTGGAAAGGGGCTTTGAAGACAGTTGGGAATAAACAACGCCATGTGCGTAGTTCTATGTTTAACTCAAATGTGGATCCGTTTATGAGTTACAGTGTCAAAGCGGGTGGTGTTTTCTGTGCTGCCTGCTCAGTATTTGCTTCAGGTACGACATGCGCTTTTATACGCGAGCCGCATTCAGACTGGAGTAACATAGACCGACATGCACAACGTCACATAAAATCCTTGACACATATTAGCTCTATACAAGCAGCATATGCATTTATAAGTGTATGCGAAGGTAAATCAGTCTCCGTGAAACAGCCGCTATCTCAAGCGTACAATGACAAAGTCCAAAGGAACACAGCTGCTCTCCAATCCATTATTAAAACATTAATACTGTGTGGACAGCAAAACATACCAATGCGCGGAGAATCAGATGATCGGAGCAATTTTATGGCTCTTCTTAATTTCAGAGCCGAGCACGATCTTGCTCTTAGTGAGCATCTACGCATCGCGTCAGGTAATTCAAAATACATCAGTCATAGAATACAAAACGAGCTGGTTGCTCTGTGCGGAAACCAGATTCGAGACAAGATCGTCAAGGAATGCATCGCTGTAAAATACTTCAGCATCATTGTTGACGAAACTTCAGATGTCTCAGTCAAGGAGCAAGTGAGTTTGAATCTTCCTTTTGTCACATCTGATGCAAAACGGCATGAAGAAGTTGTGTCCTTTGAGGAAACGTCTGACACAGCAGTATATATATATGATTCTTTGTCGTGGGAACCCTAAAAGGCGAGCGGGGACACCAGGAACTTGCCTCAGTCGTGCTGGCTAACGCGTGACGTTGAAGACTAAATATTAAAAAAATTTGGTATCCGTTGAAAGTCGAATTGCATGACGTCAGTAAAGTCTCGACCACAAATTGTTGTTCAGCAAAAGTTTAAAATTCCCTTCGCAATAGCGAGATGACGTCATTGGTGTGCGCTCCTTACAAATGAAGGGGAGTTCACTGGCAGAGAAGATTATCTGCTCCTCGCGCACTAATAACAGACAATCGATGGCCTTGTGGAATGTTGGGGGGTAATCAGTGCATTGGCAATAATCTCTTTGGTTAATCCAGTGCCGTCTTAAAGCATGGGCCCAGTGGGCACTGGCCCAGGGCCCCGCGCTTGTAGAGGGCCCCACGTTTCTAGGAGATTCACTCTTATAGAGGCATCATGCTTTTCATATTTTTTAAATGAATATTGAAATATTTTGACAATTTAATTGTTTAAAATTCCCAATTTTAACCCACGATGTATATCAGCACATTTCAAAATTATATTATAAATACGAATCAAAGTTGGACAGTTTTAAAACTTTTAAAGGGGAATAACTCCCGTCAACAAGTTTTCTTTTACCCAGATATGAATCGAAAAAAAAATAAGGTAAGAATCAATGGACGTAAAACGTTTGAACTGGCTTTCACTTAAGTGCATGGAAAATGAGATCCTTAAGACAATAGCCTTCAAACCAATAATAAAAACAATTCTCAGCAAAAAAACATTACGCAAACGATTATGTTGATTTATATTAAATAATTGATTACATCTATCTGTCACTAATGACAATTTATCATCCTCATTTCTAATAATGTTTTAAAACTATTATTGATTTTTGAAAGATTTTTTTTTTAAATCAATAAATCGATTATCGAAGTTTAACTTTTTATTCTTTTTGGTGAGTTGGTGGGGAGCAGGAACTGTTTGCCCCCCCCCCTTTTTTTTTCCTGTCTGAGCATAACGCGCGTGCGCCCCTTCTCACGGCCCAGGTATGTTGTGTTGCTAGGGGGGCCCCAGTGCATTGCTGTGCCCAGGGCCTCCTATGTTGTTAAGACATCTAAAGGGTTCAATTCTGTTTTTAATTCGCGGCAACCTCTCCGAATCAAGTTTTTCACAAGGCGCTGATGCTAAATCGTAGCAAGTCCACTGCGAAATATATATATATTTATACTAGCCAATATAAACGGCGCTGGTCGGGATTGCATTCGGAAAAAAACAACACCGGATCTCAGTGGGATCCCGATCCCGTCGGTATTCCGATCCCGTTGCTATCTCGATCCCAGTAGGATCCCGATCCAAGTAAGATCCCGTTTTCAGGTGGTATCCCGTACTCTGTGGGATCCCGTTTCCCGGTGGGATCCTCTTCTCCGGATGGATCCCTTTTGCCCTATTTGTTCCCGTTACTCGATGGGATCGCATTACCAGTGGGTTCCAGTTTAATCGATCCCCTTTAGGATCCTGTTCCTCGTTGGGATCATGTTGCAGTCGGATTTTGTTCCCGGTAGGAATATAAAGGGTAATTTCAAAGAAAATCCCCATGAATGTATAGACATAAATAGAACTAAGCTGACATTTCAAAAAAGCTTCTATAAGATCAAACTATACATCCCCGTAGAACAATATAGAACATTTCTTGAACATTCTAGGTTAAAATTACTATCCGCCTCGAAACGTGTAAAAAAAAATGACTTTTCTAAGTAATTATTTTTCAAATACGAAAAATTATACAACACAATGCACTACTATAACTATAACTATAGCACATTTTCGTTGATAGAGGGGCCCCATCCTATTATTGTACCGAATTAGTTTGCCTGGGATAGGGGCCCTATAAAAATCAGTCAGATAAATTGTGGAGTTAAAAATTATAATTCGTCCCATTAAAATCGGTTTAAAATAGCCATAATTAAAGCTTCTTTTTTTTTAAAAAATGATGAAACTTTCTAGAAAATTCTAAACCGGTACTGAATGGATTGGATATTATTAATGTTAATTCCACCGAGATTTCTTACGGACAATGAGGTGCATTGCTACCCCGTTAGGCCTAACTCCATCAATTCACATATAACCTATAGCGTGTCTAAGCCTATTGATATTTATATAGCTTATATTAGGAAAAATGAAATGGGGCCCCACTTGAATGGAGATTATGAGTTCAGTACCCTTCGGTATTTGAAAATGGATAATCAAGTGTACGTGTACTGAGTTTTGTCAAGATCCATACTTTCATGTAAGAGTATTTATTGGTCATTTTATTTATATAGCTCATATAAGAAAAAAAATACGAATTAGGGTCCCCCGGCAAAAACGGTATGTTATAAAAAGTTCATAACTCCCCAGTACTGGATTCTGGATAATGATGGATATATGTGCCAAGTTTGGTCAAGATCCATCAATCCACGTAAAAGCCTTTGTGGAACAAACAAACAAAGAAACCCACAAATCCACAAACAAATGTTCCCTTTGATATGTATATGATATATATGATATATATTTATATATATAAAAATTTATATATATAGTTAAAGCGTCAGGCAGAGGCAATGGGTTGTGAAGATGGTACGTTTTTGACTGCATACCATTCACTTGCATCTGTCTGATCTTTTTGACGGCCCATTTTTAATGTAAAAAAAAAAAACCTTACTATTTAGCTATAGTGCTCGGATGTGAAGGGCCCAATCCACTCAAAGGCTCTATTCTCCCCCATATCGGATGTGAAGGCAGCTTTAGAATCAAATGCTTACATCTCTCTCCCACCCCTACTCTCTCTCTCTCTCTCTTCTTCCCACCTTACTACACCCCAAAATTTTTATTAAAAAAAATCTCCCGTAAAACACGCCTCGCTCTGCATGGCCACAAACAGACAAAAATGAGACCAGGGCAAGGACATTTGGGGAAACCGGATCAGGCCTTGGAAAGTTGAGACCCCCAAACACTATGATGACCTAGAAATTGAGGGGGAGGGGGATGGCGGGCTGCATTTTTTCAGAAAACTGCAGGGTTCTTCCCAGGGGTTACCTGCCCCCCATTGCTTTAGTAACGATTTACACACTACACATCATTCTCTGTTTCCGAGGGAAGGGGGGAAAGGGTGGAAAGAGGGGTGCATAATAAAAATGTTTCTAGCATACGCTTACCAATAATAATATAAATAAGTCAAAAGCTAAGTAAAGAATATATGAAGATTTTATTATTCTGGTCAAATTTAATTTAGTTTTATTCAGCTAAATATAACATGTGTTTTTTTTCTGTTCCCAGAACACGCACTAAAACATACGGTGAACGATCTTTCTCCCTTTCTGTGTTCCATTACACATCCACAATATATCGACCATCACAGCCTTCAAAACTGCCCTCAAGACCCATCTCTTTGAACTGTACTCTACCGACCCATTCTCACCCGCCTCTAACTGATAAACAGCGCTCGCTTCTGCTGGGTGCTGTCCATGACTGGACAGGGGTAGATAGTACTTGAGTGAGTGAGGTCAAGCTTTTCACCAGTTGTTGTTAAATGTATACTTTTATGTAATTGCTAACTTTTATGTAAAACGCAGTGAGCCTAGGCTGGGGTACTGCTCTATATAAAACCACCTAATAATAATACTATATATATATATATATATATAGACAGACAGACGGATGGAGAGATATTTATATTTGTAAAGGGAAACTATTATTAAATTAATTTTTTAGTAAATAATCCAACATGATTTATCTCTCTCGAGGACTTACATTCTCTTTTTAATTACTGTATATACTGTTTCATAGCCAGTTTATAATGTTACAGAAAATTAGATTCATAAGTGATAACTATCCCCCACCCAGGGCCGACCCTAACAATTGCGGGGCCCTATGCGAAACGGATTGCGCGGGGCCCATTCTGAGTAGAGGATAAGGATAATAAGTGAAAATTAAGATTTTGAATTAGAAAATAAATTCGGGGCGGGGCCCATTGCGACCCCCCACCCTAATTAAAAAAACAAAACAAACTTGATTGCTCTATATCCCAGTATAAGGCCACGCCTCTGAGGAGTGATGCAAAGTATAAGGCCACGCCCGTGAGCAGTGATGCAAAGTATAAGGCCACGCCCCTGAGCAGTGATGCAAAGACCATGGCCCCAAAACCCCTAACATCCTTGGATTCGACGTATTCGGGGAACGAGTACCTGGGCGGCACATCCATATCCTCACACACAACACACTAGCACAATATACAATCACGGATACATTCCAACACCCCCACCCCACCCCCCACATGACACATTACACATCGCAGACAGAATATCCCCCTATACAAACACAAAATATAGAACATGCGTTTGATGTCATCCTTAGAAATGTCATCATTTCACAATGTCATATGACCTTTAAATCCTGAATACTGCATCAATTTTGTTCAGATCAGTGGTTCTCGGTCTTTATCGGCGAATGTACCTCGTACGAATTTTACATAAGTAGCAAAACAATTTTTTTTTTTTAAAGACCTCCATTTTGTTTACTGAATTACAGAGAGAGCCGTAGAACTTACATCATAAACTTCTTACTCATTACATAAGGTAAAATTACAATGAACGCAAAATGTATACACATTTATAGCGTAACTTTAAAATGAATGGCTCCGGTGTTCTAAAATAACCTCCTTTTTTTTTTTAGCGCACCCTCTCGCTTTCCCCCCTGAACTAAACACCACCCCCCCCCCCTCCTATTGTCTGGGAGACCATGTTTCAGCCCTCGCTCTGCACTCGTCTCATACAGCAACCTGCTTGCCAACACGATTTAATTTGGATTTTAAATCATATATGACATGAAGGAAAGTAGGTGTGAGTTACAGGGAGACACGTGCTATCTTCAAAAGAAGATAATCATATAAAAAAACGGAGTCGTTTAGAAAGAGGGTGCGTAGCAACGAAACGAAACAATTTTGGACTGGAAGGGATAAAGAAAATTCGGATTATCTCAATATAAATGCTTCAAATCTCGTGGATTAAGGAAGGGGGAAAAAAATGTGTGTTGTGTACTTCTTACACGGCAACGGTATTAAAGGTGAAACTATTTTTGTGTGACCTGAAATGACCTTGAGATGAGGTCTCGCGCCCCCTAGTAGATAACTGATGCCAGTGACGTTTAAAAAAAAAAAATCCAATAAAACAGGTTAAAACATCAGTATAGTTGCAGGGCGCACATTAACAGTGAAGATACGTGTATCGTTGCACGCAAAGGGCGCACATTAACAGTGAAGATACGTGTATCGTTGCACGCAAAGGGCGCACATTAACAGCGTAGATACGTGTATCGTTGCACGCAAAGGGCGCACATTAACAGCGTAGACACGTGCATAGTTGAACGTAAAGGGCGCACATTAACAATGTAGATACGTCAAACAATTAATTTAGGTTATTAAGTCCTTTATAATAATTCGCTTTCGTTTGTGGCTGGCTGGAGGAGTGGGAGGGAGGGAAACTTGAGACAGCTGTCTGACCAACTTCCCGTCAACCTATCAAGCTCAAACTTGGCACATAGACACGCTGCCGATGGCAATATATACGACCAAATTTTCAGCCCCAACCCTCAACTCTACCCCCCCCCAAACCCCGCCCAAAAAACCAGTTTTTCCCGTTTTTCAAAAAGAACAGTAAGGAAAATTCCCAATGACTGCGCTAAATGAAAACACGTTGGGTGCGTAATTATTTCTTTTGTTTTACAGAAATGGTGAAATAACTCTGCTGTGTAAAAGCGGGTGGGTCATTCAGTCCCACCCCCCACTTCTTGATATTACATTTTTTTAAAAAAGGATTTATACGGAAAGCTCTTTTGTTTTTTTTTTTAGTGGATGTATAAATGTTGGTATGAGTTGAAGAGAGATTTTGGGCAAGAAATGACTTTAACGTGAACTCGAAAAATATTAATAATTTGGTTGAGTGTTTAAAAAAAAAAAAAAAAAAAATGAGCACGTCAAGTCACACTAGCGCAGCGGTTCTCAACCTGTGGGTCGCGACCCCTTTGGGGGGTCGAATGAACATTTTCCAGGGGGTCGCCTAAGACTTTTGAAAAATTCATTTACTCTACAGTTATGAAGTAGCAACGAAAATAATTTTGTGTTTGGGGGGGGGGGTCGCCACAACATGAGGAACTGTATTAAAGGGTCGCGGCATTGGGAAGGTTGAGAAACACTGCACTAGGGTGTGGCAGCGCTTTCCTTTTCCGGAGAGACGATCCCATTTTAGCATGTTTCCTTCAGACAAGTCACGGATCACATCAGAGTATGAACCCTTCCTCCCGTGACGCCACTGATCCCATTTGAGTCGAATTCCCGGAGACGAGCCATTGACTTACAGCAATTCCCGGAGACGAGCCATTGACTTACAGCCATTCCCTGAGACGAGCCATTGACTTACAGCAATTCCCGGAGACGAGCCATTGACTTACAGCATCCCTTGTCACCCGGCTAAGACAAAATAATGCCGTCATCAGATTGTGAAGAAAATCAATTATTGTACGATGCCACATCAGCGTGAGGTCAAGCAATAAAATCGGGTTAAGAGGCTTAGAGATTGCCCGGGGAGCGTCTTTGGTTCCGATGTTGACCTTTATTGTGAGCAGGAAAGATTTGACAAGATAGTGGGTCAGCGGCGGACGAGCGCTCGCATAGAAGAATGCGGGGGGCATTAGATTTGTTTTTCTTGTTTTGGAAAGTGATATTTTAAGTTATAATGGAGCATCATATGTGAAGAATGCCATTGGCAGTGATGAAATGGCAAGAGCATTAATGAAAAGGCAGTAGCAGTAATGGAATGGCAGTAACAGTGAATGAAATGGCAAGAGAATTAATGAAAAGGCGGTAGCAGTCATGAAATGGCAGCAGCAGTGAATGAAATGGCAGTAGCAGGGATGAAATGTATGTGTCAGTGATAAAATTGCAGCAACAGGGAATGAAATGGCAGTAGCTGTGAATGAAACGGCAGCAGCAGGTGGTAAAGGGCAGAGGACAGAATGGGGAAGAAATGACAATAGGAACGGTTACAAAGGGTACACCATCGGATTGTACGAAAGAGACCTTCGTATTTCCAGATCCGGCCTTAGGAAACTCGTCAATATTGCCGGAATACTATTGCCTCACCGTTTATTTTTTTCACAATTTTTAAAAAAATTTATTTATTTCTACATTTCAGACATTTGAGATCAACTTATCAATTATTTTACACAATCAAACCAATCAATGAGCTAAAAATGTTATAATTATTGATAAATGTTATGAAAAATATTGCCATAGTTCAGTGCTGAACACTAGACATACAAACCGAAATAAACCGTTACAATCTTCTGTATCACAATCAATACCTGGTGAAAAATCAATTAAAAAAAAAAATTCACCCACAGGCAAAACAATCTTCGACTTTCCAGTTTTACGTCACAGCATCCTCGATTACACGACCGATTTGCGCATCCCCCCCTCTTTTTTCTTTCCGCCCGAGTGGGGAAAACACGACCCCCACACCAACCCAAGAACTAATGAAAAATACTAAAAGCTTTGCTCCTTCGGATTCAAAAACTATGAAATAACAATTAAGCGTGTGTCTGAAATTAGTTTTCCAAGTTGAGCTGCGTGGAGACGAATAATGTATCATTTACCCTTGTGTAATCACAACTGAATTTTTTTTATTTTTTTTTTAAACGCACAGAAGGGCGAGAACTAGGTTCTATGACGTACCAGGTAGCCAAGCCAGCTGTTTGGTCCAATAGAGAGAAAGTCACACGCACTTTGGACGAAACAGAGCCGAGATAGAACCACAAATAGCATTTTCAATTTACGACCGAGGGGACCGTAATGCCAAGGCGCATCCACACGCCGCTGACTCAACAATCGATGTCGTTAGGTTGTTTTTTTGTGTTTTTTTTTTTTCAAGCATTCTATTCTTGGACCAACACGGTTGTATTCATCTACTGATGCATTTCATTTTCGCTCAGTTTATATTATTCTATATTTGTTTCGCAAGTCATCATTTCTTAACATACTCTGGTGAAGATTTGTATGTGTGATATTCAGCCCCCCCCCCCACGCCTGATATTCAAAAATAATGTAGTCTAGCGTTTCTAAATTATAAAAAAAAAATCCATGATATTAATATTATATATATGTGTGTGTGTAATATATGTATAATATTTCTTTACATGAATTCCTTTTTAAAAAGATTTTCGTGGTTCCCCAAATATTTGCTGATCTTTTCTATTTCCGCTGGTTGCAGTTCATCGTCTAACTCATCTCACCTACTTCGCCTACCTCACCTAGATCGCCTACCTCACCTGCCTCACCTACCCTCACCTATCTCACTTACCTCGCCGACACTCATTAGATCGCCTACCTCACCTATCTCACCTAAATCGCCTACCTCACCCGCCTTACCTATCTCACCTACCTGGCCTACCTAGCCTAATTTTCCTACCTCGCCTACCTCCCCTACCTCATCTACTTCCCCTACATAGGAAGGGGTGCGGAGGGCGCGGTCCGTTCCGGTTGGCACAGTTTTCTATATATATAAAGGGGGGGGGGCATTTTTGTCGTTCAACTGTGTAGTTGTTTTTTTTTCGTTGAAGGGAGCCGGCAAATATCTTGCCCCCCTCCCTCATGACGGCACTTACCCGAGCTACTGCACAGCAGTCGCCCCTTCCACACACTCAGTCGTCCTCCACTAACTACCACACTTCTCAAACTAACTCCAACTTACCCCACCAACACCACCACACCTTGAAATCCTTATCTTCTCCCTCCGACTACATGCTATCTTAAACAACCTCATATCCACCACTCAATTCCCCTTTCACCCATCATTCCCACCTACACACCGACTCACCCGCCCATACGAACACTCCGACCTCCTCCACAACTCTACATACCCCCATAGACACCGTTAAAACCTTATCGTCTCTCTCCAAACTTTCGGTTTTTCAAACAACTTCCTCCCTTATGCACTAAAACCTACCATTTCCCAGCATTCCAACCTACACCCACCCCTAAATCCACCCTCCTTCTCCAACCTCATCCTCCTGAAAACAATGACCCTTTCCTCTTCATTCTCCTCCTCCTCCCCCACCAACAACCACCAGACTCGGCACTATCTTCGCACTCATTTCCCATGCGGAATAATCGATGGGCGTGTTCCCCTCCCTTGCAGACGCCGCGTTGCCCTGTAGCAGCGACACAACGTGAGCACCGGCTCAAATGACGTGCGAGGACTGCTGTTTGGTGACACAGAGGAGATGCCAGAGCAGTGGTTCTCAACCTTCCTAACGCCGCAACCCTATAATATAGCTCCCCATGTTATGGCGACCCCACAACTATAAAATCATTTGCGTTGCTTCTCCCTAACTATAGAGTATATGTGTTTTCCCCATGGTCTTAGGCGACCCCTGTAAATTGGTCGTTTGACCCCCCCCCCCAAAGGGGTCGCGACCAACAGGTTGAGAACCGATGTGCTTAGAAGAAGGCGTTATGACGTCATAATGACGTAACGCTGATTATAATGACAATGGAGGGTCTCCATTCGCATTTTTGTGTGTGGACTTTAGGGGAAGACGCTGACGACCACGCTGGCAAAGACCAGTGCTGAAATGACGTGACGATTGGGGGAAATCGGGAAGTTGAATGTGAATACAGAGAAATGTAACAATTGCTATCTCTTCTTTTGACGGCCGTAGTGAGTGGCATAGGCAGTTGGGGTGGGAGGCGAGAAATATTTTTTTCATATGCATGGGGTGTAATTTTCTACAACCTGGAGAGTTTTTTTCTTGTTTTTTTCACGGAAGGGCGCAGCACAAATCTTGGCCCGCCCCAGGGCAGAACTTACCCCTATAACTACGCCACCGACGCTTGGGGGGGGGGCATGTTTATCCGTACTTGATTTTAATATAGCTAAAGTGATGATCCGCCAAACACTAAAAGTTTGAAGTTTACACTGTGAGGTAGCTGCGTACAAAATCTCTGGGAAAATAAAGCGCGCATTTTGCCTTAAAAAATGCTGGAAAAGTTCAAAGAAACACACAGCTCATGTCTAAAGTAGTTAAAAAGATTTAATGAAGATGCCTTAAAAAAAACTTACATTAGAGTTGTAACATTTCTGGATGCCAGTAGTTCACAGTGATAATGAGAGGCATTATTCAGACCTTGATTGCTACACACAACAGGTTCAACTCGTTCCTCACTGGAAAAGTCTAAGACAACAGGCCGGAGATTGAGAATTGTCTGTAGCAAAGTATACCACTCATTACAGTGTTATCTCATCTGTATCTCTTCCTAATCCTCTCTCTCTCTCGTTCACTCTGTCTCTCTAAAACTCTCCATGTCTCTCTCTATGTGTCTCTGTGGATCTATCTATCTCTCTCTTTCTCTTTCTCTGTCTGTATTTCTCTATCTATCTATCTCTCTCTTTCTCTTTCTCTGTCTGTGTTTCTCTATCTGTCTCTCTGTCTCACTCTACGTCTCTCTGTCCCTCTGACTCTTTCTGTCCCTCCGTCTCTCTATCTGCCTCTCTCCCCATGTCTCACTGTCTCTGTATCTCCCTGTCTCTCTCTATCTCTCGCTCTCACACGCATTCTTTACCTCCCCCCTCTCTGACTCTCTTTCTCTAATATTGTAGAAAGTATTCCATATTTATAGACCATCCCTTGGCTGAAGTTGTCCACCCCTATCTACAACCCTCCACCGCCCTCCCCCCAAACCCCGACCACAGACCAATAACACCAGGTACAACTGAGTTATCGACCCGGCTCACCTCATCAATAAAATGGCTCGCCAAAATGCTCGCGCGCCTCCCTCACCGTGCTCGCTATCACAACCATTACTCTTCTCATCAGGGCGCTAAGCTCGTTTTAAAAAAAACAAAAAAAAAACAACATTGGTTGAATCGTAATTTGTGTCCTGGGGAGAGATGATGGGTGAAAGTGACGTACAGTGTTAGCAGACGACTGCTCTTTTCCCTGCAAATATATATCTTCGATGCTCTGTTCTAGCTTTGTCCCAGGAATAAATGGATAGGAATAAATGGATAGGAATAAACGGATAGGAATAAATGGATAGGAATAAACGGAAAGGAATAAATGGATAGGAATAAATGGATAGGAATAAATGGATAGGAATAAATGGATAGGAATAAATGGATAGAAATAAATTGGTTTTAATTAAAAGCCGGTAAATATTTAACTTTAACCAATAAAAAAAATATTATTAGCTCTATTGCTTAACATAATAATTTTTACTTCTCTCCCCCCCCCCCCCCTTTTCCTGAGAGGGTTTTCTTGAAGGCGACCACGCTCTGTGATTTAAAAAAAAAACAAAAAAAACATTATTTGATGTGTGTATATATTTCTTCTCATACAAACCTAGTTTTTCTGACACTACATTTCTCAAAGTGACATTAATAAAAAAAACGTAATTAAATCTAATAGAACAAGCAAACAAACACACAAACAAACAAACAAACAAACACACAAACAAACAAGCAAACAAACAAACACACAAACAAGCAAACAAACAAACACACAAACAAACAAACAAACACACAAACACACAAACAAACAAACACACAAACAAACAAACAAACAAACAAACACACAAACAAGCAAACAAACAAACACACAAACAAACAAGCAAACAAACAAACACACAAACAAACAAACAAACACACAAACACACAAACAAACAAACACACAAACAAACAAACAAACAAACACACAAACACACAAACAAGCAAACAAACAAACACACAAACAAGCAAACAAACACACACACAAACAAACAAACAAACACACAAACAAACACACAAACAAACAAACAAACAAACACACAAACAAACAAGCAAACAAACAAACACACAAACAAACAAACAAACACACAAACAAACAAACAAGCAAACAAACAAACACATTAAAAAACCAGCTGCAATAACGCACACCAGGGGTTCCTTACATTTTGACTGCGGTGCACTCCACATAAATACATTTAAAAAAAAAACAATACTAATTCCGCACCACATCGCGATTTCCCGCACCATCAGCGAAGAATTTTGAATAACAATGTGCATAAGCCTGATTTTTGTGTGTCTCCCCACACCCCATGACATTGCATTCCGGGGGGGGGGGGGGATGCGGAAACTCCTGGTTAAGAGCCCCTGATGTACACTATATTTAAAAAACAACAACAACAAACAACTAGAAAAAAGGAAAATGTAATCACGTGACATATAGCCCAGCCCCCCCCCACCTCCCCCCAAAAAATAATTTCAAAATCATTTTCCACATGTCAGCTACTGATTTATTAGATATCCATTATTTGAACTCAACATGATTTACTTCCGGGTTAATTTCAGTTGAGTGCATTCAAGTTATGTCCCTTCCACTTTATCCCACTTAAAGGTACACAACTCCCACAAACTTAACATACATATCCCCTTAAAACAGAATTAAGAGTACGGGAAGTTGCACTTAAAGAGGGGAATGAAGGCTCCCCTCCCCCACACACACACTTTTCAAAGAAATTAGTGCCGTAATTAGGGTTCACTTTTAGTTCAATTATTACTGTAGCTATTTTTTGATACATGTATGCAGCGGCGTAGCTAGGGTTAGTGCCGCCCGGGTGGACCAAGATTTTTACCGGTCCCTTCAATGAAAATGCCCATACAGTTGGCTGAAAATATCGCCCCTCCATATGAAGACAAAAGTGCATCCCAGGGCGTATCGCCCCCTCCGCACCCCACTTCCTACACCAATGCATGTATGGTTTTATCAAATGCAGTTTTTCTTTACTTTTAAAACTTGTTTTTGTTTGTTCTGCTCTGTTATGGCACCGTAATGGGGTACGCCCAAATATTTGCAATTCAGAGTAGCTTGCCCGTGGACGACGCCTATATAAAATGTGTTCTTTTAATCGGGATACATTCTCTCCTCTCAATTCACGCAATCGTCTTCCAATCCATGCTTACATAGCCAAACCACGACAGCCACAAATGATATGATAGCGGGATATGATATGAACCAATAAAGGTGCGCTTTTCTCTCCAAAAATAAACATGTTTTTTTTTTACTCCTCCTTCATGGTCGTTACCCATAAACGCCGCAAAATATTTGCATTGTGGTAAGTTGAAAATTGGTTTACAAGAAGAGACAATAAGCTATACTCCAGAGAATTATCAGATAGCACTTTTTTTTAAAAAATTTTTTTGGTTTACATTTTCATTAGGTCCTCGCGTAGCTTGACCTTAGGGCCGACCCTAACAATTGCGGGGCCCTATGCGAAACGGATTGCGCGGGCCCATTCAGGGTAGAGGATAAGAATAATAAGTGAAAATTAAGATTTTGTATTAGAAAATAAATTCGGGGCGGGGCCTATGAAAGTGCGGGGCCCACTGCGGCCGCATAGGTTGCAGTGGCCTAAGGCCGGCCCTGCTTGACTTTAGGTGTCGTTGAAACTTTCATAGGATGCAAAATATGTAGGCCCTAGTGGTTAGTATCCTAAAATGTAATATGATTTAAATTAACATCAAAATAATATGTATCTTAACAATATGTTCAAAACAGTATTTGCTCATTAATATTGCAGTAAACGTTTTTTAGTGTTTTAAAGTGCATGTGCACACATTTAATATTTAGAAAAACAACACCTTTGGGTACGTTTCTTGTGTGTGTGTGTGTTTGTGTGTGTGTGTGTGCGCGTGTGCGTGCAGTCCTCCCAGACATCGAGTGCAAAAAAGACCACATACTCACCTTCAAGCGGCACTCACCAGTGATAAATGACTCCCCCCCCCCCAATACGTCACTGAGCTAACACGTAAAGGCCCCTAAGAGCCGGTCCTATAAATGGAGGCTAATTATCTTGTCAATATAACTCAACTCTTGATAAGATCCCCCCCCACCAATAAAAAAGAGAGAGAGAGGAAAAAAACTGCATTTCGCAACTTGAAAATGTATGTGCGACAGACATGACAGACATGACACACGTGACAGACGTGACAGACGTGACAGACATGGCACACATGGCATACATGACAGACATGACAGACAAAACAGACGTGACAGACGTGACAGACAGGACAGACATCGGATGGTGAATTGAAGTTGAACATTGAATGGATGAACAGGTTTCCAGGAAATCAAGTCTGCTTGGGGACACGTGATAAATACGATAGTAATTTATTCAATTAAGGAGATTTTGAAATTTCGCTTTTTTTGAAAATAAACTGAAGAATATATCCATTAAGAAAATATTTACAACTAGATTATATATCCCGCCAAAATTTGGCGAGAGCAATGCGCGGAAATGCCATATACTAAAGTTATACTTGACAAAACATGAACTAAAGTAACGCACATTTAAGAATCCCAATGTTCCCTCACTCCCCCCACCTCCCGCAATGATATGTCGCTGCACACTTTTTATTTCACGCCCCTATATTAATATTCTGATATCCCAACCACTTTTAAACGGAATATTTTTTTCACCTATATAAAATTCAGACGATTTCATTTTCCGAAAATAAAATAACATTTACGCACCAAACGCAGTTTCTTACTTTAAAAAAGAAATCATTTAGCGTAGTTAACGGGAATTCATTATTGAACAATACTTTCTTTCAAACATGTAGAGTTATTTGAATATATATACTCTCAATACCAAGTACGCTGAATAGGAAGCAGTCGGAAATGGAAGCAGTCCGCGAGTCACACCAGGAGCGTAATATACATAAGAGATATACAAGAAACAGGTAACTACCGTAACATTACAACAGAAGTTACCCACTAGGCCAGCCTGGTTTGACTGCTACAGCGCTGTATTTATTTCAATGCGATGAATCTTAAAGAATACACGATTTGACTCAATTACTTTAAATACTAATAATACATTTTTATTAAAAGAAAAGAAAAAGAAAAATCTACTTTAATTTCTGTCATAAAACAGGCTCATTCGGCAACACGAACGTTACAAAGCAAAGTATCCAATATCACAAGACATGTCCCTGATGGAAAATAACGGTTTTTTTTTTAAACACACATACGCACACACACATACACACACATACACAGACACACACACGCGCGCACACACATACACAGACACACACGCGCGCACACACGCACACACACATACACAGACACACACACACGCGCGCGCACACACATACACACACATACACAGACACACACACACGCGCACACACACGCGCACACACACACATACACACACACACGCACGCACACACACATAATGACCAAAGAAAGCGCAAGACTTCGATATTTCTTTTTTTTGTTTGTTTTGTTTTTGCTACAACTTCTTCTCCTACAACTTCTTCTCCTACAACTTCTTCTCCTACAACTTCTTCTCCTACAACTTCTTCTCCTACAACTTCTTCTCCTACAACTTCTTCTCCTACAACTTCTTCTCCTACAACTTCTTCTCCTACAACTTCTTCTCCTACAACTTCTTCTCCTACAACTTCTTCTCCTACAACTTCTTCTCCTACAACTCATCTCCCAATCAATGAAGACACGATAACTGCCCCATTTTACTGTCCAGGGGGGGGAATTCCTGCCACTATGGTCAGTCATCAAACCGGCCATCTGTTTGAATTCTCGTCCCCCACCCCATTTTCCCCTCTATTTTCCCCCCTTCCATCTTTTCTAAATCCCCGATGGGACTCGGAAACAGAGCCTCGAATTTTTTTTAAATGGCATACTGTAAAAGTCACTTGATCAGATAAAATAAAACAACGAAATAATAGAACGGTCAGACCCAGGGAGGTGGTAGTAGTAGTCGGCCAGTTTGTGTATGCTGAGGATAATAAGGAAAATGGTACGTATCGATACGGTTGGATTTTTACGTTTCGTTCTCATACACCGAGTCTGCGATCACTCACCACAGCGGCAGTCAGCGACAAATTGCAAATATCAGATGTTCATAGTCGGTATTATGTTTCACATCGTATCCGGAAATTTGTTTGAATGAAATTTCGTCGACAGTGGCGTAGCGAGCTTAACTCGCGCCCGGGGCACAATACCTTTTTAGCGCCCCCCATATCTTTTTAGCGCCCCCCCCCCATTCGAAAACCATACAATATTATAGTAAAATATACCATTTGGCGCCCCTTTGTGAGTAGCGCCCAGGGCAGGATGCCCCCCTTGCCCCTCCCTCACTACGCCACTGTTCGTCGACGGAAAATTGATCAAACGAAAGTTGATCGGACGGAATTTGGTAGAATCTTTTTTTTTTTTCCAGTTCACACGTTAAAATTTTGCGTCAAATTTCGGTTTGAACGCATTATTTAGTTTTACTATATAGTATAGCGCGTTCAAAAAGAAATTTGAATCCAAAATTTTAACGTGTGAACTGAAAAACAAAGGATTCGACCATATTTCCGTCGATTAGTTTTCCGTCGACGAAGTTTCTTTCTAACAAATTTCCGGTAACCGTTTCACATGGTACGATTCCGACTTGAGAACCCCAGGTTGAGATCTCTTAAGAGGTTCTCTAACTTTGCAATGTGACGGACCGGAACGGAATTTACAGACACTTTTGAGAATCCCCGTTGTCTAAATGACCTCAACCGCAACATTCCCTTAGCTTTGTGGATTCTTTCAAAGTCAACACGATTTTTCAACAATGCGAAGTATTACAAATATATATATACTGTATATATACATATGTTTGTGTATATGTATGTGTTCGTGCGTATGTGTGTGTGTGTATTTTAGCAGATTTAAACGATGCGACCCTAATTTCGACTCCGACCTTGACCTCAACTTTTACAGCCCTCTTTTTTTAAAGCAGATCTCACTCTTTTGGCGAATAATTTTATAGGAAATCGGTGATTTGGGGAGAGGAACTGATTGGACTATGACCCCCTAGGGCTGGGCTCATTACGTTGTACATACAATTTAACAAACATAGTCATGTATTTAAAAATTAAGTATGTGATCTATGAATGAAAAAAAAAAGCATTTCTGGCGATCTAGCTCAGTGGTTATCAACCTTTCTAATGCCGCGACCCTTTAATACAGTTCCCCATGTTGTGGCGACCCCCAGCCACAACATTATTTTCGTAGCTACTTCAGAACTGAAGAGTATATGTGTTTTCCGATAGTCTTAGGCGACCCCTGGGAACGGGTCATTCGACCCCGAAGGGGGTCGCGACCCACAGGTTGAGAACCGCTGATCTAGCTCATTTAGCCAACTCATAATTCCAATTTTTTGTCTGATATTACCTTTGCCGATTTTTCACAGGAAAACTTCATCCTTTCAACTTCATGTATAATTCCTTTGCTAATGTTTATCCCCACAAAAACCCCAGGTTTTAGACACAATCTCTATAGGATAAAATCCCAATCTCTATAGGATAAAATCCCAATCTCTATAGCAGGGGTCTCCAGACTAAGGCCCGCGGGCCGGATCTGGCCCGTGAGACCAGTTCATCCAGCCCGCCGACGGTACTTGAATTTGCGTAATAAAACGTATGTTTAACCACAGAGAAGGAAAACTTGTTGAATTTTACCGCTGCTAACCTGATGTTGAGTTTCTGAAACTGCAGAACTTTGCCGCTGGTATGGCATCAGTGTTTGGAACAACTTATGTCTGTGAGCAATGTGAAGTCAACACATCTGATCGAGAGTGACTGATAAACATTTGAAAATAATTCTTTTGATTGGATGCAGCAGTTCGAAACCAAACATAGATGATATCTTGAAAGCCAAACGTCAGTTTCATAAATCCCATAAACTATTTTGCTACTTTGTTTGTGATATTCGAATATGTGCGCACTAGGTCTGATGTAACTATATCTTTTTGCTAACGTCGCCTTCTTTGATAACTTTTTTAGTAAATAAATATGTTGGTTGTCTTTGTTTTTTGTACCATGCACGCCATTCACCCATGATTAGCATGGAATACTAAAATTAGTTTTTCGCCCTTTTCCCAGAACTTTCGTTCTGGCATGCCAGTATTGTACAGACTGATTATCCGGCCCGCGCACGTCATTTTTGCCGTTATCCGGTCAGCCATGAAAAAAGTTTGGAGACCCCTGCTCTAGATGATAAACTCAAGATCTCTTTAGGATAGAGTCACGATCTCTAAAGGATAAATTCAAAATCTCTATAGGATAAATTCCCAATCTCTAGAGGATAAACCCGGCGACCAGATTTACACGGTATCCACCAATTATCTTTCTTCTTAAACAATGTCTACCTGTCCCTGATGGAAGCCCTAGTTCCGTGTGACAACCGGTTCAAATTATCTTGTAGTATTCAATTTGTGTCTCTTGGACATCTGCCCATTACGGTCAGGTTTGTGAGTTTTTTTTTTTGGGGGGGGGGGGGGGGGGGGGGGGGGGAAATAGCTGTTCACTGTCTCCGGATATTTCTTGAAACCGTATCCTTTAGGGTGTCGCCTCCGCGTGTAATTTTGATTGATGACGGCTGCTCATTCGCTTTAATGAACTGCAGTGTAAGTGTACCGGATTGTGTGTGTGTGTTAGTGTGTGCGTGTTAGTGTGTGCGTTACGAATGCGATATTCGGGCAAGTCTCCTTACTTGTGGGTTTCACGGCGACTTTCAATCTTATTCTTGAAATAATCACACCACGAAAAAAAAAGAAAAAAAAAAAAATTACCAGAGGCGTGCCTAGAGGGGATGTGAAGGGGTGACTGGCACGGTCGGCACTTTCAGAGTTATAATATCTTTTACCTAACTTATAGAAATTATGTGGTTGGGTTATGTGTTTTGGAGGGGGTTCGCAATTTTTTAAGTTCGCCCGCCATCGACTTTTAGTCAAGGTGGGCGAATGAAGGTAATGATGATCTTTTCTTCAGACCTCGTGAGATAGTTGTTGTTCCATAATAGATTTTTCCCCTTTAAGATGTCATCTTGCATACAAAGGGCCGAGTAGAAAAAGTACTTATGTTGCAATCTTTAAAAAAAAATGAGTCAAGACAGGCATTACATTTCATAACTTCCCTTGCATCACTCCTGTAAATATCATTCATGAAATATGTACTTAAGTTTTGATTATGTACACAAGTGTTTGATTATGTACACAAGTGTTTGATTATGTACACAAGTGTTTGATTATGTACACAAGTGTTTGATTATGTACACAAGTTTTTGATTATGTACACAAGTGTTTGATTATGTACACAAGTGTTTGATTATGTACACAAGTGTTTGATACTGTTATGAGGGATGACGTATTGCCCGCCTTCCACGTGCATGACCTCTTTCAAGTCGGTCCCGTGTTGGGGCGGCTAGAAAAAAATATCCCTTTGTTGATACTTTTGTTTACTATCGCCCGTTTCTGTCGAACATGATAGAACGATCTAGAAAATGCGGGAAGCAGTAAGACTGTGTATTCCATTTCCAGAATGATCATCTGAAACTGCCTATAAAAGGGGCTGACCGATAGAGAGGGGTAGAGAGATTTTCCTTTCCTTGTTTACGAGGCATGCTGTGTGTCATTATACTTTGTTGTGTGTAGAGATTTCTATTTCCTCATACAATTTTGTGCTCATTGTATTTTTATATACAGTACCGGTACCAGCAAATCTGTAAGTTTATAATTTCAATCATATTTCTCTTGCTGTTATTATTTAATTGAAGTTCACAAATTAAAAAGTTTATTAATTGTAATTAACTCTGGCCTTGATTGTCGTTGTATTTGTTATTATTTTTAAACGTTGGTATCGTCCTTTATTATGGACTGTTTCTAGAACGAGCCATAGTCTAAAATTAAGAGATTAATTTCTCCATTTAAAACGGTCCGTAATAGATACAAAGTTATCTCGGGCAGCTTTAAAGTTATTTAAATAAGAATTTAAAAATTTTAAACTCATTGTTTCTCATAACTGCAAAAATACACTTAACTACTTGTTCTACCCGGCCCTTCATATAGACTTTAGATTTACTTGTATAGAAGAAGAATATCTTTCCTCAAATACTAACTTAAAAACCACAACAACAAAAACAAAACAAAAAACAGTTTTACACGACTCCATCCCAAACAACTCTTGCCCCCATGGGTCAAAGAGTAAGAATAACTGCATCGCAGCCGATATTTCAACGAGAACGCCTTTACAGCCATTTTCCGTTATTGTCTCGGAACCCCAAAACTAAATTCGCAAGCGTTAATTCGATGGGTTAAAAACTGGTAATGAGGCCAATTCCAAGAAGTAGGAAAATTTTTTCCAAGTGTGTCAATTAACACCCTGGCCATGTTCGTTATATTAATCGGCAAGGCGCCCGGGTGCCAGCTAATTAACGATCGATATCTCTTGTTCGAAGAGTCAATTTATAGGAGTATATAAGGCAGTGGTTCTCAAACTTCCCAATGTCGCGACCCTCTGATACAGTTCTTCATTTTGTGGCGACCCCCAACAATAAATTATTTTTCTTGCTACTACATAGCTGTGGAGTATATGTGTTTTCCGATGATCTTAGGCGACCCCCGAGAAAGGGTCCTTCGAACCTCAAAGGGGGCGCGACCCATAGGTTGAGAACCGCTGATTTAAGGGTATAATGAGGTGCATTTGAACGTTTAGGGTAAAAACGGGTATCCCCCCCCCCCCCATTTAAAACATGACGGCCCGGAAAGGGGAGGGGGGGTGTATCACTCAGTGCTCCACATGACGTCATGTAGGCCATTGAAAACGAGTCCACGAGTGAAGGCTGGAAGGCGAATGATGTGAAATCAAATCACTGCATAGAATCTTTTCTCTAAGACAAGTTGTCTTTTGTTTTTCCTGAGCGTGTGAGGTTGTTATTATTGTGTTTTTTTTAAAGTGGGGTAGGGTGGGTGGAGGGGATGTCGGACAGGAGATAGGACGGCGGTTTAAGGGAACACGTGATGGGATACTGTGGAAGAGGGAGGGGGCGGTGGTGATACGGGAAAGGAATATAATGACATTCCATAAATCACCATTAAATATATAAGAGCAGTTGCTGTTGTTGTTGTTGTTGTTGTTGCTGTTGTTGCTGTTGCTGTTGTTGTTTTTGTTGTTGTTGCTGTTGTTGCTGTTGTTGTTGCAGTTGTTGTTGTTGCTGTTGTTGTTGTTTCTGTTGTTGCAGTTGTTGTTGTTGTTGTTTTTGTTGCTGCTGTTGTTGTTGTTGCTGTTGTTGTTGCTGTTGTTGTTGTTGTTGTTGTTG